>JACGTP010000057.1:315430-383140 GCA_023678845.1 Mischocyttarus mexicanus | reverse complement strand
GTTATCTGAAGATAACAGAATAGTAACTAGTTTTAGTAGTAGATAATAGTAATATAGTAGTATCCTAATAGTAACTAGTTTTAGTAATAAATAATAGTAACTTAATAGTAACTAGTTTCACAAGTATTTAAAGTTGTTTATTACAATTTAAATATAACGTAATTATTTACATATATTAAATTGTAATAGAAAAAAAAGGTCAAATTTTCTCGATTAAAAATTGTAACAAAAAATCCGACATTATTTTTTCACCATATATATAAATATATTATAATATTGGAATAATATTTATACCTGATTAAGAGTTGTGGGAATGATGTCAGGAGTTTGTGGTAACATTTTGAAGCGTTCGTTCCGTAATCGTATTCGAGTTCACACCTTCGATCAAAATAATCTGACGACAGCACATGCGTTCGGTAATAACATAATAAATTATGTCCAAAAGTTATTTGATTAACGTGATTATAAAAAAAAAGAAATAGAAATATAAAACAACACCTTTATTTGAGAAAAATAATAATTTCAAGAAAGAAAAATAGGAATAAATATTTTTAAACGATGATGAGTGTCCACCAAAAACCAATACACAATTATAAAAGAAATATTTTCATTCACTATACTAATCACATTCGAAATACGCGTTTTAAAAAGTCTTTGTTTAAATCCACGTACCTATTGCGATTTGATTTATTATAATACCGGATACTTCGTCGTAACTAATCGAAATGATTTTTTTTTTCTTTTACAAAAAACCAGTTATATGAATTTGTTTGATGAAAAGATTACGCGAATAAGGAGGCGTAGTCGAAATAATTCTTCCCACTCAAGAGTAGGATCGATTTTTCCCCCCCGAAGAGTCGAAAAATCAAATTGCAACGAGAAAATGAACGAAAGATCTGACTACCTCGAAGTCGTGCGCGAGACTGACGGATCCGGGCGGTGCAGCTACACCCGAAGACGGCCGAACGTTGACGGAAATTATCGAACGCCTACTATCATCCCCCTACCCGGTCCTACGGCGGCATTTTTTCAATTTTAATATCGACCACGAACTGAATAAATGAAACTATGGAAGTATGATTTTTTATACAATTTTCTTTTTTTCTTCATCTATAATTGATTAGGATTATTTTTCTTTCATTTGTATCTTTCAATCGAGATATTCATTTTATTTATTATACTAAACGTATTACCCTAATTATCTATGCATTATTATATACATTTTCCCCGTTTAGCATACTGTTAGGTATACCGGAAAGTTCTGTCCATTTCTATGACAACAATTTTCAACACGTGAGCATAAAAACGAGTATTTTGTTTTCTTCCAAAATCGAATAGAACTTTCTGGTAAACCTGACTTTAATTTATGATTTAAAATAAACTTTCTATGGAATATCCGAAATCATGTAAATTCTTGTCTAACTTTATTTCAGTATTTCGGTAGGAGAAACCAAATGTGGAAGAAGAAGAAGCACGTTTGTATTTTTATTATAATGATCGTTTTGTATAAACATATAAATGGCCATATAAAACGAACTGTCTTACGAATGATAAATTCCATTTCACAGAATCCACCTTTTTTTTTTTGATCCCTTCTCCTTTTCTACCAGAACACGTTGAAACCTGAAATTTAAAAGCAACCTTCTCACGAAGTGATGTCATCATTCGTGACGACATTGAGAATGGAGAAGGAGTAGAAGAAAGAAGAAATGGAAGAAAGGTAGAAAAGGAAAGGAAAGAAGGGATGAAGGTACAAGGTGGTATGAAAACCATACGGAAGAATCGATCTTCTAAATCAAGTATAAAACCAAGTGACACACACACACACACACACACATGCACATACATATATACATCGTCGAATCAAGTGCAAGGTCGGACGTAAAAGGGAAGTGACGAGGAGGACCGAAACAAAAGGATCCAGTTAAAAATAGTGGACCGGTCACGTCAACCGGTCCTTTCAAGGACTTCGACCCATTAAATTCATTCTTACTTTTATTCTTTTTCCTATTCTTTCCAGCTCGATCAGAGAAGAAAACTGTACGTTTCATACTTGTATGTGTGTATGTATAAATGCCATAACAACCGTTTTCCGTTAAGAGAAAAATAAAGAATGATGATAATGACGGGAAGCACGGGAATTCCTTTCCACCGTTATAACACCTGTTTATAGTTAATGATAAGCAAAGGCAAGGTTTATATCACGGACACGATGAGTCAGAACAATCGATTCTCCGGTAGTTAAAAACGTATTCAGTCGTCTACGTCATACTAACGAATAATGAGGTTTACTTTATCAAAAATAAAATCTTTACGAATTCAAATAGGATGATGTAAGATAATTATGACCCATCAAAAATTTATCGTGTTGATTTCTGACGAATAATCATCTCACGAACATGTTGCAACCTTTAGTTTCAGTATGAAGAAACTCGATGAGTCGATTAAACGAGATAGACATAGACAGGCATTAATCGTTAATCATCGTATTGCTTCCGTCTTCGTGCAATTTTGTATCTCTCTTAGCTCAGAGAGATTCCACTTTGCTTATTTATTTTCTAAATGCCGACTCTTAGCTTAAAGATAGATACGTGTTTTAACCTTGATAATGCTTATGCATTTTAAACAAGCGTGATAGCAAGGACTTCTGTAAATACAACTGCAGATAATTCTAAAGTACTGAACTTTACTAAGATTCTCGATAAGACAATTAAAACTAAAACTGTTATAGGGGTCACCCCATGTGACAGATAATTTTTTAAGCATTTTTTAAAAACTTTTTCATTCAGGACCAATAAAAAAATAGGACTCTTTGAATCTTTTATGATATATTTGTTAACAGGTATTCACTTCGAGTAAATTCATAAAAATCTATATCAAAGATCTTAATTTACTCTGTTAGAATTGTTTCGTCTATGACCCATAGAACGGAACATAAATGCAGAGCTCGACTAAACCATCAACCAACAACCTCCTCCGGATGTATTTCTTCGTTGATGCAACGACATGCCATTTGTTTCGTACGTTAGAGTAGTCGAGAGTTAACTCGAGCGAAAGAGAGATAGCACACATTAGCGGTTACGAGTTCTTAGAAGTATCTTACGACGAGGAGAAGAGAGTCCCCACTTGGGAAATAAACTTAGAGATAAGACTTAGTATATTAGTCGAATATCCTCAGGATATACTCCTATTAATCTAATAATACAAGAAAACAAGCCATTTTCGAGAAAAAACCAATAAAAATGTTGCATTTTCCAATGTTTGCTTATATTCTTGTACGTTTATAAGCAGTGCAGGATGCAACAGTCATTTCTAAACGAGTAATTCATAAAAAACAAAAGGTTTTAGTCGGTAAGAAGAAACAACGTCTATCTTGAAGAAATCCTAAAAAAACACGGTCGGCGACAGTAAGGAAAAATGAGTATTTTCCTAATTCTAACTTTGGAAAANACGAAAAATGAGTATTTTCTAATTTCAACTTTGAAAGAATGTGGCAAAGAGTGTATCAATTTTTAAATTAAAAATTATACATTTTACGCATGGTACAAGTCTTCTGGATCGTTTGATATCAATTTATAAAAAGAAATAACGTCTGGTTTGAAGAAATCTGTAAAAAACGTGGTCGGCGACAGTGACGAAAAATGAGTATTTTCTAATTTCAACTTTGAAAGAATGTGGCAAAGAGTGTATCAATTTTTAAATTAAAAATTATACATTTTACGCATGGTACAAGTCTTCTGGATCGTTTGATATCAACTAATAAAAAGAAACAACGTCTGGTTTAAAGAAATCTGTAAAAAACTCGATAGGCGACAGTGACGAAAAATGAGTATTTTCCAAAATCCAACTTTAGAAAAAAGTTTTTGCGTGGCACCTCTTTACACATCATGTTATCCTGTTACAAATTTAATTTTTCGAGAAAAATTGTCAGGAAGTCCACAAATGGAATTTGTTACCAGGAGAATATGATATGACAGGTGGTAGCACGTATTACATTTTCTAGAACTCAATGACCAGTCAATAAAGATACCAGTACATCTTAGCCTAAAGTTTACGTTCTAGTTCTCCTTCTTAGAAGATGCAAGTATTCGATGTAGGTATCCATACGAGTGAGAACTGGCGCCGTGAGAGTTCCTAGACGACCATCCATAAAATATCTTCGTCGTCGAGCGAAAATAAGAAGAAAAGAGAAAAAGAGGGAAAGAAAAAGAGAGAGAAAAGAGAAGATAAAAAAGAAGGAAGACGGAGGAAGCTGTGATGAGGGTAAAGAGACCAAGAATCTTCCCGCTACTTGTCTTCCGTAGTCACCGAGAAACGTGTTTCCCGAGGAGATCGTTTACCCGGAGGGTGCGAAAGCAAACGAGAAAAGGAAACGCCGTTGGAGGAAGAAGCTGAAAAATGAGGAACCTTCTTTACATCTAAGACTTTACTGGGTTCAAACGATAATTAGAAATGGGTGCTAGACCGTATTAAATGTCGTATGACGACACTCAATCGTTACGACAAACAGTAAAATATCTTAACTCAACCTGTAATAATAATTGCAAGTAACGAACAATGGCCTTAGTATGTTGGTTTAAAAATATTCATTCTTTCGACATTACACATTGCTTAACGTTAAAAATAGAAATAACAGACGTAAGTCGTTTAACGCTTTACTTTTTCTACCTCATCTCTCTCTTTCTTTCTCTCCTTGAATTCCAAAGAAGAAGACTAAGAAGAACACGTCATACAACGTAGACCCTACGTCACAAATGATGAAGCACAGAAAGAGAGAATGAAAACGAGCCAGAGTACGAAAGGAACAATGTAAAAAAGGTTGCCTTACGGTTCCACTTAGCGCCTCCTGTATACTTTGCAATAAAAATAAAAAACTTCTGTTATTTTTGCTAGCCCTCTTAAGGAAGAGGAGAAGATTTTTTTGTTTCCTTCGTTCTCAGTTTTTCTACTCTCGAAGCTCGTATCACAGCTTTTTGTCTAACCATTAATTCGCGCCACGTTTTATGTAATCGATCCACATACCGATCCAAGTGCTTTTAGGCACGAGTACCCACCATATTTTCGAGTGGGTATACCCTTTTTCTTCTTTTCTTTCTACGTAATACACTACATACATTATCCCTAACAAGGACTCGGACAAGTCGTACCCCTCCTCAGATAATAAACAGGCACCATAAACAGGTCAATATCTCGGTAAGGGTTGAAAGTTAGCAGCTAGTTCTAGGGTTAATTGATAATAGTAATCAACATCTACAAGTGTGTAAAGTTTTAAAAAAATCTGAGTAGGAGAGAGGAGTACAACTTGTCCAAGTCCTTGTAAGATTGGACGAGGTGTCTGTCATGTACACACTTTTTGTTCACTTCGACGTAACCCATATCTCAATAGTGACTAACTATTAACCGATAATGCCTGAGGAATACTTTTTTCTGTTCGGATTTTTTTTTTTTGCATTCGTTACACCTCTCACTGATCATAAACTGACCATGAAATATATTACTATCCTACGTAATAACAGGAAAAAAGAATTAATCGATCGTTCATTCCAAAGAAATCTTTTTCTAAACTCTTCTTCTTCTTCTTCTTCTTCTTCTTCTTCTTATTTGCAAAATGAATAGTATTCTACCGATTGATAAAGTATCTTTCGAATAATGAAATGAAAAATGTAAATGAAATATTAACACGTTGAACTGAATCATTAACCTCCTCTCGTTCGATTTTGATTAGAATACAAACTAACTTATTCAGCATTGCAAATTTTATTCTATCATGGATACGAAATTACGTTCGAAAAATGAACTCCCTCTCTGTTTTGTTTCTCTGGCCCTATCGAAACTAAATTATTCTTCACTGTTAGTAGTTGTTCTCTTTTTATTTTGGTTTTACTACACACACACACACATATCTCTTTCGTAACTCCAGTGAAACAAAGCCGTAGGTTCTCCATTTTATTGGCAAATTTCGTATTCGGGTCCCTTTAAATTCCCATTTCACTTTTTCATCCTTCCTCACCAATGACGACAATCACACTTAATCATTCTCTCTCTCTTTCTCTTTCTCTCACATACACACACACACACTTATATCCTTTTTGATCTCTTTTTTTCAATATTTTTACTCGAGTCTGGAGATTTATCCATAGATGCGTTTGTAGTAACGCACGCATGAGATAAATTATTACTCGTAGCTGAGAAAATTCTTAAAAGAGAAAACTAAGAAGAGAATATATTGAAACAGTTTATATATTTAACCATGCCATAACTTTAAAACGTTCACATAGTTATAACAGAAGTACCAAGTAAAAGTATCATTAAGTATCATTAGGACAATTAATCAAACATTTTTATATTAAAGTTTCCTCAATTATGAAAAATTATAGTAAAAAAATAGTAATTAGTTAATAGTAATAATTAATAAATATAATGTTGGATTAGTTTATCTTTTTCTGTCTAAAAGAAAATTCTGATTTTGTATAAAAGAGGATATGGGATTGAGTAAAGAGTTCAGGAGATTCTTGAAGATCGTGCTCTGGAATGGAAGAAGTAGAAGAGGTTTGCCGAACGACTGGAAAGATATTCCGGTTGGTGAATAAATTGCCGATGGCAAGGCCGCAACTAATGGCCGCCAGTCTGGCGTCGATACTCATGCTTGTTGGGTTGTCTTACACATACGTCCAGTTTAACAAACTACTAGCAGGAAGATGTTCGATGCTGTTCTTCGTATATATTTTTTTTTATCCTCTTCTTCTTCTTCTGCTTCTTCTTGTTTTTCATCTCTTTTTCTCTCTATCACCCCTATTTTTTCTCATTTTCATCCTAAGTTTCCCCACACGTGATCTTGTTTTATACCACATATCCCTTGATTAAATTTCCGCTAAGAATATTCGGAAAAAATAATCGATACGAGAATAATTGTCACAAATCACGAACTGTCAAATTTTTCCACCGAACTCAGGTTAGATGATAATTTGTATAAATCAAAATTAAATATAAAAATATAAATAAGATTTTATATTAAAAAAGAAAAAAACACAATAAGAATGAGTTTTTATTTACTAGAAAAAATTCTAAGTTGGGATGAGAATAGATATCCGAAAGATAATTAAAAATACTATTATGATGTGCAACGTTATTATTTTAGATTGATTTTTGTTGGTAATTAAAATTAGTTATTTAAAGAAAAAGATGTTCATAATATTGAAATTTATGCAATATGCGACAAATAATGTATATCCGATGTAAGTAACAAATTTTATTAATAGTAATTTATGTGTAACTTATTTAAGTAATCACTTTACTCTAAAAAATATAATTGTATTTATATAATATATATTTATGTATAATTGACAAATCATTTAGATTGTCAGAATACGTGCAATACTTTTCTCCCGGAAATAAAAAATGCCAAAAGTATGTACTGATCCGAGATGTCCTTTGAATAAATATACCAAGTAAATTATTCCATCTTTTTCTGGTGTATGTGTGTGTATCACCATCCTATCTCATATTTCTGTTCAAGTATTTGCTTTGAATTTACAGTACTCAAAAAAAATCGCAAAAAGATTCATGTAAAATTCATGGAAAACCATGCGTAACATTTTCCTCCGATCATCATCGTGCATTGCAGAATCATAGAGAAAATAAACGAACCAAGTTTTGTAGAAGACTGTGTCCAAAAAAGGATCCAAAGTTACGAGAGACGATTAAAGTTGATCATTGTGGTACATGTTGTAAAAAGTAACTTTCCATTGATTTATATTAATTATAAAGAAAAAAATAGAATTTCTTTTTGTGAAATATAATACACAGACAAAAAAAAAACAAACAAATTATTTTTAGCAAAAGATGTCGAGTTATTAAATCTACCATAGAACGTGGTACATCAACAGATTCGTTGCAAATGAAACGGTAAAATTCTGATAAATTTTAATTAAATAAATAAACAAAAAATAAATTTATTAAATAAATGGTTTTAAAAAAATTAATATAAAATTATTGTATCTTATAAATCATAAATTTGTTGTAAAACAAATCCTGAAAAAAACAAATCCCACATAGATCGAGAAAACACGGAATAAAAATTAATTATTACAATAACGAAAAGAATGAAAGATATTGCGAATGTAGAAGAAAAAGATGCTGTGATCGTAAAATAGATCGAACTAAGGGAAAAAGAATTCGATGTCGATCACGTCGTAAGAGAAAAAGAAAATATTCATGGTTTACTAATTGTTTAAGAAAACTTTGCTTTTGTGTCAAGACTCCTAAAAGTTACGAGGAATCTGATACCTACGCGAAATCTCATACAAATTTATTACAAAACTGCGAATGTTGTAACACGTACAAAGATGTAAAGTTAATTAAAATTATTATTTAATATATATATAAATTTTTAAATAATATATATATATCGTTTAATATGAAAATTATAGATAATAAATAACTTAAATAAAGAATAATTAAAATTTACAGAAACGTAAAGGAACATCGAAGAAATCGCGTCATTCAAAAAACCACATTTTTCTTCCAGATGAGAAGAAAACATTGATAGAAGATTATGCAAGGTATCACCGATCATCTGAACAAATTTATGATGACCGAAAATGTCGATGCATCAATACAGTCACGAAAAATCGGTTGGTTTTCTTTCTTTTCTTTTTCTATTTTTAAATAAAAACATCTAATATCTTCTTCTTTTTTATTTCTTCTAATAATTATTTCAGATTATTATTTTCTTTCTAGAATGATACCTCAACATCAATCATATTTACAAGACATTCTATCAAAAGGATTCAATGTTATACGTAGAGGGATAAATTTTTGTATGTGAACAAACGTTATCATCTCCAACTTCATTTTTAATATATCGCTGAAAAAGAATGTTTCTTCTTTATTTTTATTCCATAACGTTAATATATCCACAAACGTAAACTATTATGACGTATAATTTATGCGATAATATATCGCAAAGTTAATACATTTAAGAAACTATGAGACCTGAGTAACATGAAATTATTGAAATTAAGTTTTTATCGGAATCCCATGTTGCTAAACATGTCATAAAATGGGTAAAAAAGTATTTGCATATTAAATTTTCTTTTTGTAAAGTTACTTTCTATTGAAATAATTATAATTAACAAAAATAATGATGTCAAGTAACTGTTCAAAGTAATAATGTTTTAAATGCGCCAACTGTAAATTTTCATTCAATTTTAACAATTTAATTAGTTTAAATAATTTGGTCATCAATGACCAACATGGCAATCAAAATGTTAATACTTTTTTACCTATTATATATAAACTATTTATGTCATTAGACCGTCCTCTGTCTTTGTCCTATTAATTAAAAATCAAATAAAGTCTGTACGTTTTAGCAAATCATATAAAACATAAAGTAGCCTGTGATAAGTGTAAACTATGTTTTGTAACATATCTTGTGATCCTATATACACATTATAATTGATTATCTATAAATAAAATAACATATACTCTCTTCGTGAATCGCCAGAGGCAGTGATCGTGATAATTCAATAATTCAATAAATCAATATACATTAAAATACATTCACTGTATATGCACGCATCATTATTATTCCTGATAACTTAAAAATAATATTGTAATATTTTTTATATAGTACCAAACACTTTTTATTTACATTACCTTGTTGAACTGTTGTATTTATTGCATTACACTCAAGTAAAACAATTTGAAGCTTGTATCGCTTGAATATAATTGGTAAGAGAGAGAGAGAGAGAGAGAGAGAAAGAGAGAAGCACCAAGCTTCAAATATCCTGCTTCGATGCGAAGATTTTCTGTAATGGTACGACAAAAACGAGACATATTGCTCGTAAAAAAAGAAAAGAAAAATTGTAAATTAAACTATTACACGATACGTATATAGAATTAGTCTCTCGATAGAATTGGAATGATCAGTCTCTTTTAAAAAATCTGGTTGTCAATCGCTACTATAAAACTGATTTTAGCTGATTGGCAAGCCAAGCGAGGCAAATTTTCGTCCTTAACTATTTAAACGAAATACGACGATGATATTTCTCAGAAACACAGTAATTGTTTAAGCTAAATGCGTGTATAATTGGTACCTGACAATGACAATCTAAGAATATTGGAATTCTTTATTATTTTTTTTCTTTTGTTTTTAATCTCATCGTACCATTGACTTATCGAGTACTACGTCTGCTGGTATTACGTAATTTTTTTTCAATTTCAAATTGCCGTAGATCTGCTCTTTGAAGGAAATCTTGTTTCTCTAAATAACCATCCTTTCCTCTATTATGAGTAACTATTTCTTCTTCTAGATTTTCCTCCTTTTTATAATTGTCCCAATCAAGTTTCGACTTTTCCAATGTACTAATCTTAGCTTTCTTACCAATTTGTCCCAAAACAGAAGAAATACCACCTAATCCACCCCTTTTAATAACACCTCTTCCTCTTCCTCTTCCTCTTCCTTTTCCAGCAGGAGAAGCACAGGCATCTGTTTCCGTAGAATATTCAGCTGAAGTCAAAGATAATCTAGCTTCTGCCGAATCTATTGAAACCTCTTTTTCTATTTTTACTTCCTCGCCAGCAAACTCAAATATTTTTGTTATTTTCACTTTTTCTTCTGCTGTTGGTTTAATCGAAGCTGAAGATTTTTCTTTTGGTCCATTGGTTGGGCTTTGCTGTTTGGGTTTTGATGCTACAGCTATAATAAACAAAACAATACACAATGTATTAGAATAAAATATATAAAAAGAAACCTTTTAAACAAGATTATATTAAACCATTTCTTACCAGTATCCTTCATAAAATCTGCCCACAAAGAATCCGCTCTTTTCTTTTCTTCTTCCTCAGTAAGTTCTTTCTTCTCAGCTTTATCCGATTTGTTTTCTTCTTTTTCTTCCTCTTTAGAATCATCTGACTCTTTTAATTTTTTCTTAGTTCTTTTATTACGTTTTGTACTTTTAACAGTCTGTTTTCCTCTCTTTCTGCTTATTGTTTTATCAGTTTCTCTCTTATTCTCATCATTCTCATCTTCTGGTCCACTTTCTACTTCACCTTCCGAATCAGCTTCAGATACAGGTTCATTGTCAGCCCCATCAGGAACATAATCTTCATCGTCGTCATCAGAATCGGAGGGTAGTTCATGCTCTTTTGACATTTCTACACGTACAATCTACATAATCATAGGTTAAGTGAATTAGTTTTACTTTGATATAAAATAATGGAGTTTTAAAATACATAAATAATTCTTTTCATTGCTTACATTTTTATTCAAAGAAGAAGATATTTATTTTAACAAAATCTTGTCTATATTCAACGTTCGGGAACGTTCCTTACTGAATGGCTTAATTATTTTTACTATCTCATACTTTATTAAATTAATTTATACGATTGTAATATAAACGTTAATCAATTATGTTTAACAAGAAGGCAAAGAATATTATTTTAATAAGAAACTAGAAAGGTTAAAGTCGTGTACAATAATTAATAATTATAAAATGTTATATTACTTCTATTAGTAATAATGAACACGTACTTCTAACGACGACCGAACGTACTGGACTGCCCCCTATTCCTGAAATTTTGACTGAACTTACTGACCTGCCATCTATAATTGAAATTTCAACCGAAATTACTTGCTATACCTTTCAATTATTACTGAAATTTCGGCTGGGCTTACTGCCCTGCCATCTATTATGGAAAATACTAACTATCATCTCTTACTCGATTTCGTTATGGTCTTGGAAGAAAGAAACTTATCAAAAGGGTTTCCAGTATTTGTCCAATTATTATACACCAATGAGAATAGACAACTGCTACTTACTAACACTATCAAACTTACAATGAACCTAAATGCCCGCGAAGTTTAAAACGAAGTTTAAAACTAAATACACTATGGGAAAACGCTTTGAGGGAACGAAACTTTTGAGAACGAAACTTTTAAGAACGAAACGAAATCGAGCCCCTACTGTATATCCAATCTGATTTTGTTCTCTTACAGGAATGCATTCGAATTTTGTATACACGTTTGAAATAACGAAGATAAATGATTGATTATTAATCATATAATTACAGTTAATCTTCACGAATAGCTGATATGAATTACAAATGCATATAACTCGTGCATTATTTGTTTAAAAATAAATATAATACGTAATTTAAGTTTTAATTAAAATAACATGCTTTATAAAGTAATTATTCTTTTAATGCATAATGGTATTTCTTTTATTCGATACCAGGTGCAATAGAAAAACAAAAATTTATAAATTAACTGGGTACACATCGAAAAAAAAAGAAAGAAAAGTTAAAGACGTTTTAAATTGCGAGAAGGGATTACTAAAAAATTAGTCGAGCAATAATTTACATGTCTTTTTAAAACGCTAACACAGAGTTCATTCGGGTCACCGTAATTCTCATATTACGGGATCCATTTCAAATCCTGCTTCCAACGAAACGATTAACTGCCAGTCAACGAGGATTATTAGGATTAACGTTATGTGACTTTTTCGTTAGAAGACAAACTTCACATGAAAAAAATATCTATTCTCTCATAGAGAGAGAGAGAAAGAAAAAAAGAGATCATATTTGTCTAAAAAAAAATATTCTAACAAATAAAATAAAATTGAGTTTATCAGGAAACGATTACAAAAATTAAAATCAATTTTCCAATAGAAGAAAATAATCTATTAATTGAATTTTTCTATTATTCTAATTAAACAGGAAAAGCCTAAATAATAAAAACAAATCTAAGAAAATGTATCGGAAGTATCAGAAAAATCTGCTAAAATCTGTCTAAATGAACGAGTGGTGGTAGACTAAAGAGATATGCGTTGGTGGATGAGTAAGAATTAAGAAAAAGACAAGACTATTAGACAGAAGGATGTTCCAGGTGGCTCCAGATGACACAACCTCCAAAGCTATTGGATGAAAGTATTTTAAAAGCGCTAAGAGGAGGATGAAGAAGCTCAAAGAAGGAGGTTCGTAGCTGTTAGAAAGCTCCGCCCGATTTTCAGGATACCAACAAATCTCGTAGCACTTTCTACCACCAACGTGCTTCTTACATCCGCCTTGCTTCTCCACCCCTCCACCAAAAGTATTTCTCACCGTTTTATCTTCTTAGCTTTTGAGAGATACTTCTTCAGCTGACAATTAGTATCGCGTTAGCGGTGTCTCTCGATCGTCAAACTTTTTCTACCAAAGTTACCGTTTGTCAAAAGAAAAGAAAAGAAGAAGTAACGAAGAACTGCAACATTTTCTGATCGATCATACGACGATTCATTTTACAATTGAAAATTAGATAAAATAATAAATTTTTATTATTTATAAAGAAATTAATTATTTAAAAAAGAAGAGAAAGGGGAGATGGGACCACGGAAACGTCGAGCATCGACACCATCTTTGGAATGCGACGAGGAAGAATACACCACCTCGGAAGAAAAATTTGGCAAAGAGGATTTGGATAATCGTGCACCAAGAAATGCTGCTAATGCTAGAGAACGTGCTAGAATGCGTGTTTTGTCAAAAGCATTTGTCAGATTGAAAAGTCGTTTACCCTGGGTACCTTTCGATACCAAATTAAGCAAATTGGATACTCTTCGTCTCGCTGCAACATACATCGCTCATCTTCGTGCCATTCTTAAAGATGACGGTGCTAATCATCCAGAAACAACGAGATCGTTGTCCTTGACTTTGGTAGGTTAACTATTTTTTCTTTTTTTGGTAACTCTTAAACAATTGTATTATTTTGTTAAACTAATCATCATCGTTGATAGAATCAGCTTGGTAAATTTTAGAAGAAAATTTCGTTAAAATCAATTATTTTTCCAAACGACTAACACATTTCTTAAATAATCATAAAATAATAATAAATTATTTAAATGGAATTATATCGTAGGATAATTTTTGGTCTTTATGTATCATTATAATTATCCTATACGATAATACGCTAGGCACCAGGTGGATCCATTCGGCGTCGCGACGGCAAACGTCGTCTTTTTCGAAGTCATCCTCTCTGTTTATGTCTCTCCAGGTGGATCGAATCACTTTAAAACCTCCCACTTACCCTTTCCTGCCGTAAATTCTAACTTTGTTCCGTTGTTTGAAGAATCGTGTTTGTTTTATTATATGGAATAAAACAGTTTTACCCAAGGATTTTCTTATTAAAACATTTTCCTTAGTTCCAAAATTACCATCTTTTGTTAATTAATATATCCCCTTATTTTATTTTAAATTTAAACATTCATAAAATGATATTAACAATATTAACACGAAATACTATTTCAAGATACAATTATAAATATTCTTATCAGAACAATTAATATTAATAATAATTATAATAAATTCTTTGTTCTTTTTTACAAACACACATACACCCCAGTCATGGCCTTTTGCTATCCAAGGAACAAACGCTTCGATGTTGATGAACAACAGTTGTAACATGTCATCCTCGAGTTCTGCCAGTTCTAATCAGTATCGGGGACAGCAAGGAAGCAACGATATTCAAAGCTTCCATCATGGTGGACATCAGAATACTTCCATACGCCACAATCATCCTCACAATCACGAAACACAGCTATCTTATTTCTAATCGATACACATATATATATATTTTTTTTAAACTAAAGTTAATAGATATAAAGAAAATCGTGCCTTAAAAAAGAAAGGTTGACAGGTTGAACATCGAAGAAAAATATAAAATAAAATGTATGTACGTTATTAAGATATTTTTGGAAAGCAATTTACGATCTATTTATACGAAAATGTTTTATTACTCTTTCTCTATCTCTCTTTCTTTATTATTATTATTTATTATATTAATTTTAATATGTAAAAAAAATTCGTATCACGACATACAAACGTGAATGATTATTATTGTAAATGTAACCAAAGCATATGTGAAACTAGTCGAATAAAATATCATTATCAATTGAATAATAATCATCTAGTCTATATTTGTTTCCTAACTATACCGAAAAAATAAATATCGTTAAATAACTATACTCCTTAGGAGACATATCTATCTATGTATATCCGGAAACTAAAAGAGGAAGGATACGGTAACGTAAGAAGGAAAGAGGATTCAAAGTTAAATAAACATTACGAAGAACCTTTGTGTAAACCTAATGCTAAAATAATATATCCTATTTCTAGGACAAATCGAACATAACTGTCGGTATCACTTGGTGGCATCTTTGCGCGTCAACATACCGCCCTTAAAAAATTATTCATTCTCCCATTTGTATAAACGCCAGACTCCTACACCTCCCCTTTTCACCACCATCGTTTTCTTTTCACGATTTTACGATGGAAAACATTTCAAATATTATGTTTTCATTCCATTTAAAAATTATTGAACGTTTCTTTTTAGTTTTTAATTAAAGAATTTAGATTCTTAAGTAATTTTTACAAAGCATTATTAATATGATTGATTGCAATTATACGAAACACGATACTGGTCAAAATCTCTCATTGGTTTTCTTGTAATTACATTTTTAAAGTTACGCTAATAATTTCAAACGTAACACGAAAAGTGCAACAATTTTATTGATAAGAATGATTTATGAAAATATATTTATTTAGCACAATAGTAAAGAATAAGAGAGTAATATTAATATAAAATAAAACCTAATTGAGTGTGGGGTATCAAAATTTATTACAGGTTTATAATTACGATGGTACTCTACTTCTGTAATCATTTTCGTAGAATATCAGGAGTCTGTATTAAATGTTCTTAAAAAATAATTATTTTACAAATGAATTATCCTAGTCTATTATTTTTCTTAACCTCATTTCGTCAAGTAAAATATAATTTAATTAGCTACCAGGAATGAATTAAAATACAATTTATATGCTCTTCAATGTTTCGTGTACTGTAACCTACAAAGCTTAGAACATAAAAATCTACTAATACTGATTGGACAAACAGGAATCTACTATTACCGACATACAGACTAGTAATTCACTGTAAAACAGAATAGTCACTGTAAAACAGGAATCTACAATTACAGATTTATACACCTCCATTTAATTTTAAGTCGAATATCAGCTGTTAGATGGCAGCACCTTATGGAAATATCTTTGGAGGACTGAATTTTAATTATTCCTATGCCAATAAAATAATTTATTGATTTAATCGTAAAGTTAAAATGTTTTAAATCTTTACAAAAATGTAATTAATTATTTGAGCTAGCGTATAACATATTTTTTGAAGGATTTAAAAGCTTGTGTCTTAACATTTTTACTTTACAAGCTACGTGAAACACTCTTATTCTTCTTCTTCTTCTTCTTTCTCGTAACAAAAAAAGAAAAAAATAAGAAAAATCCTGGATAAAAAAGAATATAAAAAAAAAAGTTACATGGCCAAGTAAAAGCACGGAAGCCGCATATGAAATTACCAAGGTAAGTCAGCGTTATTACAGTTCTTGGACGTTACGAAATCGTTCAGTACATCCTTCGTGACGTATCACCGTTAATTGAGAGAAGACAAAAAAATTTCTTGATTCCGATCGAAACTTGTTAATCTTGATTTTAATGTCAAACGAACAAATAATAACTCGAATTAATTAATCGAGTGGGTATAGAATGAAGTAAACATTTAAACAGGATTTTTATTAATGCGATTTTATGAACACTGACGCAAAACCCTTGACGCAACGTAACGAAATCTGATAAAGAAATACAATAAATGAAGGAAAAAGAAGAAGGAAAAGATAATCAAGACAAATACAAATGCATTATTATAGTAAAACCTCTAATACAACATTACTAAGTTCAATGAAAAATCATTAAGTTGTGATTTCGAGCGAGACGAAGTAGTAACGCAGGTGTTTCATCGGATCGTTGCCCTGAATTTCCTTGACGTGTATGTACATAATACCTTATATATATTCATAGTACATACTATCAAAAAAATAACAAAGTTCTTTTAACACTAATCAAAACCTTGTATCATTCAACTCCTCCTCCAGATCCTCTCTCTGTCACAAACTATTAAAAACTTTCCAAGAGTTTTCAATGTAGAAAATAAAAACCTAATACGATTTCATATGTTACGCAAATGCAAAACTCGCTTAAGCATTATTACCGCGAAGAAAAAAAAAGAATAATAATAATAATAATAATAATAATGATGAAACGGAAATGACTGGCTTAAACGAGTATGCGTGTATACACCAGAGTACGAACGAGTGCGAAATAAGTGCACTGTAGTAACAGGGAAAGAACGCGTTTTATCGTAAATCAGAAAAGAAAAAAAGAAGGAAAGAAAGAGAGAGAGAACAAGAAAAAAAAGAAGAAAGAAAAAATGGATACTGATAAGAGCACACGTGTTCGAAAAACGAAACGAATGAACGAACTATCGGTCAATGTGGTGGAAGAAGTGCGGTGCAATGGTGTGATGGGATTTACGAAGGGGCATATAAGGAGCTCTCCTACGGTCTACATAATCAGCAACGTCTTGCCTTCTTCGTGATGGTGGAATCAGTGGTGGATAAAGAGGAGAGGGGGAAGAAGAGGATGGGTACGCAAGCACCTACACACGATGATGATACGCAAAGATACGGTAAGATAGAACTCGAGGTATCTCCAAGTACAAACGATCAAAGAGGTATCAAATTATCGGAGCAAAACAACTATACTAAACCACACATAATCAACACATCTCACTCTGATCTCTGTGTGTGTGTGTTTTTTATTTCTTTGCTTTATTTATTTCTTATCAACTACGACGCAACTCGCGACAGATTATCTTAGCGAAATCGTCGGTCCCCCTCCTCCTCCTCCTCTTTCTTCCTCGTCTTCCTCCTTCTTCTCTAATTTCCCCCCTTTTGTCTTTGACGTCTACGAGAGCCACCCTCGCTCTCCGTACGCAGCAACAGCAACAGCAACAGCAACAGCAATAGCACCAGCTGTGCGACACTCGAGGAAAATAGTACCCCGTTAACCGATCATCATCCAGCTGCTGTTTGTTATATCTAACTGAGGATATATTCTCTTTTTTTCTTTCCCTCACCTCCTCCACTCCACCCCGTTACTCGTTTATTCTGTTAAAAAGTAAATGACACTTGGTAAGGAATAATTACATAAATCTATTACCCTTCATTCTTTCTTTCTTTAAATTTTAATACTTCAAACTTGTTTGAGTAAATTCTTTGAAAAATTGATGTTTCTAATCTCTGCCCCACCTTCCCACACCAATCTATGAACCCCAACAATTTTATACGAATCACATAAGGTTCTTTTTTTGTTAAATGGCATGGGATAAATGTGCAAGAGTAAAATTCTTGTATCTAAAGTTCTTAATTAGAAATTAGCAACTATAGGAACTAGATACAGTATTGCATGGCAAGCAAATATTAAAGTAATTACGTTGAAGTAACAGATTACAAGAAAAACCACGCCTTAAGAGAGTATATTATTCTCAATATCACACAATTAGAAAAAAACTTAAGAGTGTCGTTTAGATTCCAAGTATCATTAACGTTTACTCATTGGTATGCGTTGTATAGTTTATCGCATAAGAGAAGAACGTCTTTTATTTTATTCACTATCTATCCATCTCAATGTATTCTATCATGCTGGTTTATATCATTCTTCTATAAACTTATAATACATATATATAGTATCTGTAATATAGAAATATTAATTTCTGAAAACTTGGGATAAGTTATGTTAAGTTATGTTGTTACAATGTATATATTCTTTTTAATTATATATATATATAATATAAAAGAATTGTAAAAGTAATTTATGATGACATGATACAATTTGAACATAAATTGATATAAATATGAAATGAACATATTTTTCTAATCTCAGGTTATCGATAAAAATAATACTCAAGCAAAACGACACTCGTATATTTCATAACTAATATTACTGGAAAGAAAATTCTACGAAGAAGAAGAAGAAGAAAAAATCTATTCTTAAGAATACTCCTCATTGATATGTAAACTGTGAGTTACATACAAGCCCCAATGGTTAGCGTGTTTCCTCGAGATAAGCGTTATCACATTGGCCTACCTACATGCACTTATGTTCTGATCGTTTACCGACAACCTATCGACTTCCTTTGTGAAGTCTAATTACGCTAATTGAGTTTCGCCTATAACGATTATTATTTGCTACTTCTCTTTTTAAATTGATCGAAGGTTGAACTACTTATCTTATGTTTATAAGTTCTACCACACACACACACAAACATATATCTCTTATAAAGTAAATCATTTAAATGAATGAAGAGAAGAAAAAAAAGAAACACATGCATTCCTCATTAATAATTCATTAGCAAATCTTTCCTACGTAATATGAATTGATTATAAATATTATTTAAAATGAACTAATCTCTTAACTATGATTGCATGAAAAATAAGTGAAATTTCCAATAGCAAACGATGGGGTTCGTCCCTGCGTGGCGCTTAATGCCCGAAAGGATTTCAAATAAGAGATTTAATAAGATCTTTCGCCTTTTTCGATTTCACAGTCGTAAACCTAACGAACAGCTTCTCCAACCTTTTTTTTTTTATATTTTTTTTTTAAACATTACATAACTTCCTACGCGAAGAGAGAGAGAGAGAGAGAGACCTTTGGAGTTTCCGAGGAGAAATCGCGGCCTTACTGCTGTCTGTTGTGTATGTGTGTGTGTGTGTGCGTGGAAAAAAAAGATTGCGCAACTTCGTCAATATTTAAAAGTAGATATACATCAACTGTTAACAAAAAAAGAAAATTTATATTTTAATAAATTAATATCCAAGCAATCCTTGTTGCTTGTTTTGTTTGTTTGTTTTTTTTTTTATATTTCGTTATTGATAATATTAATTATGAAAACAAAATACTTAAAAAGTGTATTTACTATTAGATTTATCTTATACACAAAATAAAATCTACTTTAAATAATCTTCCAATGTATAAAACTAAAAAGTTTCCATTATTAATTTAAAAATAATCCAAGGAAAGTTGACTTATTAAAAAAAAAACATATTAAAGTACTCTAAAAATGATTTCGTATAGCGTATTAATATTAAATAAATAAATGTTTTAAATAAATGTTAAATAAATAAATAAATATTCGAATGAATGGAAAAGAGAATAAATAGAAAGGAAACGAGAGAAAAGGAATGCACCAAAGTCGGATTGTATAGTCTCGTGAATGCGGCCCTGATTGTCGGCTCGCAGCCGTGGTTCGCAGCGATGGCTCGCAGCCTCGACTCTCTCAGAGGCCGAGCCGAGTGCAGGTGCGCGCCCGCCAGTCTGTCGCCAGGGTCCCCCCTTCCTCCCTTCCTCCTCCTCCCACCCAGCCGTCTTCCCTGCCTCCTAGGACCCAGTCAAAGAAAGAGAAAGAAAGAGAAAGAGAAAGAGAAAGAAAGAAAGAAAGAAAGAGAGAGAGATCGTGGACCCCTCCGACCATAACCACCAATACTATACCACTTCTACACCATTGGCATTACTATTACCACTACCACCATCAAACCATCGTCATCATCATCGTCATCCTCGTCGTCGTTGTCGTTGTCGTCGTCGTCGTCGCGATCAGGAAGGAGCAAGGTGAGACGAGTGAACGTGGTATCCTCCTCCTCCTCTCCTCCCCACAACCCACCTCACTTCTCTCCATCTTCTTCTTCTTCTTCCTTTCAAGACACCACTTTGTCCAACATCCAGCATCTCTTTCTCTCTCGTGCAACAGGTAGTACACACATGGACAGGGTGAACAGCAACGAACTGTGTGAAACGAAAGCGCCTACGCCTACTACAAGATATCCGAGAATCCTAACAGAGTACTTTTTATTTCTTTATTTTTTCTTTTTATGTTTTTTCTTCTTCGTTCTCTTTCTCTTTCTCTGTTTCTCTGTTTTTTTCTTTCCCTTCATCTCGTCATGAAAGTCGGATGCTAAAAAAGGTATAGGAGAACAGGCCTGACTAAAGGATCGATTGGAAAAACCTATCTGAGTCTTTTTAAGGGATTTCACCTAACTGCAATGGGCTTGGCAATCAGTTAGATCGTATGTAGGTCTCTGTTTGCTGTCTCTATATAATACCTGTCTCTCTATTTGTGTGTGTTAGTTTAATGTTTATAGTATTCGTTTGTGATATCATTTTAAATAGTTTGTTTGATAGATTTTCATTAATTTTCTCTCTCTCTTTCTCTGTTTATTTCTTTCTTGACATTTCGTGATAGACTTGAAATTGCTTTTCATATGTAGATAATACCGAACTGCAGATATTTTCCTATTACACACGATATTGCATTATTCACATTTTGCAAATGATACGACTATCCTAGCTAATCTCAAAGATTTTAACAACAGCTCATTCTTGCACTCCAGGAACATATCAGAAATTGTGTAAGATGGTTAAATCAATGGAAAATAAATGTTTATGTAGATAAGTGCAAATATATCACATTTACCTTACAAAAAGATGCAGTTCTATCAGTTACCTTAAATAATTATGTCATTCCTAAAACAAATACAGTATGAAATATTTAGGAATTCGTATGGACTCAAGATTAACATGGAAACAACGTACCAGAACCAAGATAAAGCTAATCCAGATAGAAAAATTAAATTTGCACTGGCTAATAAATAAAAATTTGAAATTAAATATGAACAATAAGCTACTGTTATACAAAATAATCATAAAACCGATTTGGATTTATGCGAATTTAATCAAAGTTTACGTATCCAAGAAAACGACAATAACAAGATCGAATGGAATTTTGGAAGGGAAGGTATTCTGAAGATGTTGGGTGGTCTTTTAGGGTAAAGGAAGAAAGGAAGAAAGAGAGGGAGAGATGAGGATGAACACGTGAGGATTTATCTGTGAGAAAGAAAAACATAGAAGAGGACAGAGGACTTGTACACCTTTTCAAAATGTATTTTCGACGTATCGCGAGATAAACGATATCTTTTAAAATAAACTTGTCAAATTCCAAATCTCGTACGAGCAGCCTACCCACTCCCTTCCAACACCTCCTTCCTCCTCCTTCCACTCCTTCCCTCCTATTTAAGTGTTTGCATAAAATATCAATGCGATCTTAAGTTGTCATATATATCAAAAACAAACTATATACAAGTCCTTATGTTAGAAAATGAGATTGACTTGAAAAAATACCAAATAAAAAAGTTGCTTCGCAATAAACTGTCTTTTATCTAATCGCTCATATTACGTATTGAAAACCTTATCCTAAACTCGTGTTGGAACACTTATTAGTTTAGATCGATATTTTTCTAGATTATTTAGATTTTAGCAAATTTATTCGACCCTATGGTCCCAAGCGCAGGTGTTCATACAATTGAATATATTCAATAGAATTCCTTCCTAGCTTAACAGTAGAATAAAAATCAAAGGATAAGAACGGGGGTGGAAGTAAGGAAGGAGGACCTTTTCCTACAAAACCTTTTTTATGTTGGTCTCACCTAGAAATCGTTGGAACGCAACAAATTGTTCCGGTAGAAGATACGTTGTACGTGACTCCCAATGGGGTGGAGGAGAGCCCGGTTTTACAGTCGAACGGTCATTTCGGTCGATGAAACGGGCCGTCCTTCGAAGAGGTTAAACTCGTAAAGAAATACTCGTTTGTTTCATCCAGTAACAATGGAGAAAACAATGGAGACATTTGTTAAGAATATTATTGATGGTTATCGATCGATCAATACACATCGTTGTTCATTCTGTTCTTTGATACTTCAGAATTCTTTTACGATCGATAATTAATTATTGTATTTCAAGATTAAACGACAGTAAAACAAATAAAAAAAACCAAGAAAATCAAAGTAAGATGAACAAAACCAGAGAAGAATAGTTCTGTTGCTTAAGCAACAGCAACCATTCCGATGTTCTGCTTTATCTTATTGGGTTTTGTTTATAACTTTAGTTATTTCTATTGATTAAAAATCTATGATTAATATTCTTAAATGAAAATCATAACGATAAATATAAAGCTCAAATGAAAAATGATTGAAAATAACATGAAATCGATTAACTGGATTCGTGAATAATTTATTCTTGGTGTCCAACATAACCTCGAATGAGAGAGCCCCATAAGTCTTAGGCTGGTTGATCGTGAAAACATTCCTAACCATCCTAGCGTGATTTCACCGACGACGTACAGTTTCACAAATGCGAGTTCCCGATTCAGAATACTCGACTACCTGCTTCGTACACCTGTACGATTGCTGCTCGGCTTTATCGCAATACAGTCGAGTGCCACCTGTGCGACCATCTACTGCTCTTCTGTACAGGTGTCTTTTAAAGAGAATTTCATTAATTACAAAGGGGGAAAAACTACCTCGAGTTCTCTCTCTCTTTCTTTCTCTGTCTGTCTGTCTGTCTGTCTGTTAAGAAAAAAAAGAAAAAGAAAAAGAAAGAAATAAAGAAGGGAATTGAAAAGAGGGCGAAAACAGCTGTCGTAATTCAGCGCGACACCTGGACAGATTCCCGGATTTTCTCGATGACCTCGACCCCGAAGGCTGCTCGATTGCATTTCCCATATCTCCCCCTCTTCTATTTCTTTCATAACCATCAAACGGAAACACGATAAAGCGTTATTATTAATTCTCCAAAAACCCAAGTGTTCTTTTCTCGTTGATTTAATCCAGAGAAAAGTAATCGGTGACATAATTCCAAAGTATCTTCGAATGTACTTACACATGTTCGTTTCTTCTTATTTAAATTACTCATCAAAGAACTACAAAGAGAGTTCATTTCGTTCTGGAAAAAAGGAAAACTGTCTCTTGAAAATATTTTTATTTTAAATAGTTACTCAAATGATCTAACTGTAAGAATTTATTGCTATAATTCATTTACTCATGATATTATAACACTCGATATACATACGTATATATATATATGTATGTATAGCAGCGTTTAAGAATAGTCGATGCCAACAATAAGAACTCTTTGTCTTCCAAGACGGAAAGCTTGGAAATGCTTTAACGAGCACGAACGAAAAGTAACGGTAAACAGAAGTACTTCCAGGTGCTGTTATTCGCGACACCTGGACGAATACTTCCCTTTTCTCAGGGATCCTCGGTTCTGAAAAAGGTTCGCAGGGTTCCTAGAACCCTACCGAGTGCAGATGGGATCATAGCTTTTACTACCCTTGAATATAATATACGTTTAATATGATATAACAACCCGACCTCGTCCCATTAGTTTATTACAAATCTTTATGAAACAAAATATGATGCATTATCCTTAAATTAGATCACTATTGTTGTTGTTGTTGTTGTTGCTTTCCTAAACGATTAATACTGTACTCACATTTCTTCTTATCGATCTAATTTCCTAACTGATAGGACAATAACCAAATAGAAGTTACGATATGTTGAAAATGATTTCGACAATATTCCTGTTAAGTCTCCTTCAAAGTAATCCCTTTTTACTCTGATGTGTAAGAAAGAGAGAGAGAGAGAAAGAGAGGGTCCAAAGACTATGTCGCCCTGGGGCCACCGGTCTCCGATCTTGGCAGAAATTCGAGCTCTCCTCCGTGGTCGTACACAACACAAAACAACGACATGGGGTCCCTGTTCGCGATTGAACGAGGCAAGAACGGAAAACAGGCTCCCACGAATCCCACGACGCTAGTTGGCGAGAAAAAGAGAAAGAGGAGAGCCGCGAGAGGAAAGGCTGCGGGTTCTTCTCTCTTTCTCTCTCTCGGTGGGCACACCCCCCTTCCCACCCTACTCCACCTTAGCCCCCATCTCTCGCTTTGCTCCAGCAATGGATAGAATCTGGAACTGAACACGAACAAATCAACATTAACAAATGGTTTAAGATTGTTATAATAATTATTGTGTTTATATATATATTTGATTAGAAAAAATTTAGGTGCAAAAATAAGTTTTATTTGTTTTCGTATTGAAAAACTTTAACTATACGTTAACAAACAAAAATTATTGAAGGGGCAGATAATGGAATTTATCGACGATGATGAAACACGTTCGTACGGGCTCTTCTTACACATGCTTCCTCCGGTAATATGGTGCCCGTACGGGTACCGTACGGGACGACTTATGAATGGTATCTGTACGCGTTCCCACGTCACTGAATGAGTTCTCGGAGTCTCTCACGTCCGGCGAGATTATCGTGGTGTCTCGTGTCTCTCTAAAACCCCCCTTTTTCTCCAACTATAACCACCACTCTTATTTCTTACCCTCTTAAACTATGCTATTATTTTCTATCTCGTCCTTGTTCTGTTATCTACTTCAGTCTACTTCGTAGAAGCATAGAGTAAAATTTTTTTTCTGCTGAAAAAGAAACGACCAATCCCTGTCCACAGATTTTTTCTTCTTTGGGAGTATTTCTAATGAAAGAAAAAAAATGATATAAATCATGATGGTGGTGGTGGTGGTGATGGTAGATATTCTATAAAGGTGTTTGAAATTCTAACAATAATTGAAATTCGGTGAGGGTAATCAATGGAAAATGATGTATCTGTGAAAATGATGTATGAGACTGTATATCATTGATAGAACGAATGAAACAGGTGTTCTAGATTGATTAAACAGATGATTGTTCGTAGCTTTCGCTACGTGATTGGATAGTGTTAGCTTAGATCTTAGCATAGCATCGATGGACGAACGAAAGAACGAAAGAACGAATGAACGAACGGACACCTGCACGCCTCCTGATCGTACGTAACATCAGACCAACTCTGATGCATATCCTCTTGCTGCCCCCTTGGTTGCTTACTTGCTTTCTCGAAGGAAGAGAGAAGGGGAGAGGACGTCGTTCCTCCTCCAGCAACGGAGGTCCGTCAGGAAGCATTCTGTCGGAGAGTACTTGTATAAAAAGGAAAAAAAAAGGAAAAATAGAAAGAAGAAAGATAGAAAGTAGAATAATAAAGGAAAAAAAAGTAAGATGGAGAAGATGAATCGTGGATGGAGTCAAGGAAAGAGCACCCCGGACACCGAAATGAGTATAGCCGAGAATAAAAAGGAAAGGAGAGAGAGAAAGAGAGAGAAGGATAGCCTAGTATACAACCCAATAGCATAAATGCGAGACGGATAAAGATAGAACGTGTTGGCATGGTTAAGGCCGACAAAGACGAACGAACTGCAGGGCTCATTTTTAGCGAATTTTAAGGAGAGGGGAAATGGAACGTTGTTGGGAGAGCTACGAGTAGGAGAAACGGCATCAAGTGAAAGAGAGAAAGAGAAAGAGAAAGAAAAAGAGAAAGAGAGAGAGATCGAGTTATGTCGGAGGCGCCGTGATTCAACCGAACGCGCAGGTGTGCCGCAGACTGGCCGGCGCCTCTCTGGAATGTGCGCACCCCTCTGGTCGGTTCTCGTACCTCCCCGGCCCTCCTCTCGTCCTCTTCCTGGCTGCAGAGAGAACTCTCGGTCGGTCGGACTCTCCTTTTGCTTCCCCTCCTCGTCCTCCTCATAACCCCAACCCTACCCCTTCTTCTTCTTCTGCTGCTGCTCTCGGTCCACCGAGCCGATCGCGACGCACACGCGCAAAAGCGCATTACGCTGCTTGCTCGTTGGCTCGGTTGCACACCTACTACACACACATGCACACACATATACACTTCTATATATTTATCTACATTTATGTACAACCACCTATGTATTTGTCTGTCCTGTATGTGGGGTTGTGTAAGTACGTCCGACACGACTACGTCACGTCCTCTCACGGCAATCAGTGCAGCTGGCCACCAACGCGTTCCCACGGGGCCAAACCAACCGGACCAGCCACCTTCCTTCCTTCGGTCGCCTTTGCGAACACGCTCTTTCCCCCCTTCCCTTCTTCACGTTCTTTCTCTCACCATCTTCTTCTTCTTCTTCTTCTTCTTCTCTTCGTCCTTTCTCTCTTTTCTTTTTTTTCGTTCTCTTCACCTTCGCGCTGAATTTTTCCACGTTGTCTCGCTCACTCGGATCTTATCGGATCCGAGACACACGAACCACTATCGTAGTTTTTTTTTCACAATTCTACCCATGGTTTAGACCTTCACACACTGATTAACTTATTTTTTGTCACCTAAAATTAATTAATTAAGGAGGTCGTGTGACAGCTAGATTTTTGTACACTACATAAACAAAATGACTGTACCTATAATACTATTCTTGTTATCAAATGCAGACTTTGAAGCTACGTCACTCACGATCTACAGACGAAAACATAACAAATTGTGACTCAAAAGTTGCGTTTAACCAAGACCTTTCTTTTTGTTATTTCTGAATTTCAAAAAGTTGACTATTCGCTTCTTGGCGAGCTTAATTAACAAATACTGCAATTTGCTATTTTCTTTAAAAAATTCTATGTACATGTATATATGTATATGTATATGTATATGTATATGTATTTGCATACACGGTAGTCAAACCAGTGGATTTTTTAGTCCTTTTTCTCTATCTCTCTTTCTCCTTGTCGCTGGGCTTTACCTTTTTCGGGGTACCTTGTCCTTTTTTTCCCTCTCTCTCTCTCATATTCTTGATTTTTTGTTGTAAAACTTATTTTCTTTATTTCTACCGGGGCCGGTTTACCTGTTAGCCTTGCGGCTACATTGGCAACGTTACACGTGAAAGTCCGTTCCTCCTCACCGGGACGGGCTACTACAAACTTCTCGTAAAATTTGTCGCCATGGTCGTCGTTTAGGTTTATCTCAAACGTGAAAGATACTTTCCCCGTTTAGACGACTTTCTAGCAAACCAATAATCACCATAATCGTTGCTCTTGACTAAAATGTTTCGATAGAAAACAGAGACTGACAACGGGGTTCAAAGAAACTAACAGAGGTGGTCCTTGTTAAATTTTCTTATCGATCGAAGTAGAAGTGCCGTCAAGTGGACTCTTTTTACTGTCCTGACTTTTTACGTATCACACACACACACATACACATATACACATACTTTCGACTTGTCGTAATTCGACCATGATATTTATTATAAACTCGAGGTTATACGTTCGAGAATTACGACGACAAGGGTTAAGGGGCTATCGCAATCGATAAAGGATTTCTTGCCTTCTTTTAAAGACCCTTTAAAACTAATATAAAAAAACATTATTCTCCGATGAATAATAATCATACCGGTGATCATCGTTGGATGCATTTCCTTTTGAAGGGAAGAGTTTTATTTTTCTTGCTTTTACTTTTTTCTTATCACCCCCTTTTTCGTAATGATCTTGTGCGAATGAAAGTATAATAGAAAACATTGTAAAATATGTATATGTATGTTGTATAATACACAATGGGAGACTAGGGGGTTCGAAAATATCGAAATTTACTTGCACGCAAAACCAGCAGGTTTCTCTTTGTTGTTCATTTTTTTCTTTCTTCTTCTTTAAAGAATTTCGTCGAATGCACTGCAATAAACCATGGCTGGAATGCGTGCCTGTTGCAGCAGACTTTAACGTAATTTTACCAACACAGATTCAAACATTTATATGGCTACTTCGAAGCTCATCGTATTTGGGTTAAAACCACGGCCATTGTATCGCCGTGAGACAGCAAAGAAAGAAAAAAAGGTGATGGGTAGAAAATCCAAGAAGGAAAAAAAGAAGAAGAACGTGAAACGAAGTTATAAACCTTGCTATGTGTGTTCAAATGATTAACAAAGTGTTTCGGAGTATCTTAGAAATTCTTTGAACGTGCCTCTTTGTAGAAACAATTGAAACAATCCAATACCAATAAACATTTGAAAAATTTGGAGTAATTCGTGTCATTTTATTGAAGAAATAATACTAATTGTAAGTTAATGTTTAGTCCCTGAAACAAGGAATTTCCGGTAGGAAAGAAAAAATAAAAAGAAAGAGATAAAAAGAGAGAGATCTTGAAAAAGCAACATAGACAAGAACAAGATCCAAGTCTCTCTTAATTATCTTTTTATTATTCGAGTAAACAGGATACCTAAGTTGCGTATCCAATTTCGAAATATGGTAAAGAAAAAAAAAACAGTCAGATTCCTTTTTTTATATTTCACCAAGTAGCAAAAAAAGAAAGAAGGAAAGCAAAGGAAAGGAAAGAAGTATCTATTACCAAGCTGAGATGTCTAATATGATTTTTTGTTTGCTCTAGATTATGATAGTTGGAGAGTTCCTCTTAGAATCTAGTGACAAAGTATCATCTCGGGGAAAGGAAAAAAGGGGGTCAAGCTGGCGTATCGTCTCGTTGCGTTAATGACGATTCCTATCCTGTCCTTTACGTATGTATGTGTACCCTACCTCTAAAAGTAAGCTAATGCGTAAATTTTCGAACGTGTCTCTTCTGCGCCCATGGCACGCTCTCGAGTCCTCGAGAGGGATATTTTAAAAACGGATGACGAGGGTTGTATTTTCGCGGCGCGGTATGGCGCGGCACGTTTGAACAGCTGCGCAAATAGCGAATCTTCGCTGAGGTAATTTTCGCCACTGATTCCCTGTTGTATTTCAATTTTTCTCCTTCCTTTCCCTTAGATTTTGATCTGTTTTTAAAAATTCCTTTTCATTATCATCAAATATTGCGTATGGTAGTCTTCTGGAAGCTGTTATTGGATATAACGATCGGGAAAAAATAAAAGAATAAAAATAAAAATATAAAAATAAATGAAAAAACTTGGAGTATTATTCAAACGATGAAAATGAGGATGACGGCAATTGAGAAGCCCTGCACGTTTACAATTAACGTCGTGTTATTCCCTCGCAATGAATAGAACGAGATAAAAAGAGAGAGAGAGAGAAAATTCGTGGTGAAGCAGAGTGGCAATATATATAGTTATAGTCGCGACGTGGCCCTGATACGATGTTACAGTCTGTAGGCAGTCAGGAATCGGGAGGGTCGCCCCACAGCTAACACGTGCAAGGCGCACGTGCACTCCGAAAGACCACTCTAGCCTCTGGCGCACAATCATCGGATGCCAAGATACACTCCACGGAATAATTTTCGATGGGGGCACTCCCATGCTTTCTTCGTGTGCTGAACACTAAAGGAAACAAAAAATATCAAGGAAAAAGAAAAAAAGAAGAAAGAAAGAAAAATACATGTACGTTACTAGCGTGTAGAGGAAAAGGATGGGCTAACAAATTTTGTGATTTAAGGAATAACTTTGATAGTCTTCGTCCGAGTAAATTAAATCCATCATTTGGATACTCCTGTATTGGGATTTGAATCGTATTAAATTATATTTTGTATATTTATTAAGACTAACAGACTATGAATAAAATATTAAATCTAATATTTAATTGAGAAACTAATAGAAATGTTAACGCGATTAGATTTCAAATAATAAATGCGTTCCAACGCCATTCCTAAATCGAATAAAGAATATATTCTTAGGTATGTGTGTAAATATTTTTAAGCACGAAGGCAGACGTTCCTCCAATAGAGAGTGTGTTAGTGGTTAAAGGAAGAGACACGTTTGTTTGTACCTGACTTCTACGCTGAGTCTTGCATCTTAAAGATTATTGTCCGCAGTTTATGACCTGGCCAAGCTAAATATAATAAATTACGATTGCGTTTGAGTTAGTGTGATCGATACAAGGATAGAAGGTGGTTATATGAGTTTAAATTTATCCTCAATCTAATTGATATACAGGAAAAACATTACTGAAGCGACGAAGAGGTAGGTAGGTAGGTAGGATTTCTATATACATACGATGATGTGTATTATAGTTACACGTTGCATCTTAACTTGGTAGGGGAAATTTATTCGTACGAGTGTACCACGCGAGGCAAATACCTACGCAAGCTATCGGTGCGACGCGACTGAACAACTACGACCGACGACGACGACGACGACTACAACGACGACTACGACGAGGACGACAAACGCGATGCGGCAGGAAGCACACGATTACCACGGACTCTCTCGCTTTGGGGTCGTTCGTTGCACGGTGTAATGTGCAACGCGTCGGGCAGCTGTGCAAGAAGAACAAGATGAAAATGATGAAGAAGAAGAAGAAGAAGAAGAAGAAGAGAAACTCGATTGAGTTTCACCACTCGGGATCTTTAGCCGAGCACGACGCTCTGATCTTCGAGAGGGAGGTGAGACGAACATGAGCAACATAACAGCATCCTCGTCGTCGTCGTCGTCGTCGTCTCGCTAATTATAGGCAGTCTACGTTCTTCGACAACTCGAGATTTCGCGCCTTTTCCTTTCCCACCTTTCATTTCTTTCTTTTACATCCTCCTCCCTCAAACCTCGCATCCTCATATCTTACCCCTTTTGTCCTATTCTCTGCCACCTCCGTTTTATTTTATTTTATGGGATAAACCCATTAAGAAAAGAAAATACAATTTATAAGAGGCAAGGACATAATTCAGAATAAAGATTATAACAAACGTTGAAGATCATATTTCTTCTAAAAGAGATTCATTGAAAGAAAATATCAAAGTTTTTAGGCTGGTCATACTAAATTAGAGAATACGATGTGGAAAAGATCGAGCTAGTATTTGGAGCAACCATAAATAACCTCAAAAACTTGAGATAGAACTTCTATCATCCGTCATACTGATTGATCCGCTCTAATAACTTATTTTTGAAGGTACGTCTCGTCAATGCTCGATATTTCTTCTTATTCTTCTTCTTCTTACGTTAAACCTGAGGCCTGTGTTTTATTGGGTTGGGTCATCCTAAGGTAATGACGTCCAGCTGTCCCGCCATCTTTTTGGGGATCTTCTTGGTGGTCTGGATCTTTATGGTTTATTGTTACGTGCTGTTTTGACCATTCTATCAACATCCATTCTTGATATGTGTTCGTCCTAATTTCTTCTTCTGACTCGTCCCCACGATATTTGTTATTAAATATATTTATACCTGCATTTTCTTATTCAACATTATAAACAGTGTTAATTTCGTGACTTTAAGATTCAGGTAATCACGAAAAATAATATTAAACTTAACGTTATCTTAAATGTTTTATTACGCATCTCTCGCTACGAGTCTTATCGTCACATTCTTATTTTTGGATTTAGTTTTAAAAATTGTCTACTACGTGTGCGTAATGTTTTATTTTTTTTCGATATAATAGGTGGAAAGAGAGGGGACCAGCAATAGCAGCATTTATTATAACAATAATACTGATTTCAATACTTTGATAATATTTAATTGGTTCTTAACTTTCTAATCACCACAAATACGGTTTACGTATAATTGACGACCTTAATCATATATTTTTTTTTGTTTAACGTTAATTAAATCTAACACACGTTCCTAACCTTTGATCATAGACGTCGTTAACAATAGTAACAAGGTCAAAAATCAAAAATACTATCTTGTGATCCTTGGCCGCTCGTACTCGTATACGCGATTAAGCGAACACCTGCCAGAACTCTAATCGAAAAAAGATATCTTGATAAATAAAACACGTGTATTTTTATCAAGTACATACGTACTTATTTGTTCGATCTTATTCCAGGAACAATCAATAACACTCCTTTGAAATATCCAACGTCATTTTATCCTAAATGATGATGATAACAATAATATTGGATTTAAAAATACAATAAAAATCATTTTCATCTATCGTCTATCATTAATTTCCAAATTTCATTCCATTGGATTGATAAAAGCTGAGAAGAAAACAAATTGAAACCATGGAATGTTTTTAGAAAATAAATTTAACAAAAAAACAACGAAGAAAAGTTTCATTTTCATTTTACCATTGGATTGGTAAAGCTGGGGAAAATAATTGAATACGAGGAATGTTTTGAGAAAATAAATTTAAAAAGAAATATGAAAAAAAGAGATCTTATCAGAGAAGTTAAGCATTAAGAACGATCGAGTACGATTATCTGAAATAGCCTGCCGTCTGAGGAAACTTTATGGAATTTCAGTTCTTATGTTTGCACTAAGAATGCACTCATGGAATTAAGGTTCCCTTATCTTTCTCTCTCTCAGTCTCTCCTTTTCGTGATAAGCTTACGTCGATAAACCTATCCCTTGTTGTAGTGGATATAAAAAGAATTCGTTCAAGTGCCGAACCAAGTACAGCTGACCGTAACACCTGGATGCTATGGCCGATTTGGCCGAGTCACTTCCTTCGATGATTCATACAAATTGTATAAAGTACAAATTAGAGTGGCAGGTTTAGAAGATGTGTTGTTGTATTGAATTTAAACGAAGATACCAAACATTATTTAAAACAAATATCAATCCCATTTATCCAATGTAAATACGTTAAAGTCAATTACCAATGCAATATGTGTACCGTGAAATGTAACTTAGGTCAGTTTTCTACGTCCTATCGTTTTATCTATAAAATTACGTTGCACTTAATAACAATAATAAACATTATCAATAAATGTAACGCATAGATCGCGGTTAGAGAGAAATTCTTTCATAATCGATAACGACGCGATTACATTTGTTTATTGTTGAAAAATTTTCACTTTTACTTCTTGAGAAATATCTTTTGTTTTCTTCTTCTTCGAAACGTAGAAAGCTTTCATAAGTGTTTATCTTTAAGAATAAGTCGCGTAGAATTCTTAAGGTTCTTCTTTTATATCTGCGTAGACAAATGATCTTTTATGAAAACTACCATCGTGTTAGTAAAAAAAAAATCTAGTTAATTTTATAAAAACAGGCCACGTAGGCAGAGTGCGGAGGTTTATCATGAATCATTCATAATACATGAGATAATAGCAGCAAAGTCAGCTGTTGACGAATGCGTCCGCAACACAGTCACGCTTCTTCTTTTCTTTTTTTTCTTTTTTTTCTTTTTTTCTTACCGACAAACGAATCCCACCAAATGTCTCATCTGCAACTCTTTTCAAATCGTCACATGACCACTTATCGAATTTGTATAAAAATTCATGAACAAAAATACCTACGCGTATTTTCTCTTACATTTTTCTTTTTTTTTTCGTTCTCAATAATTCATACGTCCTCTAAAAATTTATACAAAACTAATTGAAAGTTGTGGGAAAGGGGATTTCGTAATATAAAAACTTGGAAATATTTTTAATGTGTTGGAAAGATTGAGCGAAAAGTCATGACACGGTTCGTTTTCGTTAATGTTAACTGAAGAGTGGGTGAGGGAGGAAGGAAGAAGGAAAGGGGGGTTAGTAGTTTCGTCAGTTTATTTATTCTGAGGTCAAGGGAACTTCGCTTCTTAAACTCGAAGGTCAAGGAGTCAATGAGATCCGGTTGCTCAGGTATGTATGCTCGTGCAAGTGCACGAGTCTTTCTGCCGTCTCGTTCAATTTTATTCGCTGTAATTTTCCATGGAATTCTCGCGTCATTTTTGTCGGTTGATGTTAAGGTGCGTGAGACAATGTCTATTTAAAGAAAAGTTTCTTTTGGGTTAATTATTCATTCTAAAGTATCTTATAAATTGTGTCTACCCTATTTGCATGAAAAGAGGCCTAAAGAATTAATTATTTTCACGTATAATTTAATATCAAATTAGAAATTGAATACATAACCTATTATAATTTGTGAGAAATTATTAAAGAAAGAAAAAACTAACGTATCTTTGAAAAAGTATATTAAAATCGATAGAACAAACTAATAAATGTCAGTAATGAATACTGTTTTCCCACAACATACACATACATATATTCCTTTGAACATACAACGGACTGGAAATGAGTACCTTCGATCTCATCAATGACGCCAGAGTACAACCATTCAACAACAACAACTACTATATCTTCCCACGATTGATACCCTTCTTCCCACTCCGCCTCTATCCCTAACCCTCAGCATCATTGTTTCCTTTGAGAACTTCTAGCTGAACCAATAAGTCCCACGAGAAGTTTAGTCGATATTCGGATTCTCTCTTTTTACGTAACACGCATGAATGCACGTAAAAAAGAAATAGCAACTACAAGAGAAAAAAAGAAAAATATTGTGTGCGTGTGCATAACATGGGAAACAACAGGGGACACACATTGACCAAGCATAGTTATTTCTCTTCTAAGCGCCGCGAATCACGTTGAGTTTCTTGTCTTGGCAAAAACGGGTAACGAGACTCCGCAGCCAAAGTCACGGAGTCGCGAGCATAATCACGCGAGCCAAGCAAAGAAGGTAGGAGTCGTCAGGGTATATACGTAAAACCATAGCCGGAATCATACTATACAGGTTGGTGGTGGCAGAGATCAGGGAGGTGAAGGAGATGAACGAGAAGGAGGAGAAAGAGGAGGACAGTAAGCGCAGCCTGTACGCTAAACACACCTCGACGACGACGATGGTGGTGGTTGTTGTCCGTCCATCCATCCGTTCCCATCTATGACGATGACGATGGTGTGGTGGTAAAATGGTGTCGTAGTGGTGGTGATGGTGGTAGTGATGGTGATGGTGGTAGTGGTAGTAGTCGTGATGGCTAGTGGCTGGCGCCGCCGGACGTTCAACAATGGTTATGCCCCTCCTCGGTCTCCCGTCTTGTCCCACCGACGCCACTGGCTCCCCATGGTCATCGAACACCCCCGACTAGCGATGGCTTAAAATCACTATTTATCCAAACAATTATCGGTGCTGATATAACCCATGTATAAAAAATGTTAAATTTTCCTATTAAATTGTTACCAAAAATCCGACATTTGTTTTTCGACCAATCCAATATAATTTAAATGTTTTAATATTGTCCCTAAATGTCTAATGACTATTTAATTGGATCCTATACGAAGGGAAAACATATACTTTTGTATGTAATATCATAATTGTAAAAAAGTATAGTTGCATTTTAGAAACTTTGAACATTATATTCCAATATGTTCAAGATTTTATTTATAATGCAATAGTAAAATGTCAACGTTATTTCTAGTTAATGAAATAAAATGATGAAAAAGAGTTAAGGGACAAAGTTACAGAAAATAGGTCAACAGGAAAAAAAAATAGCGATTGTTGACACGCACGAATCGAACCCAACGCTAGACCACTCGAGCAGCGATTGCGCTCTGCGAGTGGTGGAGGCGTCGTGGATAGAGAAAGGGTAGGGTGGGGGTAGAGTATAAAATAGCGCAGGTGAGGGGCGGAGACCAGTTGACTTCGATCCATCGAATTGCAGTCTGCACGTAACACAACGTCTGCACTGTGCTCTCTGATATATATATTGCATTGCATAAAAAGAAATCATCATTTATCAACTATTTCTCTGATAATCTATTACTTTTGTAATACAAATGGATGATACTCGCGTGTGAAAAGCCTAAATCGCGATAATATTGTTTTCGCGTTATTAATTCTGCGTGTGTGACACTAACAGACACACCGCGAGTTCCTAAAAGGATTAGCAACGAGGCGACAAGGAAAAAGTAATATGCCAAGGAGAATATAAAAGAGGATAATAAATTCATCAACAACAAGAGAGAGGAAAACGACAACCTACGACGACAACGACGACGACGACGAATATCTGTTAAGAGGAAAAAAAGTAGCTTTCCCTTTTGGATTCTTGCTTGGTCTTTCTCTCTCTTCCTCCAGAAGAAGACTTCATTCGATCGATAATTCGCCGGGAACGTGTGAGTGCGCCGACACGACGATTAATATTACTCAATAATATACTCTAAAGACGAAACAAGGCAAAGGAATTTCGTTAAAGTAAAAAAACGACAATTGTCCAAAATAAAAGTGACAATATAAACGCATATAAAAGATAAAATATATAAAAGAAAATATGAAAGCAATGGTGGTAAGCCCAGTAGGTGGTCGAGTACCACCGAATCGTGGTGTTCTGCACAACGGTTTGAATTTAAACGGAACTAGGAGAGACCTAGAAGCGTTAGAAGTAGCTGCTTATTTGACAAAGCTTAAATCATTGGTGCCGGATATGCCGAGGAAGAGGAAACTTTCTAAACTCGAAGTTATACAAAGGGTGATAGAATATATATGCGATTTGCAAACAACATTGGAGGAAACCAATGTGCATCAGGAAACAACAAAGACTAAATCAACGTCAACGAGACAACCGCTTCAACCTCTGCTAAACACAGTTACCACTGGCAGCAGTAGCAGCAGCACTGGCTCAACAACACCGGCGGCAGCAGCAGCAACTGCAGCAACAGCAGCAGCGGCAGCGGCGGCAGCAGCTGCAGCAACAGCAGCAGCAGCAGCAGCAGTGGCATCAGTGACAACGATGACGATGAACAGCAGCACGGTGGCCGAACGGTGACCTGTCACTGGAGACAAATTTTAATTAGGGCCAGATCGCTAGAAGAGATCGTCCTCGTGGGCTGACTCCGGCTTGAACGCAGGGTTCCTTTGGTCCCCCTGGTTTCCGTCCTTCTCCTCCTCTTCATAAACATCAACAACATCATCATCAGCATCATTATCCTCGAAGAATTCCTTCATTTTGTTCTTCCTCGGAGCTTGAACAAAATACAGAAGGATATACGTTAACGATGCGGAGGGGGAGAACTAGGAATAGGACGAAGAGCAAACCCTTGCGCCCAGTACAATCTCTTTCCTCGCGAAAGCCTGTAAATACTTGTACATAGACTCATCGCATTCCTCGCACGACCTCTCATCGCCGATAGACACCAACCACCACACCATCGCCTCTGATCTTCGTCTCTCTTTCTCTCTCTCTCTCTCTTTTTATCTTTTTAATCCCGACTTTCTTCGATTAAACTTTCAAACGACAATTATCACTTTTTCGTTTTCCCTTAAATCCTTTACGTTTTGCTTTATATACCGTAAAAATGTTAACATAACCTCATTGTTGGGCTTCTTCCATTAAATTTCTTCTTTTCAAATTGCGATCGGTCGATAAAAGGCTAAACCATATAAATAAAAACATCGAATTATGAACTGAGAAAAAATAAAGAAAAAATAAAGAAAAAAATAATAATAAAAGTAAAGTTCAAAATATTATCATTTTTGTTTTGTTTTGACGATAATATCAACGCGGTTACTTAATGCCCCGCCCAACCGATCGCAAAATTTATCTTATTATTAGTTTTGCAAGTCACATCTTAAGAAATTTTTATATCTTAGCGTTGATCAAAGTCTCTGTATTATTTCTAACTCCCTCTGTAGATAATAAAGACAATTTTTATTACTATTACATTTATTGTACCTTAAAAATGCTATATTATTATTATTATTATTATTATTATTATTACATGATTATATTATTATTATTGTTATCGCTCTTCATATTATAATTTAGAGACCTTCCGTATAAACTATTGTATATTTGCGAAGACTGAAAGGCTGTAAAGTATATCGTCGCACGAAGGTACTACGCTCGTGTATACAAAATAAATACAAACTGTGTCCGTAAGTTATACCTGGTGTCTCTCTTATTTCCTTGCAATTTACCCCTCTCATCATCCCTAATATATTTTCGATTAAAAATACTCAATGAAAAATCAAAACTAACTATGTCAGCTTTGTTTTTTTCCTATTATCGATTCAATTCTTGCAAAATAATTTATCCAGTCTTATAAATTTAACGAAAAATGCATAGATATCTTTTTCATAGTTTTATTAAACGAACTAACATTCGATAGAACTTAAACTTAGAACGGTATAGTCGGGAATCAACGCTGAAAAATGAGAAAAATAAATTATAGAAAAAAAAAACCAGTAAGTAAAAGAAAGGATTGATGACATTAAAAAAAGTTAAGAAATAAAAATATATAAATAAATTTGTCTTGAATTTATAACATTACTTCCGTACCATTATCATACGACGAACAACCCCAAAGTCGATGAATGATTCCTGGGAGCGGAGTTTCCTCAGTTCCTGCATCGCTAAAAGCAGTAAATCTGTGGGGGGATTGGACGGCTGTAGGAAGAAGAAGAAGAAGAAGGGTAGGGTGGAGTTAAATAGACGCACGTGTGCGTAATAATCCATGCACACGTGCGAGAAAGGTGAGGAGGACGGGTGGCCGCCGTTGATGTCCTCGTCCTCGTCCTCGTCCCAGTCCTCGAAGGATGTTGCACGGAAGGGGAGCGGCAGGAGGCAGCAATGTCGTCGTATTGTATTCCGACAGGGTGTAGGAGTTCGCAAAGTCTGTATTGATCGGGTCCCTATCCCGTCCGGGTCGCGTGCGCGTTCCTGGGAACCGTGGCTTCGTACGATACCCACGGGAACCGATCCCAACCAACCAAGCAAGCAAGCAAGCAAGCAACTACGCAAGCAAGCAACTACCCCTGTCCGTTCTTTGGCTCCTCCTCAACACCCCTTGCATCCATTCGAGCCCACTTCACATTCATGAGCAAGAGTATAGTAGCCGTAGGATAGCGAGGGTGACGACGAAGGGTGACGAAGGGGGTTGACGAGTACACTCGCCCATCGCGCCTGCTGCTGCTGCTGGTGGATGTGCACTAATAATGAAAATGGAGGCTGACTCACGGGCAATGGAAAGAGAGAAAAAGAAAGGAGACACCCAACAGCCACCCACCCTAACTCCTCTCCTCCTCTTACACCTCGCGAGACACCCTCCTCCGCCATATCGGCGGAGGACTCGATCGATTCCGGATAAGAAGGAACGTGGGGTGCGAAGCACCCTACCTACTACCCTCACTCACCCTTAATCGTCCGTGATAAGGAAACAGAATTGCCTTCTGCTCGGCAAATCTTGTAATCCGAGCGTAACATCCGGCGATCCGGGATTACACTTCTCTTTGTGGGGAATAGACTATATAAGTTGGAAAATGATATATATATATATATATATATGAGGAAAAAACTTAAATGTATGAAACGTCGTTAATTGTATTCTTTTTTAACCTTTTCAATGCATTCGATTGATGTTGGAAAGGATTTTCAACGTTACAAGGTATCATTCATTTGTCACAGTAATATTTTTTTTTTGGTTTCTTTTTTTTCTTATTTTTTTTGTTTTACTTATAAGCGTAAAAGTTTTTATTTAAATTTTTCTCTCGTCGAATCAATTGTTACTTAATCTCAAAAATGCAATTGTGTATTGGGGAACGGGTAGTAAAACGACGTTACAATTTCTCTTTGATATAAACTTGTGAATATGCATATATAACATATTATATAAGTGGCACAAAATTACCGACGGGCGCGTATTAATCCATAATTAATTCTTGTAAGTACGCGTATGCTTTACCTAGGCAAAAACACACGATTCAAATGAGAACGAATGACGGACCATTTAGTCAATAAATGCTATTATCAATAAGACTTCCCCCTAAACTAAACGAACGATGATGATTCTTCATGTTTAATAATTATTTCATTATAATGACGAACTATGGTAAGAACAAACGATAGATCATCGTGATCTTTATGACCCCTTATGTTGAATGTGAAACGTTACTAAAAACGTTTTTTCTTTCTTTTTTTTTATTATTTTTTTTTCATACGTCATTTAAATAATTTCTTAATTCTTAAAAAAAGGTACGATTTTTATCGATTCTCTGCTAAGCCAAGAATACCGACGGCATAATCATAAACTCGAAAAAAAAAGACATATTCTAAACTACAGTACTCAAAAACTCTTTTATAGAGTTCTCATCTCTAGCAAGCCACGCAGCATGCAATCTGATAGATTCTATGCTTTGCTGTACTGTTCTCTCCGTTCCAGGTATCGGATGATTTTCAAAGAAGCTTTCCACATCTTTGGCATATTCTTCGGAAACAAAATTTTCAGTCGTTACCTTGATCAGCCTTGCTAATAGGAAACCACCTTCATAACGATCGAGAAGAGTTTTCCAATGTTCTTTGAAGAATTCCCAAGCAATTACACGACCTTTATATTGAGACATTGTAACAGACATGAAACCAAAAACGGTATCTTGCGCTTTAACTTTATCACTCATTGAAAATTCGATAGTTTTTTTCAATAAATATTCATATCTTATTGCTCCAAGAGCTTTCAATATTCTTTCCTTTTCTTCATTTAGATCAGATTTTTCGTAGAGATTAAGCATAGTGTCGTAGGTGACATCATTTCCTACCGAAAGTACAGCACGATAAACCGGACTTCTCAAATCTGCAGAAAGTGGTAAAGTTCCACATACGTGTAATGCAAATCTTCTCTTAGCTTCTCGTATAGTTTCCTCGTCGTTTGCTGCCGCCATACGATTTAATACGAGAGATCTTAGAAGAGTATCTAAATGACTTTCGTTAGGCTTTGGATCCCATCCCAATCGTTTGCTTATGTCACGCATTAGATTTCTCACGAACGCCTTAAATGTATCAGCTATTTCGAGAGGAGCTAAAAGTACAGAAATCTTTCCTATGCAGTTCACTATACTGGACCATACTGTATAATTGTCCTCGTGTTGGAACGCTTGCATGAATCTAAGTACTTCTACGGTCGAGGCATGTCCAGCTTGAACCATAGCAAAAAGATCATCCAAAAGACCTAATCTGTCTAACGGCGGTAACGAGTGATCTTTAATGGCAGGCAAAAATAGAGACATCGCGTCTGGATTATAACGCGTTCTGTAAAATCCAATCGTTCCAGGATTAATTTTCACCCAAGTACCTTCGGGTACATCATTAAGTACAAATTCTTTCGTCTTTTCATCCAATAACGCAGTAAGAACAGTTTCTTTAGGACTTTTAGAAGTGCTTACACTTATTGGTACAATCCATAATTGATTGTCCATGTCTACTGATCCGTCTGCCAAAAATCTTTCTTGGGAGAGAGATAAAATTCTATTGTTACCTTCTTGTCGGCACTCAACTTTAACAATAGGAAAGCCTTGTTGTTTGGTCCACGTAGACATAACATTTCGAACACTTTTATTGCTAGCCTCCTCCAAAGCAGCCCAAAGATCTTCTGTTTCCGCATAAGAGTAACTATGCCTATTTAAGTACAAATTCATGCCCTTTCTGAAATCGTCGTCACCGATATAAGAGTGCAGCATTCTGATAACACATGCGCCTTTATAGTAAGATATATCATCGAAAATCTCATCTATTTCAGCTGGGTGCTCGACTAAGACTTCTATAGGATGACTATTCTTCAATGCATCTAACTCCAATGCTCTGATATGAGTATCTGTTACGAATTGCGTCCAAATATCGTATTCAGGGAAAAGATGTGCAACGCAAAGGAATTCTACGAACGAAGCGTAGCCTTCGTTTAACCATAAATGGGTCCACCATTCCATAGTTACGAGATTTCCAAACCATTGATGAGCTAATTCGTGTGCTACGACCAAAGCGATCCATTGTTTCCTAACGGCAGATGTGTTTTTTGAATCTACCAAGAGACAAGCTTCACGATACGTAACTAAACCCCAATTTTCCATGGCACCTGATGAAAAGTCCTTTATCGCAATAAGATCGATTTTTGGAAGCGGATACGCTATACCGAAATATGTTTTATAATAAGGCAACACCTTTGTTGCTACTTCTAATGCAAATTGTCCTTGCCTTTCTTTAGTTTCCGGAGTATAAACTCGTACAAATACACCATCACTTGATTTGTCTTCTATACAATCAAACTCTCCTATTACTACGGCGACCAAATAAGTTGACATAAGCGGAGTTCTTTCAAACGTCAATACGTCAATCGTATCGGAAACAATCCTTTCCTTGACGGACTGTAAAATAAAAATACAAAATAAATTGAAGACAATTTAATAAAAAAACGGTGAACATTTTCTTACTAAAAATGTCATTTACCATATTTGAAAGTGCAATGAGACCGGTTGGTACTTTTAAAGTAATATCAAACGTAGCTTTAAGAGCAGGTTCATCCCAGCATGGAAAACAACGTCTAGCATCTGTTGGTTCAAATTGTGTAACTGCTGCGTAAGCGACCGAACCGTTAATCCTTAAAAAAGAAACAAAAAAATACATATTATTTTTAACAGTTTTCACGTCGACAAAAATTCAACGCGTTTCAACGATACTACGGACAATAAGATTTTCGACGTAAAGACGAAAATAAAAGAAGTTCTGAAGAATTGAAACAACTGCTATCGCGCTGATCAATTGTTTTCGACGCAGAATAAAACAAGCGCTATCGCGGTGTTAAGATTTTCTCTCATACCATTCAGAAAATGGTATTGCGATGTTCAGTTTTTTTCCGATCGTGTTTTGTTTAAGGACTTTTGCTACTCAACGGATAATACGAACACAATAATCGTACAAAAAACGTACGAAAGAAAGAAAACGAAAGCGTTCGTACAATTGATTAGTGGATTTTAATCCACTTATATGTAAATAATTTTACCTTCTATATTTACTGCGATAAAAACCTTTCATCTTGTCATTGATCTCTCCATCAAACTCCAAGGTAAGAATCACATCTTTACCAACTGGAAGTTTATCATCAAATACTAAAGTAGCCGTTTCTTCGGATGGAGATGTGTCAATACTCTTAGCAGAAATATTGCATCCATCTTTGTTGACATAATATGCGCTTTTAATATTGATTTCCAATGAATTTAAAACAATTGTATCGGTAGAATTTACCACCTAAATAAAAAAAAAACAAATTAATTGACAGAGAGAGAGAGTATAAATATTTTCATCGATTTATATATATAACTTTAGTTATTTCTACTGTAATTAAAAATCTAATTTCTAAAATCTTCTCATTCATAAGTCATCAATAAAAATCACAATAAATAACAAAGCAATCTTAATACAAGACATGTCATCCTAATGTGTGACCATAGTCTAAAATTCATCGAGACTCTCTTATCTTTGTTTTATCGAATAGAGTTGACTTTGCATAAATGGAGATAAACAAAATGCTGCCATTTATTCAATTTAAGTTAACATAGTTTTACCTATAAGCTAATCTAAAACTTTGTATACAGATTGCGGTTATGTACGCCATATGGTTGCCAGACATTATTTATTCGCTTTCGTTCAAAAACATTTAACCGGTCCATCTAGATGGAAAGTAGTAGTTACCGTAAGCGATTTGCATTACAATAACTTACTTCAATATGCACATTTTCCGTTCCATTGAAAATAAAATTTGTTATGTCCGGCACCAAGGTAATGTCATAGTGACACGGTTTAACGTCTTTGGGAAGTCGACGAAATGGTTTTTCTGTTATTCCCGTCATCTCTTGATACCTTGTTTCAATAGTGGTGGACAAATTTTGACACTGTTTAACACTTTGACTATACCACAAATTGTTCAGTAATTCCAGCTGCAAGTAACCACCACTACCTTTCTCTTTCTGCCGACTCATGAAATTTTTCTCGCATGCGCAGTACCCTGAAAACGCCTTGTTTGCAGTCTCGTATATATTCTGAAACGAAACGGGTGCTCTAGATTTCAGGGTCGTCAATCTTCTCTCATTCCAAAACCACCGAAAGATGACTCTACTGGACATTGCGAAAAAATTTTATGGATAATGGACCAATAGGAAAAATAGAGCTGAAATTCACTATGTTAAATTTGGCATATGTGTAAAGTTGTAGCGACAGATATTAAATACCAATGCACCTTTCACTAGTTACACCATCAATAAACTTTGATCTTATCTACTTATACCTAACGAATTTTCGAAAATTAAAACATAATTTGCAATTTATGGTCTTTTTTAATATATCAATACTCCTAGGATAATGAATTATCTTATATTTTTCGCAATAGACAAAATAATTGCAATAGTAGACGGTTTCTTCGTTTGAATTCTCAAATTAGTGTTCGAAATTTTGAATACTCTTTTCGAACTTGGTGGCACCATCTTGCGATTAAAACAGAAAGTATCAAAGAGTAACGGAATACCGACCTGATTTCGTATCGCTTCATTTTAGTTGAAATTAGCATCGGCATCTACATATAAATAAATATAAAATTGTTTAAAAACAATTCTGTGGTTATAATGGAAATATATAGTAAAAGAATCAATTTAAAAGAAAAATTTTCATCATAAAATTCGTATTATTATTTATTTAATCATACATTTCATTAATACGAATAACAAACTGAATGTATAATACATTCAATAATATTTATTGTTACCATAAAAAAATGTTAAGCCTTTGATAAACTATTTTTAACGTATTTTATAGAAACAATCCTAACCTTAATATCCTAACCTTAATCCGAATCTTAACGAAATCCTAACCTTGTACAGGATCGATCAAATACTAAATACAATAATAGTTAATAAAAATACAAATGAAGATACTGACGAGTCGTATTATAAATTTGTAAATAACGTTTGTTAAACCTTGAAAATACGATTGATAATATATAAAAAAAAAAAAGAGAAAAAAAAACAACTTACGTACATTCAGGTTAAAAAGATTAGACACTATCGTAAGTTCTTAACAATAGTCAAGTTACCGGCGGTGCATCGTATTCAAGATGGCGGCTTAGGAGTGATAAAGTGCATAAGAGCGAGTGCTCTGATTGCAACGTGCGTAAGCCGTGTTTCAGTAAAACTCCTATAGTATCTGAGTTTAGTGAGTGCATAGAAATACCGTCCAGAGGAAGACGGTTTAATCGTTTATTAGAAACGAGTTGAGTGATCTTAAATGAATCGTAAGAGATAATAAATTGGTGGCGTGCGCGAGCGCTCACCGTATTCAGGAAGACGCGCGTGCGACAGAGATAGAGAAAAGAAGAGCAAGAAAGAAAGAAAAAGAAATAGATAGATAGATAGATAGATAGATAGATAGATAGAGAAAGAGAAGAAAAAGATCAAGAGAGACAGATAGACGCAGAAAGAGAGAAAAAGAGAGAAAGAGAGAGAGAGAGAGAGAGAGTACAATACAGAACAGGAGGGTCGATTGGAAGTTCGGCGATCCCGTTCAAAGTTCCAACTTTGTTAGCATATTCTTTGGAACCCTGGGAGAGAGAAAGTTAGATCAACGATAAAAGGAAGTCAAGAAGGAAACACGCGTCTCGTTGTCGCCGCCGCCGTCATCGCCTTCGCCGTCATCGTTGCTGCCGTTACTACCGTTGCTAGTAATACTGCTCCTGTTCTTGCTGTTACCTCTGTGTTTCTATTACTATTACGATATTGTTCGAAGAACCTATTGTTACTGCTAGTATATCAACTACCGAAGATTAAAGCCGAATTTTTGTATTCATGGCGATCTACGGTGGTACGAGGACACGTCGTGATTCGCCACCACCACCGTGGTATGAGCCACGACAAAGGTGAAGAAAGGTATTACGCCTTCCTTACGATTCGTGACCTGTGACCTGACACAACCAGTGTTTAAAGGAAAACAAAAAAGAAAAGGAAAGGAAAGGATAGAAACACGAGGACGACGACGGCGGCGACAACGACCACGACCACGACCACGACCACGACCACGACCCACGACCACCACGAACAGACGACTGCAAAAAAGGACGAAGAGACGACTACGAGATAACACGCTGAAGCTAATATAACGAGACACACACACAGTGCGTCACCGCCCATATGCGATGTGTGTTTCGTGCGTACGAACGAATGAGTAATCATGTACTGTCAAGACAAGGGCTCGACCGCCTCAAAGAGCAAAGAGGGTAAGTCGACGCCCGCCGGAATCAGTTTATTTCCTTCTCTTCGTTCGACGACACATAATTAATATTACTCTTCTATTCGGCTTTTGCATTTTGTCTCTGTTTTATTTATTTTCCCCTTTCCCACCTATTCCTTTTATTCTTCATCCTTATTACTTTGTTTTTCTTTTAAACAATCTTCTTTCGTTCTCAGTGTATCCATTAATTTTCCCGTTTAACTTGCTTACTGTATTGTTTTTTTTTTTGTTTTCTTTTTTGGAGAGGGTGTATGAGAAAAGGGTTCCTTCTATCATCCTTTTTTTTCTCTTTGCATCGTGTGTCTTCTTATCGGATTTCGGTCCCTCCGTGCGCGCATGTGGAAAAAACGAACCACGATAAGGTGGGTCGGACACACTGAGCAGAAAAAGGATCCCACGACTTGTGGGAGAAGGGGGGAAGTGTTGGATGATTTGGTCTAAGAACCACAACTGACCGAGAAATAGGAGGATGCTATGAGAAGAATCTGAAGGACCGGGACAAAGAAACCGAGAAAGTGTCGTTTATAAGGGAACGCGGGTAGGGGATATCCAGGATTATGTATTTCGAAAAGAGTAAAATACTCGATTGTATGCGTTCTTGGCAAACCGCGTTATCTATTTTTCATTGTGCACACGAGTCTATTGGTCGTGAGATCGTCCTATTCTTTGATAACTTTTTAACACGATACTTTATTTATTATTATTATTATTATATCTCGTACTGTTACCGCTAAGGTATTTAAAGTTTATTATTACATGTGTAAACGGGAATAATAATGTTCCTAATTTATCAGCCTACGAAAGTACTCTATTTGTGAATTTATTCGAATGATTTTTTTTTAAACTATCCACGTTGTTTAATTTTAATTGACAGAAGTAGTTTAATATTTTAAATACTTTTGTTTTGGGTTAATAATCACCGCGATTGTCGGGTTTATTTTTTATCAGAATTGTTATTACTACATTGTTGAGATATGCGTGGTTTCAAAAGTTTAAAGAAGTACAAGATTACTGGTATAGGTACGAATGTACTAATATCATTGATAATTATTTTAATCTTCTTTTCCTTATCCCTATCCTTATCCCTATCCTTATATTATTTCCTTAAAACGTATATATTTTATTATGATTCATCAACGATCATTAATTATAATAGTAAACAGAATTGTACTGAGTTTGCTCTTGCACCTTTTTGTGACACTTATAAATTACTTTCTTCTATAACAATAACAATTCTTTTGTTCTAATAATTAAGTGTTTCTATTGAAAGACTATTGTCATTTAAATGCATATATGCTCATATGCCATGTACATATGAAAACAATGCTATTGTATTTGTATGTATAATTACACAAGTTACATTGAATCTTAAACAAGTTATATGTTTTTACTTTTACTATTTTACTTTTTGAAAATGCTGTGTGTTATATGATATATTTTAAATGTAATATTTTGATTTATATTAATATTAAGTTTTAAATTTAAGAAGCTTATTCTTATATAAGGAGAGAGATTATATATATGTTGTGTTTATTACATGCAGGGTCAGTGGCAATGCGAGAAAAAAAAGGAGGTGCTCTTAGCAGAGTGCAGAAATTAAAGAAACGACTTAGTCACAGTTTTGGTAGACTTTGTAAGTATGCACTGTTATTACATTTTAAAAGTATACTAATTTTATTTCAATAATATCTTCATACGTGTAATATAACTTATCATTCTTGGAATCTCTTTATAATTAACCTCGCATTAGAGTAATATGGAAAATTAGTCCTGGTATGGTTTATAAACATCATTAAATTATCTAACACGTTGTTATCAAAGTTTATTGCTGTTTATACAGACTCGTAAAGATTAATAAATTCGTACTCATATTTGTCATGCAATATGTAGTTCTCCTTTTTTCTTGATATTGATTAAATAAATTAAAGCCGATGAATTGCAATCTTTTATTGTATTAAAACTGAAAGTTTGGTTCATGTACAGAACGTATACAATTATTATTAATATTTTAATATATTTTTTTTAGCTATCTCTAAGGAAGAAGCTGATGATGCTGCAAATAGGGGTCAGCTGCCTTACAATGGTTATTCGGAGGAGTTCCTAGACCGTTTGGAACCAAACGGCAATATACCTGCGGATAAAGACCGAAGATACGGTGAGGTTTAAATATATATCGTTTAATATTTATTGCTCTCCTTGTAACTTATTTAATACATATTATAAATATCATTTTAAAATAATGTAACTCTTTTTTTGTAATGAAAAATTAAATCATAAGCTTTTTAAAAAATTTTAAGAATGAAATTAAATGTTATAGAATGGACAGGTGTTGGTGATCATGAAAGAGTGCATCGGCAGCTATCCGTTTCTAGTGATTCCAAGCTTTTAGACGAAGATATAAGAGAAGAGGCAAGAGTGATTTTACGGCCTCGGCGTCCACCACGGCCCAAGTCTGAAGTTTTTCTTGGGCCAGATCCACCACCTCGGAGAACCAAAAGGTTTTCAGCATTTGGGGTAAATAAATATTATATAAATATTTTCTCATGCATCCAATAGTATAATATTTATACAATAGCAAATATTTAATATAAGATTTTCATTTATTCTCAACAGGGAGACTCTCCTTTTGGAAAATCCGAAGCTTATATAAAATTAGAACAGTTAGGAGAAGGATCTTATGCCACTGTGTTCAAAGGCTATAGTCACCTCACGAATCAGGTGGTGGCTCTTAAAGAAATTAGACTGCAGGAAGAAGAAGGTGCTCCGTTTACTGCCATTCGTGAGGCAAGCCTTCTTAAGGAATTAAAGCATAGTAATATTGTGACTTTACACGACATAATTCACACTCGCGAGACTCTTACTTTTGTTTTTGAATATGTTCACACTGATCTATCACAATACATGGACAGATATGGTAATGGAGGTCTGGATCCTCGCAATGTTAAGTTATTTCTCTTTCAATTGTTAAGAGGACTTGCATACTGTCATCGTAGGTAAAAACAATTGATATATTTTTCTCGTTGTTTATTATACTTAATACAGAACATTTTAAATCTCTTTATATAAATATATTTTGTTATTTTTTTAGGAGAGTGTTGCATAGAGATGTGAAACCTCAAAATTTGTTAATCAGTGAAATAGGAGAACTTAAATTAGCAGATTTTGGCCTTGCAAGGGCGAAATCTGTACCATCGCATACATATTCGCATGAAGTAGTGACATTATGGTATAGGCCACCCGATGTTCTATTGGGTTCTACGGAATATTCAACCTCACTTGATATGTGGGGAGTAGGTTGCATATTTGTAGAGATGTTGACTGGAGAACCAACATTCCCTGGTGTACGATGTACGTACGACCAACTTGATAAAATTTTTAAAGTTTTGGGCACGCCTACTGAAGAAACTTGGCCAGGTGTAACTCATCTACCAGGATATAAACCACACAAATTGTCGTTTTATCCATCAAGAAAATTGGGTCTTACATTTCCAAGGCTTTATGATATTGCCGACGGTGATAACATGGCATCATCTCTATTACAATTAAATCCTGATCAACGCATAGGTGCCGAAGAAGCTTTAAAACATCCTTATTTTGCCTCTCTTCCTAGAAAATTATATGAATTGCCTGATGGTAAGAACTCTTAATCTTATAAATCCTTTTTAGTCACTTTGACTGCAACGTTGGTCATTTATGAAATTACTTAAATTGTCAAAGTTGAATGAAAAAGTTGGCGCATTTAAAACATTATCACTAATTATAATACACTTTGAAATAAGAAATACACCATTGAACAATGCAAATTTTTATTGGAACACCGTAAATAAAAGATTAATTTCTACGAAATCTTGCATCGTAAAATACTATCGTAGCTTCATGAGTAAAACATGTGATTTCGGCGTGGCAGTCAAAGTATTGATAAAGAATATTCATTTTAATTGATTACTCTAATCTAACTGTGTATTCTTGCAGAAGTGTCAATATTCAGTGTTGAAGGTTGCCACTTGTATACAAATTCGAGGCATGGGTGCACAGACTCACGTCACACCGCTCTTAAAACTTGAGGTTAAGTGTAAATGAAAGGCAGATGACAAATAATGCCCAGTTAACATATACAGGAAGACATTCGTTCTCGTTCATACAATTTATGCGCGTTAAACTATTGGCATATATGCCGTTGACTATCCACCCATGCACTATTCACAGGCGCGTTATTCGCTCTCTCTCTCTCTCTCTCTCTCTCTCTCTCTCTCTCTTTCTGTCTCTTCCTTTCTATTTCTTTTTCTCTCTCTCTCAGGGCTACTCATAAAATTTCCTTTTTATTTTTTCATATCAGACTGCGATATTTTTCTTTCTTCTTTTTTTTTTTATGAACTTATATACGTATTGATTAAAAAAAGCAATGATAAATTATACATTGTAACTGGCCAAGGAAAAAAGAAAGTAAGCTATCTGTGGCTAAAAGAAAGATAAAAGGTTTTAAGCGATTTGCACGCTCAATTTAGAAAGCAAAAAGCACGCACGACCTATCCTCGCACTTCGTCCAAATACTAGATTTAGATTGATACCAATCAAAAAAAGAAAAAAAAAAAAAAGAAGAAGAAAAAAAAGAAGATATGTAAGCCGTCATATAATGCGTCTTCGGATCTCGTACTCCGTGTTATATGGGTATTGGCGGTTACTGATTTAGCAAAAATATTACGAAGTAATTATTATCATCTTAGAGAAATATTTTGGAAGATCTGTAGTTAACGCTCTGTAAATTTTGATGCCGCTACTTTCGGGCTTTTTGTTGGTCGTTGAAACAATCGAGAGTGTATTGATATATATATTTAAAGTCATTATATATTGATATTTAAAAATAAATTTGTTGCTAATTAATATTAAAACGATGAGATAGAGTGAATTAATAGAAATCATAAGAAGAAAATTAGAATATCATTATATATATCGACTGTTGCAGCTACCATCATTATACGAAAGTGCAAGGTTATTCATAACTTATCGTTGATAATGGTCAACGATATAGTGATTTAGTTATAAGTAATTAATATTAATATGATAAAATGTCAGCAGGCAATAGGTTTCTGACGATAATTATAAAAGTAAAATCAATAGTAACACGATCAAAGAATGAAATAATAATAATAATAATAATAATAATATTAATAATGTAGATTTATAGTAAAACTTTTTATTTCTTTTTTTAGAATCGCGCAGAGATTAACTATCGTTAACAGATAGTGGTGCTTTGAAGAAAAAACAAAAAAAAATCATATTAGAAACACATTTTTTAACGAGTTGTTTACTCGTTTGTATACAATTTATTGGCATTTGATTTTATTTTCTTTTTCTGTCTTTTCTTTTCATTTTAATTTCTAATTCAATTATTAAAAATGTATATAGAAAAATATACCAACTTAAAAGAATCGTTGGCAATAGTAGAATAAGGGATATAGGATACAAATAAAAAAAAAAGCGATACAGTTCTTCCAAATTTGATCTAAGTTACGATGACTATTGCGATATTACTAATCCTTCGTAGGTTATATTTATACCGATTTTTCAGCACACGTATTAAAAAAAAAAAATATATGTCAACGAGGTGAAAGTAACAAAAAAAAAAAAGAAAAAATAAATAAAAATAATGGAGGGAGGGAAGGGTTTGAAAAGAAATATTTCGAGAAAAAAATTTGAAACATTATTACTATAATTATCATTTTTATTTAAAAAGAGAGGCACACAGAATGGTAGATTGTAAATAGAACATCGAGTTCGTATTATTGACGCTGAGATAGCTGAACTGAGGTGAATAAATGTTAATTTATGATAAATTTAAATTGCAATACGGCACTCTTTAGATTCCTCTTTTTTTTCTAAGTCTTTCAGTTTCTTTTTGATTTTTTATTTTCTCACATTTTGAAATGACGTGCCAGTTGCTTTAGTCGTTAGGTGTATTATAACGCAAGGGAAAAAAAAAAAGAAAAAAAAAAAAGATTGTTGTAATTATAATACTTTATCCTATTATCAATTTTTGTACACTTTAATTCCAGGCTAATTATATTTTGTTTGTAATCTTACTCTGATGAATCATTAATATCCAATCTTCTTTGATGTATCGAAGAAAGATAAAGAATTGTTTTGAATTATAAATCTTGTGTATATTTTTTAATGATTTCTCTACCCAAAACTGTAACTATAAAATAATATTTTTAATATTCTTCTTATTGATATTCAAGAGATGTTCTTTGCAATGGTAAATTTTTATAAATTAAATTTTTAATACATCTTTGACTAATTAAAAAGATGAATTAATGAAATATGTGAAAATTAAGAAAATCTAATAAATATAATTAGGAATCTGTGACTTATTAAATTAAAGAAAACTTATTTATCGACATTACCAGAACTACTATTAACTTTTTCGCTACTACGGGTGACTACAGTCTTACAGAAATCTATAATATTACAGAAATGGAGCCAAAAATCAAACCAAATTCTATCAACTCGTTTATCTTTGTTCACAAACAATATCAAGCTGTTGTTGTAATGTATGTTCATTGAAAAATTATGAAGAAAAATCATTTTGCACTTAATAGTAATATTACAAAGTCGTTTTTGAGACAAACGTTCTGCCTCCGAATGCTGAAAATTGTACGAGCTTAATGTTCGTATTTTCGGCAAGGTATTCCGTTCCACGCAAGGAGGCGCTGTAACGAAAGTTTTAAGTATTAACAGAAATAGTATACAGTTTATACAGTTTATACAGTATATACAGTAAAAGCTCGGTTTTGTTTTGATCTTGGGGGAAGGAAACTTATCAAAAGGGTTTCCAGTAGGCGTGGTATCTGTACTGTATAACAATTATTACTATACACTAATGAGAATAGACAATTGCCACTTACTAATCTGAAATCTTATGGGGAAGGGAAACGAAATTTTTGAGAGTTGAACGAAATCGAAGTTTTACTGTAGTATACAGTATATATTTATAGTAACTATTAACAGTATTAAATTATTTAATTTAATTAAATATATATATATACATTCAAATTTAATTATTTACTACATACGGAGAATCTATTGGCAATAAATATGTTTATATATACTTCAATAAAGTTATTATCTATAAAAGCTTAAAATTTTTAGGTTAAGTTACTACCATTACCTAAACTAACTATACCAATATTTATCTGAATTCGTTACTATTATGAATTTTGTATAAAATATTGTTTAAGAGTATCAGTATTATAAAAAAATTAAGAAACATGTCTGAAACAGATGAAATTACACCAAAAATAGAATTTAGAAAGAAAATACGCAAATGTATAAGAACACGGCAATCATCAACAGATGATGAATCCAATGAAACTCAAGAAAGTTCTGTCAGGTAAGTTATAAATATCAATGCTATAAATCAAATCAATAATATTTTTAAAAATATACGAATAAAAAATAATATAAATTTCTTTTTTTTTAGGAAAAAAGTACACGAAACTAAAACTATTCAAAAGTTACGTGAACGATCAAGTGGTGTTAATATTGTTGGATTAGCATTAGGAGAAAAAGTAGAACCTGATATAATAAACGTGAGTTTTAGAAATTTATTAATTCATTTTATTTCAAATATAAAATTTTATAGTTATCCTAATAACAATTTTTCTTAATTATTAGTCAGATCCTTTTAACGTGAAAACCGGAGGAATGGTAAATATGACTGCATTGAAAAACACTAAACTCAAACAAAATGACGCATACGAAACTGGTATTGGTACACAATTTAATGCTGAAACTAATAAAAGAGACGAGGATGAAGAAATGTAAGAATATTTTATAAATATTTTACCTTCTTTTTATAAATTTTGAATCATAATAATATTATAAATGTTTATTTGTGTTAGGGTAAAATATATAGAAGAACAATTATCGAAACGTAAAAGTAAAAATAAAGATGACACAGATTCTAATCTAAGCAATGATAAAGGATCATATTGTTCACCAGAAGAAGCTGCATTACAAGCAGTACCAGAACATCTTAGACAAAGTTCAGCGCATCGCAGTGAAGAAATGCTTTCAAATCAAATGCTTTCTGGAATCCCAGAAGTAGATCTTGGGATAGAGTAAGTTATTATTTTATTATTAATATAATATACAGTCAAACCTATATTTATACGGTAGATAGAGACTGTATAAAAGAAATCACATAAAATGAACAGCATAAAAATAAAATTGCATAAAAAAGGACCTCACAGAAACAGGTTTGACTGTATATGGTTTCTAATTTTAATTTAAAATATTTATTTAATATTATTTATTCCTTATTTAAGAGCAAAAATTCGTAACATCGAAGCAACGGAAGAGGCAAAATTAAAATTGCTTTGGGATAGGCACAGAAAAAAAGATGGTCCATCGCAATTTGTACCAACAAACATGGCTGTAAATTTTGTACAACATAACAGATGTAAGTTTTGTATAATCAAGTAACAATATAATAAATAATAGATTTTATTTAAAAAATAATGTGTATATTTTTTTTTATTATGTTTCAGTTAATATTGAAGAATCAGATTTCCAAAAGTCAAGACAAGAAAATGACGAGGATAGAAAAAAAGTTGTAACTCCAAAAGAAGATTTTAAAGGAAAACGAAAAGATAATGGCGAAAAAGCAACTGATGATTATCATTATGAGAGATTTAAAAAACAATTTAGAAGATTTTAAGAATAATTATTTAATTTAATGTAATGTATATATAATTTTTCTAACATATTTATATTCTATAAGTTGTTGATTAAAATTAAATGAATATTTAAATCATCAAATCGATGAATCAATGATTAATCTGTAATGAAAAATACAAAATAAAATAAATTTTTCATGATTAAAAATAATAAATAATTGCAACAATGATATAAAAAATGAACGAGAAGTAATAATGAAGATTAAAAACTAACACTAAACGTTACATATTAAAATATATCCAAGATGTTAAAATAAGATGTAATTATTATAAATAAACATATTTATAAAGTTTAAATATCAGTTAACTAGTCAAAATTATTATTACAGATATTTATTATTTTACAGATATTTTAGAATTTAAACTCTTGAAATATATTCAGGATGCTAGCTGAAGATGTGATTATTATAAATATATAAATTTAAAAGGTTTAAATTTCAGTTAAGTATATAAAATTATTATTACAAAATTAAAAAATTACAACAACTGAACCATGAATGCTTGGACGCGTGCGTGTGTTTATTTTACGATTTCACCTTCTACTGTTCGGTTACAAGTCAAAACGCGTTTGAATATAAAAAACAACTAACAAATACTCGAGCGTTTGAAGAATAAAGAAGAAAACGGTTACTTGACGAGATGTAGTTTGATTATGCATCATTGTGAAGTAAATCTAACACGAGATTATATTTGAAACCTTTTCGATTCTATGAATGCAACGAAAGTTGTTGGTCTGAATTATGAAAGCGTGAATATCAGTGTCTTGTTAGAAAAATGCTACAACGATTACGATTAATTATTAAATTATTTTTCTAGAAAATTATTGATTTAATATGTTTAATCCTAAACCTACACACGCGACGTCAAATGTCAAAAATGATATAAAATAATGCTCAGTTAATCTTACATGTAGTTTGTTCTTGTATCCAATGACTGCATATCCATATCCATAATTGCAGGTATCCATATATGTATATGTCACTCTTCAGCACTACATACACTCGCGCACATATGCATATCACTTGCATAGGAAGGAAAACACTCACACACGCGAATACGTGACGCGAAAATTACGTACTTGTCTAATATCCTTNAAAGCAACTGATGATTATCATTATGAGAGATTTAAAAAACAATTTAGAAGATTTTAAGAATAATTATTTAATTTAATGTAATGTATATATAATTTTTCTAACATATTTATATTCTATAAGTTGTTGATTAAAATTAAATGAATATTTAAATCATCAAATCGATGAATCAATGATTAATCTGTAATGAAAAATACAAAATAAAATAAATTTTTCATGATTAAAAATAATAAATAATTGCAACAATGATATAAAAAATGAACGAGAAGTAATAATGAAGATTAAAAACTAACACTAAACGTTACATATTAAAATATATCCAAGATGTTAAAATAAGATGTAATTATTATAAATAAACATATTTATAAAGTTTAAATATCAGTTAACTAGTCAAAATTATTATTACAGATATTTATTATTTTACAGATATTTTAGAATTTAAACTCTTGAAATATATTCAGGATGCTAGCTGAAGATGTGATTATTATAAATATATAAATTTAAAAGGTTTAAATTTCAGTTAAGTATATAAAATTATTATTACAAAATTAAAAAATTACAACAACTGAACCATGAATGCTTGGACGCGTGCGTGTGTTTATTTTACGATTTCACCTTCTACTGTTCGGTTACAAGTCAAAACGCGTTTGAATATAAAAAACAACTAACAAATACTCGAGCGTTTGAAGAATAAAGAAGAAAACGGTTACTTGACGAAATGTAGTTTGATTATGCATCATTGTGAAGTAAATCTAACACGAGATTATTTTTGAAACCTTTTCGATTCTATAAATGCAACGAAAGTTGTTGGTCTGAATTATGAAAGCGTGAATATCAGTGTCTTGTTAGAAAAATTCTACAACGATTACGATTAACTATTAAATTATTTTTCTAGAAAATTATTGATTTAATATGTTTAATCCTAAACCTACACACGTGATGTCAAATGTCAAAAATGATATAAAATAATGCTCAGTTAATCTTACATGTAGTTTGTCCTTGTATCCAATAACTGCATATCCATATCCATAATTGCAGGTATCCATATATGTATATGTCACTTTTTAGCACTACACACACTCGCGCACATATGCATATTACTTGCATAGGAAGGAAAACACTCACACACGCGAATACGTGACGCGAAAATTACGTACTTGTCTAATATCCTTATTACACCTTCCGACGCTCGAAGAAGACTGACGATTATTACGAAAAGTTGTTCCGAATACAATCGATAACTACCGAACATGTACGAAGGTAATTAACAAATCTAATGACGAAATTTGATTGTCGACTTTGGCCGAGGAGTGACGGAGAGAGGCGAACGTAAACAAAAGATTGAACGCTCAACTAAGCTGGTAGTTAAGGAATGTTTTTCTTTGAATTTCGTATTTAACGAATTTCTTAGAATTAACCGAGAGATGTAAACAGTCTCATCTGACTTGGACCTACTACACCTTTGTCTATCTTTCTTTCAATACATTGAATACGTATGGGCTACTACTATGGGTGACTTATTTACAGGTGACCTACTTTTCTTACCAGTGACCTACTTTTGACCAGCTGTATTCTATTTCTAATGATAGATTTTTATTTATTTTACAACCAAATAATTGTTTGATGTATCTGAAATTCCAGATATAAGCCTAATTATAATTATTACACATATTAAAAATTACAGAATATTCTATTTCTTTCTTTATTAATCATTTTATATTTATTTAAATTATATCAATAAATTACTCTTTAAGTAATTTCACCTATACTCAAGTATGTATGTTTCAATACTAAATTTTATTTCTCAATAATTTCTATATTATAAGTAGCTTTGTGAATTCTGTATAGTGCACATTCTGGATTTTCGTTTAACTGTGATTGTGATAATTTTTTAAAAGAAAATATTACAAGTTAACAACTCAAAGGAGAAATTTGTAACTGCGGTATCACTAAGAAGATTACTATGGAAGCATTACAAGTGAATATAATTGTAGAGAGGGATTGTGGAAAATTTTAAAGAGGTTACAAAATAATAAAATAAAACCTAAATGATTTTAATGTGGTTGAATTTATTTGATTAATTTTATCATTTACTATCAAAAGATATAGTCCATTAAATATCGAAAACACGTTTACTTTTTTTTTGTTTTTTTTTATATAAATTACACAAAATATTAAAAAAGAAAAATAGGAAATAAGATTACTGTTTAGTCGTCAACGATTTGTAATACCTAAATGGTGATATAATAATTTTTAAGAAGACTAATTTAGATTTGTTGCGATTATACTTAAGATAAGAAAAATAATTGAAAATAAATATCAAGAATATATTAAATGGTATAAAGTTGATTAAACAAAATCGTTCATAAATAATTCTATAATACATATATATGTTTTACGTTTATAATTTATATAGTTACTTTTCTTCTTATTAAAAATTTCCCAATATTTACATAGATTTTAAATCGACGAAAATGTTTTCACATAATCTAAAAATCACGTTCAGATTTTCTCGTAAATTTGTATTATTTTTCAATGAAAGTTTACCCATACCTAGACGTATAAATTAAAAAGTAATTTTCTCTCATTTGGCAATACGTAATGTGATATTTCAGAGAGTTTATGTATATAAAAACTCGTCTCTCTTTTTCTTTCTATCTCTATATATATATATACATAGAATCGTCAATAATAAAATGATACGAATGCTCGCAGATTACTAACACAAACATTGTGTTATCATTTCTTTACACTTCCATTATTTAAGAAGTTTTAAAAAAATATACATGTATAATCTAGATCCTGGTTCATAGACCGGGATTCTATGTACAAAATTGTATATTTCTCTTTATGTATCTTAGAGTATATATATATATATAAGTATATGTATATATACATGATAGAAAAGAATATATAAAGATTCTATCTCATCTTAAAATGATTATTTTCGTCTTCCTAAAAGTTAGATAAAATTATTACAATTATTATACTGTTAAGTGCAATTTAAATTTAGCACAAGTCGGTGTGGGGATAGCCAGATTAAAATTGATGAAATATTCCGATGTAATATCTAGATCTTGAAAACCTAAAGTTACTTGATGTCTTAAGCTACGGGCTTTTGTACGAGTCATTTGTATAGCTTCATCGATATCAGCACATCCACGAAAAGCCAGTAAGACTATAGCCCGACATGTTTTAAAAATATTGGGACTGCATCCCACAGAGGTTATCAAACAATCAAGCGATTTACTAACGACTTCTTCCCAAGTCTCCTCCCTGTTATTTACTTCTAGGGTATATAACATCATAGCAATTATTTCTTCGATATCTTTATGGGGCACTCCATTATGATTATAATAGCCATGTAAATATATTTTTTCTATATTACTTGTCCAATATGACTGCTCTAAATTTATTGATAAACCAAATACATTTTTTATGAATTTAGCATAACGTCTTAATATTAATTCATCTTTCTCGTGATAACATATAATGCTATTATCGCTATAGAATAAATCTAATAACGGAAATTCCTTACACATTGATAGACATGTACACCAAGTTACGACCATATTAACGAACGTTCCTATAATATCTGTAAACATTAATCCAGTTGGTATACCGTGTGTCTTCAAAAATCTTCGACCCTTTGGATCTCGTATTGGTGTATGAATAAAATAAGTTAAATACTCTTTGAACATTATTTCGTCTTCTGGAGTCATGTTAAATTTGTCAAATACGATTTGGAATACATCACGGATTAACCATGATGGCACGCACGCATTAAAATCATCATATTTTGGTATGAGTGTTTTAATAGGCCCAAATCGTTCATTACATAAAGCAATCTCTTTGTTCAACCACATCATACCACCTTTCATTATTTCACATCCGAAAGCAGCATTCTTGCAACATTCTTGTTCTTTCAAAGCACGTAACAAGGGTACAGCAAACCTTGCTTCTTGTAAAACGATACTAATTGGCATAATCCAAGCAGGACTCACTTCATTAACATCTGCAGAGCATATTTTGCTGGTGGCCATTGCTGCACAATCAGGAAGCACTACGGAATTTCGTTTAGCAATATTTACCCATTGTGTTTTTAATTCATTAAAATGGTTATTTATTATATCTTTATTAGAATGTTTTTTATGAGTTAAAATATACGGAAATCCTGCAGAATCATGTAGAGGTATTTCTTGAGCAGCTTCTTCTATTGTTAATGGTTCTAATTTCTTATTGACCAAAATAGATTTCTCTAGTGCTTGCAAAGCTTTATGGTAACTATCTAGACCCGAAGACACTGGTGTTCGATAAGAATATTTTCTTACAGTATCCCAAATATAATTAATATTTACCAATGAACCAGTTTTGGTCTCTAATACTTTATCCACCAATTCTTTTAATCCTACATCGCACAATGCACAGTAGATCTTAGAGTTGATTTGGGGAAAGTTATTCTGGACCTCGAATTTAGTTCCTACTTTTAGAATTATACCTTTTTCTGGTTTCCAGATACCAGATACATTCTTTACGGGTAATTTAGAACAACTTGTAATATAACTTCGGCCATTTCTTATTTCACTATCAATTTTTACAGACATTACGGATAATTCTAATCTCTAACTTCAGTTATATATTGTTTAATTGACAGTTAAATGTTTGAGAGGTCATATTAGAAAACCTATTATAAGTATTAGATGATTTACGAGACATCTATCGGTATAAAATAGGTCAAATAATTATGACAACAATCGATTTTTTATAAGATTTTTTTTTCTTTTCTATTGAACGTTGAGGGATAAGAGATCAAGATGATATCTAAACAATTAATGAAATCCTTTAACGATTTTGCAAATTAATATTATAATCAGAAATCATCCCTTTCTTACACAACGTAGAATATATAAATCATTTTCATCATTAAATATAATCGAGTAAGAAAGATTATAATTATCAACAGTTAATAATTTCGATGGAATAGCTTTGCCAAATATTTTCATCGACAGATTTACAATGAGTTTCGTATTTACCAGATCAAAGTGGAATATATACACGACCAATAACAATAAATTTAAATTTAACAAGTAATTCAACGCAAACGGTTGTTCAATATTCTCTAATATGACCTTAAACTAATAGAAAATTATTTACTAAAAACAATAAGAATATATAACCGTCACGCAAGAAATGGCTGTTCAAATAATTACGATCAAGCCTGTAAATATTGAAATTATTTAAGCCAATTTGAAAATTTGCAAATTCTTTTTCAGCCATGTTCTTCAACAAAAATTATAAAATCACGATTAATAAATAAAGAAACAATATTACATCTTAAAAATAATTAAACTTAGGTCTTACAAAGAGAATGTACGACTTCAGAAATGAACATGAAGATAAAACTGAATCTTTACATTATTCATCTTATAATTTCCTGCAGTTTATTCTCGACAGTTTCAGTAACGAAAATTTCTATCTTTCTTTTATTTGCTTTTTATATTTCTATCATACTTTCTTGTTTCATCACTTGCAGTCGTAAAGTCTCAACTATGTTTGGTTAAAATGAAGCTTTAATAAAAAATGTCTGACATCCAACAAGGTTTTTTTCTTCTCAAAAAAAAGGCATCATGGAGCGTAGGGTTTTTAAAGGGAGAATAGGCATCGAACCCTTGTGGGGTAAATTAGAAATCTAATTTAGCAGTTGTCAACATAGGGTTAATAAACGCTGTCCTTGGCTTGTAAGCTTTAAAGTACATTGAACGGAACTATACCGATAGATTAAAATAAATACAATTAAAATAGATTGTATAAAAGCGAAAAAATATTAACAATAAATCGAGCTCGATATTTAAAACCGATTATGCTATTTATTTTAATGAAAATAAAAAATGAATAAATAAAAAACTGAGCAAGGGGTAAAATGATCTCGATTGAGAAAGACTAAGGGTAAATAAAAATAAAAAAATGATATTCAATGTATTAGTCAAAGAATATTTATATAAACAAATATCGAATGCAACCATTCAGAAGTAAAAGAAATAATATTACTTAAGTAGGAAACTAATAATTATTAGCTATTTACCTAGTTATTATTATTATTCTCCATCCATGAAGTTTCAAGTTAAATAAAATGCGAATAGAATGCAATTGCAATGATATGAAATAATCAGAACGAGAACTTGTTAAAAGATAAAAGTCAATAATCTTGTCTAAGTTAGTGTTGGATTGAACGTTAAAGTTCACTTGTATTCAACACTTATTCTATTACTTTCTAGAATCCCTATACGAGATTGTAATCTAAATGTGTAACATAGCAACCTAATAATTTTTACTTATGCGCATGTACGCAGTTGCATATCTTTTGTTTCTCATCGTACTTCTTTTTTACTTTCATCTTTTTGTTTGTTTATTTTCTTAGTAACCGTGCTATTGTAAAGACGTCTTTGTCACAATCTGATATAATAAAATATATAAAAGTGTGTTTCTCTTTTCTATAGACTTGTGAGTCTTTATTCCCATTTCCCAATAGATTATGGGCTCAGATTACGTTTGTTTATAGTAATAATTATATATATGAAAGTTCGTGAAGTGTAATAAGTTTTTTTTTTATAATAAAACATCTATTATTTTATTTGGTGAAGTCGACACTTGAAGATTCTGAATTGAGATAAGTAGTTTCTTACTTCTCTACGTATTTTCATACGCATATGTAATTAAAGAATTAAAAGATCAAAACACATTGATATTAAATATCATTTTTCAAGGGAACAAGTAAAGAAAAATACAATAATATTAAATTTAATTCAATTGTATGTATTCTTTTGTTATATTACATATTAGACAACCTAATAACTTTAATGAAACATTTACATTAAATCAAATAATTTGTTTAAAAAATAAAACTTTATATATGTATATGAAATAAATTTGCATTAGTTAAAATCGTGTCAGTCAGGATAGTGAGTGGGGGAGGAGGAGGGGAATAGTGCAAAGGTTAACTAAGCAAATGAGAAAATCGATTTAGGTTGAACTTAATTAACAACGAGTACTACGGAGTCTCATTCACGACTAGACCACAATTGATGTGGTCCTAGGGAAGTATTTAGCGTTGTGCGAAGAAGGAAGGAAGTTACGACTTAACGTTAATTAACCGAAAAGGAAGAAGATGACTTTGAATTTCATCGGATGAACGATAGTCTCCTTCCCCCCTCTTCGTGAAATTCTATCGAAGGAGTTTCTATATTTGTGAAATGGTATCGGTCCAGGCTTGTCTTTCATGAATTTACCCGTTCGATTGAATTTTACGCTTAAGTGGGTACAATCTAGCATTGTGTCCGTCTCTTGACCCGAATTATTTTACGGTTCTCTTGAAATAGAATGCGAATATAGTTAGGTGTATAACTTACCATATAGATATGATTAAACTAAATATCGAGTTTAGGTATTGTTATTCTAATGTGCAGTCCGGTGTCGAATTGACGAGGATCTTATATTCTTTTTCTTATTCTCCTTTTTTTTTTCTTCTTCTTCTTCTTCTTCGTGGAAAATCCACTTTATCTGCTCGTGTCAGCCGATCACTTTAATGGAACGATAAATATTCCGAAGGAAAGAAATCCATCTGTATGCCCATATATATATAAAAAAGTATTTATGTGTGTGAGTATAGTGGGGATGGGTTAATAGTATACGTGTACATGTATAAAGAAATTTTATTTCCAATTTCAGATATCGTCCTATCGGTATCGACGTTAGGAGAAATCTTACAAGTTTTAACGATACTCTTATCCCTAAAAATTGTCATTGACATTTATTTTCTTGTATAGATAAATATCGGTTTTAATTTTATTTTAAATTTGACTCGTCTATTTTTTGCCGAAGGATAGATACGGGGTATATTCATATTCGAGTACGAAGTAAGCCAACCATGGATATATTTAGAAATGAAAAAGATAGAAAGATGGAAAGAGAGAAAGAGATACCGAACGAAATGCGGTTGCTACTTCTCTCCATTTTTTTTTTATCTTTCTCGCTCTGCTTCTCGTAACCGATGAAAAATAAAATCCAGAAATAGGTACGTGCTGAAAAATGACGGCTCGAACAAATGGTGACATCCGGGCGTGCCTGCCTAGAGGCACCTATCCGAAAGTTCTTCGTCTACGACCGGCAGATTGTAATCTCGGCCGAATAACGATCCAATAAATGGCGTAGCGCAAATCGTCACGGACCGACGCGCCAGGAGAATAATGCCGGGACGATAACGATAACGTTACGAAGTCACGGGATAGGCATAATCTCGATATTCGTCTATCGACAGCAGCACGGAGGTTTTTTTTTACCGTAAAATAGTGAAAGATAGATGGAGAGACAGAGAGAAAGACAATTTAGCCAGACTACGATTTTAAAATATTATTTAATATTAAATTTCAATCATAATATAAAAAATCGATAAATGAATATTCTATAAATTGTTTAAAGAAACGTAAACATCTTTGGAAATCCACGATCAAGGATTATTTTTCCGCTCTCTATACTAATCTCTCGATAATTCAATAATCTAAAAAGAGACTTGAAAGTGCTGCTTCTCCGGTTGTCGAAACTTTCTCTACTATCATTTCCGGGCGTACTAAAACGTTGCTTAGTTTCACTTTATTTCTATACTTTTAAAACATATCTCGGATATCAAGACTTTTATTATCCGTTTCACGCTCCTCTACGTACACACATGTATACAAATAAAGATATACACATATATATAAACGTACTAAAAGCACATAACGTTAACACATATATGTATAGTACTTTATCCTTAGCTAACGTAACCTAACTTTTGACCAATACTTTCCTTCTTCTTCTTCTTCTTCTTCCACTTTCTGCTTTCCCATCGTCTTCGCAAGTAAAAGAAAGTAAAGAAAATTGGAGCACCTGTTGTTGAGCATCGTTTCTCGAAGATAGAAAGAGAAAGAGACAGAGAGAGATAGAGCGAGAGACAGAAATAGAGAAAGTTATCGGATTGCTGGCTATTCGTTAAATGCAACGAGAAAAGGAAAATCAAAAGCGCAACGTGGGATTCGACGCGGTTGGTTTGTTTTCGAACGATCGATTTCCTCTACCCTCTACCATGAAAAAGAATCCCTCGTCTGTGTTTACAAGCACCCTTTCGCTTCGTCGAATTCATCCCTTAGCGAACCCTGCCGTCGCATCGAATTCTGACAAATTCAGCTCTTATTCTCCTCTTCTTTTGCCCTTTCTCTCTCTCTCTCTCTCTCGCATTCTTTGTCTAAAAAAAAAAAACAAAACAGTAGAATGTTATATACCCGAACCCTCGCCCTATCTCCTTTCATCTTTACTCGTATTACCTGTAGATATTTGCCATTCGTTCTTTTCACAAAGCCTCTCACATTGAATGTTCCCTTTGTCAAAAAATTATCTGATTAAAATTTGCTATCATAAGAATTATCAATGATATTATTCGATATCTGTTTCTTAAATAACAGATTATTCTTAACCATTTTCGTGTCATTAGAAATTTGAATTTTATATCGAAATTAGAAGACGGAAGAGTAGGTGTAGTGGTGGTGGTGGTGGATTCGAAAAGTGGTTTATCGTTTGACGATTTAATTCTAACCTTCTTTACATTCTCCTTTTATTCTCTCCCTCTCTTTTCCTCACGTTTGAGAGACACGTAACACGCGTAACACGGCTAGCCCGGTATAATTATTATTCCAATGGTAGAAAGGTACGGTTGTGCCGGTTGCGACGCTGACGTTGCAATTAAACCTATATTATTGCCGTAAACAGGACGACAAGCCAGCGTCGACATTTGCGGCAGCGTGAAACACGTTTTCGTAATTTATGATCCCTTTAAGCCTCCACCATCGTCGTCTCTACCATCTACTTTCCTTCTCTTCTTCTTCCACCAGCACCACCCCCTCTTCTGCTCAATATTTCTCTCTTTCTCTCTTTCACTCTGTCTGGTCTCTTTAGTTTTTCTCTCATTTCCATGCTTTCTATGCTTCTTTCCGTCCTTTTTATGTGACCAAAAGAGCGAGTGAGTAAGGGAGCAAACGAATGAGTGAGTGAATGAGTGTATGTGTGAGCAAGTGAGAAAGTACGAAGTAAAGCTTCGCTTCTAATTAGGCGGCAGCAATACGCGAGTTGGTAATAAGGACGCTCATATAAAACGTGCGAAAAACAGTAACGGAGAGTGAGGAAGAAAGAAAGTACGATAGGAAGTGGAAAACGCGACCTTATTTAACTACGTGTGCAGAAAAAGTAAAGAGAGAGGGAGAGAGGGAAAGAGAGAAGAAGATAAACGAAAAGGCGCACGTTTTAAAAGGGCAGAAAAATTATAGTGAAAAATCCGACCACCTGTCCCTGAGCATGCGCTACTTTTGTATATTCCTTGAAGCTACGAGAAACGTCTAGCTGTTGGCTACTATATTCCCCTGCGACTACTCAGCAAACACTTGCGAATGTGAAAAGCTCCGAGTACGAACCTTTCGAGTCTGGCATATTCTTTAATTTTCTTCATTTTCTTCTCTCACCGTGGGATTCCACGAAAGATTGAACTATGAATTCTCTATGAATACTTTACGTTACTTTTACAGAGTAAACGTTTTAACGCTGCTAATATTATAAGATATCTAATCATGTTTTAAAAAAGATCTAGACGGTAAAACAAAAATATTTAATTTAATCATTAAATGTTTATTAGATCTGCAGATTCGTTAAGATTTATAATAATATCTCTGAAATTTCATTATTTTATAGATATTTTAGAATTTTAACTCTTGAAATATATTCAGAATGCTAGCTGGAGATATGATTATTATAAATATATAAATTTAGAAGGTTTAAATTTCAGTTAAGTATAAAAAATTATTATTATAAAATTAAAAAATTACAACAACTGAACCATGAATGCTTGGACGCGTGCGTGTGTTTATTTTACGATTTCACCTTCTACTGTTCGGTTACAAGTCAAAACGCGTTTGAATATAAAAAACAACTAACAAATACTCGAGCGTTTGAAGAATAAAGAAGAAAACGGTTACTTGACGAGATGTAGTTTGATTATGCATCATTGTGAAGTAAATCTAACACGAGATTATATTTGAAACCTTTTCGATTCTATGAATGCAACGAAAGTTGTTGGTCTGAATTATGAAAGCGTGAATATCAGTGTCTTGTTAGAAAAATGCTACAACGATTACGATTAATTATTAAATTATTTTTCTAGAAAATTATTGATTTAATATGTTTAATCCTAAACCTACACACGCGACGTCAAATGTCAAAAATGATATAAAATAATGCTCAGTTAATCTTACATGTAGTTTGTTCTTGTATCCAATGACTGCATATCCATATCCATAATTGCAGGTATCCATATATGTATATGTCACTCTTCAGCACTACATACACTCGCGCACATATGCATATCACTTGCATAGGAAGGAAAACACTCACACACGCGAATACGTGACGCGAAAATTACGTACTTGTCTAATATCCTTGTTACACCTTCCGACGCTCGAAGAAGACTAACGATTATTACGAAAAGTTGTTCCGAATACAATCGATAA
>JACGTP010000057.1:230634-314063 GCA_023678845.1 Mischocyttarus mexicanus | reverse complement strand
AACAAATATTGATATTTTTTAAAATGACATTACTTTCCGGTACACCTAATATTACACACAGAATAAACAGTTCGTACTTGATTGAAAAATGGTGTAAATATTAAATTAAACGAAGCATGATATCACTCGTACTCTTTGTTTCTATTATTTAATTAATTATATATAAAGTTTTTGGAAAGAAAAAAAAAATGAGAAGAATCATCCTTCATCTAAGATTTGAAAACGGATTAGAGAAAATCAAGCAATACTTCTTCTTCTTCTTTCTCTTCTTCTTCTTCTTCTTCTTAAATCATTTCAAAGACCAACGCTAATTTTCAACCTGCACTCGACTCTGAACCGTGCTTTAGAAACGCGACTCAAATGAAATTAGTCTGCCACTCAAAGGGTTAAGACTCGTTTGTCGTTACTCGATTTACCAGCACGAAGGATGAAATTCGTTATGCGTATTCGTCGAACCGAGTAAAGTAGAGACTTCGAGACTGGCTAGAAGTTGGAAGTCGTTTAAAAGCCATGCGATTTAAGGCTAACTCGCAAAATCTTAAACGTGTTCCCTGTGCTGTTCTGCCCCCATCCTCCTTTACCCAGTTATCCACACTCTTAGTTGTCTCTTTTCCCCTTCCCTACCTCTCTTTCTTTCTTATTTTTTACACGGTATTCACTTTCCTTAAAAAAGCTTGCAAAAAAATAATTTCGGAGGTTGGCTACTATCGTTGCTATTTTAATTTTTAGAAACTGGTGCATCTAAAAAAGTATTTTAATGAATTGTGTAAAAAAAAAGAGTTAAGTGTGCATCTTTTATTTCACTCTTTATTTCATTGTTCTTGTTTCTTATTATTTTGAATAAAATCCTGAACTAATACGTAACTTCCGATCGTAGTGAATTCCCTGTATGATTCTCGTATCATGACGTGTGCCATCTTATCGTTACTTCACATGTGCGAAGATCACCTGCCTTGAATTATGTAACACCCGTTAGACGTTTACCTAAAAGAAAAAAGTAAAAAAAGGAAGAAGAAAAAAAAGAAGAAGAAAATATACGAGAAAAGACTCGGCTTTTGGACATACCATAACTTACTGGAGTGATGTATGCAACCGATAAGGTATATCTACGTATATACATTTATCGTTCGTATACGTCGTCGAGCTTTAAAGCTTTATAGGATAACGAAAAGTCTATACGCGAAATCGAGTATTCTTTTCGAATTTCATATTTAACTTTGAGTATATTTTTTCATAGTTTTTTAACAAAAATATATTACGTATTACACCATCATTTGGATAATTTAACAAAAAGTATATGAATAATATTAATTTTCATTGGAAACAAGAGAAAATAGAGAAAATAATGTTTATTGAACGTAAATTTCGTATAATATCATTATTTGAATTTTTAATAAATTAAACTACGATTGTGTGGCCCAAAAAACTGTTTTTACCACTGTGATTACCAGGAAGAATATTTTCATCAAGAAATAATCGATTTATTCATAAAAATCGTGAATAATTTTTTAAATAAATAGTTAAACAAAATACTTCTTGATGTTGCTTGTAAACAGAAGGAAACTTCAACCAACTTAACAACCTTGACGTTAATTTATTAATCGATTTACACTTTGGTTAAAGCTACCAAGAGAGTATATACACCGAACATTCGAGCGAATAATCGAGCCGAGCTACGAGAACATTAGGTCTAAGAGAAATAAATGCAAATGAAGTCGATGTCGGCAGTCTTGTTAGTTGTTAAACCGTCGCGGCTTGATTTTATGTAAAGCCAAACTAAGAGAATGAGAAAGAGAGAGAGAGAGAGATAGAAATAGGGACTCTATACGGAAATAGCAAATCTGCGTTTCTTGGTAGAAACCAGCTATCCTAATGCCCTTCTTTCTCTCCTCTCTTTCTCTCTGTCCCTTTCTGTATCTGCATCGTGTCTTTTCGAAATAGAGTAAAAGGAAACAGTGCTACTAGGTACGTGCTAGTAGATCAGACGACGAAACATCGGACCCGTCTTGAAAGGCTCGTTTTTCAGCAAGGACTTCAGTTGGTACACGTTCTGAGTAAATTATACCAGACATTGGTCGATTTAACGAATGGCACGTAGAAGTAATCGATTTGTTGAAAACCAAGAGTAGTAGGGATAGTCAAGAATAAAGGAGACTGAAAGAGATAGAGAGAGAGAGAAAGAGAAACAGCGTGTATCGATCTTTTGTTACGAAAAAGCTATTGCGATTAATAGATAAAATACGATTCTCTATGACGCATTTTCCTAGAACACAAGATTGTTGTATATTCCTTGGTAGAAGATAAATATCCTATCAGATTGAATGGTTTCGATAATATTTCACAGCATCGTAGTTCATATTTCGATTCGAATTAGCCATCACTTTTGCGACTGATGTTTTACTCTTAGATTCCATCTTTCTTTTTTTCTTTCTGTTTCTTCAAAATGATCGGTGAAAAAGCAATTATGTAGTTTTAGAAACGATTCGATATTCTTTGTGTGGTATATTTTATCTCGAATCACGTGCATCGATAAATTTGTCCTAATTTATTCGTGTTTTTAAAACGTTCACAGATATTAGGGAAAGTAACGTTGATCATTGAGAGGGTATTTCGAAAATAGTTTCAGGTTAAAATCAAGATTCGTGTAGAGGATCGAAGTTAATAATTAACCCTCTTGCGGTCCTTTTAAAGTGGTTTATATTCTACGCACGAATAATTATTTCGGATATATTCCCCATTTAAAGGTTTGGTTTCGAAATACTCTTAGTTATTTGCTTCTATTCAATTTCAAATGTTAAATGTGAAAATGTTCATAGAGTTTAATCGAAATCGTATTAGAATTAATCGTATTATGAGAGAAAAATAGTATTTTTGATATATTTTTTTTTGTTCTTAAGACGAATGAATGAAAAAAAATATACGTTCTCTTGGAATTAGATACGGGAGGAAAAGATTTTAAAGAATGCGTATGCACTTATGTGTGTACTTGCTTGGATTTCGGTCGAGAGCGGTCCACACTTTCATCATTTTTTTTTCTCTCCTCTCTTTACGCGACCTAAATCTGACATGGGTGACGAGGTTGGTGGATTAAAGAGCGGACGATGTGAAAAGGGAAAGTTCCTTCCCGTTCAAGCGTTGCCTTGAATGACGACAATTTTTTACGCTTCGACCAATGAAAAGATAGAACTTAAGTAGTTGTATAGTTTGTATGTTCTGGAACAGGAAGTGACGTCCCGTCCCGTCCCGTCCCGTCCCGTCCCGTCCCGTCCCGTCCCGTCCCGTCCCGTCCTCAATCCTTCTTGCCAGGAAACCAAAAAAAATAGTAAAACAATAACGACACTTTCTTTCCACTAACCCAATATTATTTTATTACCGAGAGACAAGTATTAAATTAACAAATAATTGTTTTGGAAGTAAAAATAAAAGAAAGATCCACTCGAACAGGGGATAAAAGTGACATTTAGAAACGTTTTGGTGGTTCGAATTGGGATTGCTTTTCACAGCGTAGGTTACAACTCGATAACCTAAATGCAGGTGGTGGGTGGTCGCATTAGTCCCGTATCCTATTCGTGAACGGTAGTGGTGGCCAGACGCAGTTTCCCTGTTCAGAAGCTGAGCCGACGGCGTGCAATGTCCTATCCAATCTATACGTGTATGGGGTCTACAGTTAGCAGATACCAAGCGAGTCTGACCACTCCTAGTCTACTACTACTAATACTACTACCAACTATACTATCACCAATCTCTATACGAATAAACTACTACTGCTATACTGCTTGGTTCAAACGTAGGGCGGTGCAAAACCCGTTGTAAGCGTACACGCGTGGATACAGTGCCAGAGATGGATGTTGTCATTGAAGAGACGAGAAGAGGAAGTGCGAGAGATTGTACCAGGATGCTGTAGAAGCTTCGCCAAAGATGACAAGGGATGTATAACGGTCAAATTGCTAAAGTTACAGTTCACGTATCGAATTAATTACATTCATTTCAGTTCATTTCAGTTCATTTTCATTCATCAACATTAAACAGGAATCAGTCCTACAATAAAGCATCTTATAACACGGTTTTAATACGATAACAAAAAATTGAGAAAACTTTTGTAAAAGACTGTATTTCAGCATTGAATAACACGATTTTTGTTTAACGTATAAACTATAGTTTATATTATATTATTACATTAATTTAACAACAAATTATAGCATTAAAATTTAGGTGTTTTATTTTGGTTAAATTTTCTCATTGTATTTGACAAAGGTCTTATGAAATATAAAGTGTATTGTTTCTAAAAGAAATTAATGATTATTTATTAATAAAAATAAAAGAGAAGAAGTTTTAAGAAGACACTTTGAAAGTTTAGATTATATTTCTTATCAAATAAAATCGCATTTGATCGAACTAGCGAATAAATTTTCTTTGGCAGTTTTCATTTTTTTTTGTTTCTTCTCATTCATCGGTTGTTTATAGATCCTCTTTATTGTGGTCACTGATAGAGATTATATTTAATATTGTTTCATATGGTTTTCATCATAGAATGAAACAGAATTAATTTTACCATTTCATTTGTTAATTAGTGAATACGTTTGATCACTTCTGATCGGATCGATTTCGTTTATTTTGACGATCGTACAAATGCAAAGCTCGAGTTTGCGTCAAAGTTAGTTATATCAACTCTGCAATCCTTCCTCTGTGTTTCTCTTTCTCTCTCTCCCTCTCTCTTTCTCTTTGCTCAGCTATCGATAAGCACGAAATTGTATTAGACTGCACTATTCGATGAAAATGTAGATACATTTTGTGTGTCATTGAATAACAAAGGAAATAAAAATAAATACGAAAAGAAGATTATAGTTAAAATTGAGAAAACATAAAAAAAATAAAAAAGAAAAATATCAAATCGTCTACGTTTGCTTAATTGTTTTCTACACAGATCCTAGTAACTTTTTTTCCCCACGTTTCGTTTATTTCTCTTCTTTTTATTCTTCTTTTTTTTTTTTTTTAATTCAACGAATCAGATTCGAAACAACAAGCCATGGCAAGTATCTCCTACGCATGTAAATTCGAAATCGTTCGAAAATGTATTCTAACAGTGACGTCCATTCTATGGGGCGATTCTATACCCATCGAGATTGCCGTGGCATGGGCACGTTGAAAGCGGTGGTGTCTTTCGGTCCACGAACCACTACTATTCATGAATACCTTGCGCATACGTGGTTCTCGTTCGAAACAAAAGTTACACATAGTATGTTACACGTACGTATATACAATTGGGATACCGGCACAAGTATCCCAACTACACGTTTCGATTTCCAATAGATTTTCTTCTGCGTTTAGATCGTTTTTGATCAAACTTTATTCAAAAATCAAATAATCCTTATATTAAACATATCGTACCAATTAATATTTCATTTTTTTTAATACTTGTTCTCTTTCATATTTTTAATTACTTAGAAAATAAAATTCCTAATACCGGAACGTTTAATAAAATGAGTTTATTTCAATGTAAAGATTACGATTATCGTAAGCTAATTAAATAATAAAATATTTCTTTTATGTTTTGCAGAACACGATGACAGTTCCTTGAGATGTAAATAAGAAGTAAAAGAAGAAAAGCAGAGAGAAGGGAGAAAGATTTGAAAGGAATCTTCGAAGTAAGAGTAAATGGATACTAAAAGGGTTCCTACCAAGAGTGTCGAGTAAGGATTAGAATAGAAATGGTTTTATCCTAATGATTTAAGCTTCTGCAGGATGGTGAGAATCGTGAGCTAAACGTTCGTAACTCCAGCTACAAGTAACTAGTAATTAAGCGAGGCGCTGCTGTGTGAAACGACTTACCTATATACCTAACTTATCTCAAACCCTACTCTTCAGTTTCACCTCAACCTTTAAACCATCTCTAAAGTGGCCGAGTAAACCAACCGTGTTCTTGATTTTACTCTTACACGATACCCCTCTTCTTTACTACCCCTAACACTACTCCTAACACCACCCCAAACCCCCAACCCCGAGTAAACATAAGTTAGGCGCATAAAAAAGGATTATAAATATTCTATTCGGATTCTTTACACTTGGATCTAAGATTTATCTTTGTGATGACTTCTAAGTGGGTATCTTAGTATCCTTTCATTGTTAATGATTTTTCTTTTGGAGAAAACGAGATTAAAATTAGGTACTTTATATAAACCGTTCCTGTTTAAAATCATATTACTAAGATTACACCGTTAAAAGGGCCAAGAAATTGAGCTCCCTAAATTGCCTTCACCCCTCTCTGTCTTCTTCTTCTTCTTCTTCTTCTTCTTCTTACCTCCGACGTAGATCGATCAGGCGAATTTTTTTTTATGGAAATTTGTGATAATCTTTCACGAACTAATTTCAACGACCCTACTAACCTACACTCGCTGATATTAAAAAATCATTCTATCTCTCTTCGTTTCTTTTTGATTTTAAAATATTATTTATTCTTGATGTTTTAATTTTGTATTTCTTTCAAAGTATCGTCTCGAATATTGTAATATTAGTGGTTGAATATATTTCATTGGAATCATGGGAAGTAAACATTTAATTTGGTTTTATGATTAAACGTTTTTTAAACAAAAAAAATTCATTAAATGAACAATGTTTCATTTATCGAATGAGACGTATCGTTTCAATTTGTGATTATAAAATAATTGACGTGATAAGATTTGTAACTTAGTCGATAACCAGTACGAAAGCAAATATTCTTCACTCCTCGCAACAATTCAACTCACTACCTGCATCCAATTGGTTTAGGTTGCAAAGCAGTAACGTAATCGTGACGTATAACGTTTGTTTCCTACCGCTACGGGCAATTAATGGCTTAATTGGCAATTATAATCGTGATAGGCGGTTTATTCGCGTGTAAAATGAGCTCGGTATTATGGCTCACCTATTTCGTTATCGGAGCAATTTGAAATAGTACAGTGATTAGATTAGAAAAAAATATATCAAAATACCAAATTCTATGATATCCGATCGATTAATCCTATTAGAAATGATTTCTTCCTTTCTATTCTTTTTTATTTTAATATTAAATATTAACCAAAACTAAACAAAATTTGTATCCAATCGAAACGAACCTTTTCCAATCTTTCTTTCTTTCTTATTTATTTTTTTTTTTTTACGACACCTTAGTAAAGAGACGTAACCAGTTTCAACGAATGATAAAAGGAGCCCTTTGTAAAGCATTGCTATTTATTCCGAAGATGAAGCCATTCCGATACAAAGACTACAAAGAATAGGAAGCCATTCGCATACCTACGATCATCGACAGCTACAAAATCTACTTAGAAAAATATAATTCATTTATTAGACCTTCTTCGTCTTACGTTAGACCTGAGACCTGTGTTTTATTTGCCTGGGTCAACCTGAAAAGCTGATGTCCAGTTATCTCGTCATTTTTTCGGGGGTCTTCCTAGTGGTCTGGATTCTTTTGTCGCGTGCTGTTTGTTGCAATTATGCAATTGTGCTTGCAATTATTTGTTTCCATCTCTCAGGCAAAAGTAGTTTTTTGTTTGATAACAGTGAGGTTTATTGACGTAACCATCATTTATCTTTCACGAACTAATCATGCATTAACCAACAAATCATTTGCACGTATACAAACTCATTTTCTTTCCTTTTCTTTTAACATACATTAACACATACACACACACATATTCGTTTGAACATTTTCACCATTTTACGGTGGTAGGTGAAAAGGAGAAAAAAAAATAGATATGAAATATTCGTAGAAGATAAAAAGGAATTGTTAGTACATTATGGGTTCATCGCAATTCTTATGAACGACGTATGATTTTTTCTTTTTTTGTTGAAATAAAAATTATCGTTAGACGAGATAAGATGTGAATCGCGTGCTAGAAAAGTGGGATTTCTTTTTTTTCTCTCTCTTGCTCTCTCAAATGCCATGGGACAGAAATCGCGTGTTTAAAAGTAGACTAAAGGGGAATCTACAAACATACTACTTCAAAGTGAGTACTTCCGACAGAGATAACAGAAGAAGCGTCGTTTAATATACGCACATTGATATCTTCGTTCATTTACATAAAGAAGAGAGTTCTGTCGTAATCGTGAAAGACTAAATGGCCTCGTTCCGTGATAATCGATGAAAATACGACGACACCCCCTTTTTTGTGCAGCTCTTCATCACTCTTAGTATTTCAAAAATCTTGCCTTTCCTGATATCATTGTTAAAAGATTTTGATCGATGCATTCTAAGATTAGTGTTTAACCGAATAATGATTAAATCATTTTGAAAATAATTACCAACGGTATTTCATTAAAACTTATTTTACATTATTTATCATACTTCTAAGTTTCATTGACGTGAAAACAGTTTTCCTGTTGTTAAGATTCACATTTCTGTGAAACTGCGAAAAGTAAGAACCACGCCGAAATCACTTGTTTCGTTCAGGACAAAGTAAGAGCCACGCCGAAATCACTTGTTTCGTTCAGGACAAAGTAAGAGCCACGCCGAAATCACTTGTTTCGTTCAGGACAAAGTAAGAGCCACGCCGAAATCACTTGTTTCGCTCAGGACGCTACGTTAGTGTTTTATGATGCGAGATTTCATTGGAATAAATCTTATTTTCGGTGTTAAAATACAAATTTTGAATCGTTCAATGGTGGAGATTTCATTTCAAAGTATATTCTGATTAACTGTAACGTTCTAAATGCGCCAATTGTAAATTTTCATTGAATTTCTGCAAGTTAAGTAGTTGAAATGCTGCGGTCACCAAAAATCACCATAGTGTCAGGGTTTCGTCAGGGTTATTTTTTAAAAGTAATATCTGTATATTCGCGTATGCGTGTGTGTGTGTGTGTGTTATTGCGGTGTTAAAAATTGTCACTTTAAGAGGCGAGTTAATTTGTAGGGATAATCCGGAGGCGTCGGCGTAGTCGAATTTCGCGGAATCCAGGGCGCGAAGAAAGGTAAGGCCTCGCGGTGATAAGAGCATTGGCACAGGGTGGGTAGGAGCTCGTTGAGGGATGGAATGGAAGGGATGGAATGGTATGGAATGAGGGAGGGGGTGAGAGAGTAGTAGCGGGTAAAATATAACGGGGAAAGGGCAAAGTTGGTTCGGGGAATGGCCGTCGTTAGGGCGCTGCTACCCGGTGAGACGTCAGTTCGCTATCGCATCGCGACACGGTCGGATCCTTGCGAGAGCGTGTGTCCTTCGTTTTAACGAAAGAAAGGGGTGAAACATCGGAGAAAGCAAAAAAGAAAAAAAAAAGAAAGGAAACCGAAAAGAAAAAATAAAATAAAATAAACACAAAGAAGAAAAAGTTAACGAAAATGATCGTTGTAAATAATTAGTTGAAGATAAACGAAACAAATAATAATAATAAAAATAAAATTAGATTAAAAAACAAAAAATGGTTAACGAAAGTAACGTAGTAATAATCGAACAGGATTGGTCGAACTTCAACAAGAGGATAAACAAGTGAAAGATAAATATTGAAAGAGAAAAGGGGAAAAAGATAGGGGTGGGTTAATAAAAAAAATAAGAAAAATACTGAAACAAAGGTGGAAAGAAAATTTAGGCGCGAATTTTGTAAATAACAGGTGATAATATTGTGCGTTGATCGGCCTAATTATTATCGCGACAATGCTCGTCGGGATGAGCCTATCGTGGCCAACGAACCTTAACGAATGAGAAGGTATTAAACAATTAAAACAACAAGGTTTGTTTATTTAAAACGTCGTGATTGAAGAAACGATTAAATACGCGAGATGCTAGGCGAGGGTACGAGGGTGAAAAGTTCCAATTACTCGGGTGCATCTTCCCTCGTTGGCGGGTAAAATACGCAGGAACGTCGGGGTTGGAAATCTTTTTCATGTATTTTATTCTTTCTTATTATTCGTCGTCGTGTCACCGATTAATTTGTGTACCAAAATAATAATAATAATAATAATAATAATAATATTAATAATAATCTTAATAATATAAATAATAATTTAAAAAAATAAGAAAGTTCGTAAAAATATGATAATATATTATAATTAATAATAATAATAATAATTAATAGAATAAAAACAAGTGTAAAATAAATATCTGTGTGTCGTGTAGAAGAACGAAAACGGGGTGTCGTTTGAGTCGTGTCAGTGACGGAACAGTGTTTTTGTTTGAGAAAGCTTTCTCACTTCATTGAAAGAAGATAGAAAACACGTGGAATATAAAAGGCAAAAAAAAAAGGGGAAACAAAATAAAAGTAAGAAGAAATACAAACGTACGGGGGTTGTATCCCACGTCAACCGTCGCATGGACCACAACTTGGAAAGGAAACGAACCTGACTGACCCGCTTGCTTGAAACGGGGGTAAGATTACGAAATGATTTTTCATTCTTTCTATTAAAAAAAAAAAAAGGGCACAAAAATATATCTCTCTGTGTCTCTTTTACTTATTCAATTTCTTCTTCGGTTGCACTCGAGTTCGATGTTTCGACTTCCTCTTTACTCGTCTCTCTCGTTCCTTCCCCTCAAACCCTCTTTCTACCCCTGCCTACGCGAATTAATTTCAAACGTTCTTCCAACTCGCGGCACCGTGCCAACACCATCTCCCCACCACCATACCCTCCATCCATTTTCCTCTTAATGAAATTCTTTCGATGGGTGCTAGACTACAAATTGAAATTAAGCCACTGAAATATATTCTTTTTCTTTTCCATATTTATCTATCACCATCATCACCCCATATGCATATTTTTTTCTTCCACCATACTCCTCCTCCTCCTCCTTGTTCTTTTTTCATTTCGCAAAAAGAATGAACTAAGAGGGAATCGTAATTCGTATGAAGTCTGGTTGCATTTGGAAATGGAAAAAAAGAAAAGGGCAGACGATTGAAAAATTGTTTTAGTTGTTTTTGGGTTACGTATGCGAGTGTCTACTTTGGTTGAATTTTTTAACGTGTGTCAAAAAGAATACATTTAGAGAGGTTACAGGTATCTCATGGGAAGTTGAGAAAAATCTTTCCTTTAAAGATTTCAATGAACCTTTCGAAAGAGTTTCAAGTCTTTTTTCAAGTTCATAAGAATTCTATTTCTCTCTCATTCTTCCATTCTTTCTTTGACTTTCTTTCTAAACTTCATTTCTTTTTCGTACCACTGATTCTCAACGTGTCCCGTTGTCTTTGCTTTTGACTGCGAAATGATCTTTCTCGTCTGAAATCCTTTTACTTTTGTAATAACTTTCTTTTCTTCGACACACTGGGCCCCTGTTAGATCTCCGTTTCTGTCATCCTACGGGTGGACAGAAAGGAAATAAAAGAAAATAAAAACAAGCTTGCTCGATTAACAGCTTATACCAGTCCCCTAACTTTTCTTTCATCCCTATTTTTCCGGGCTATTACAGAAAGGAAGATATTAGTTTACAATAGACACTTGTACGAACGTAGATGAATGCTACTTTCCATGGTAACACTTGTTCCCCATGTATCGATGAGTTCTTTGGTATAATAGAACCTGTGGAATAATAGTAATTCTCTCCTCGTTCTTTCTCCCTTCTTCTTGGTCTTCCCCTTCTCCCTGTTTCTATTTTTTTCCCCTTCACATGTTCAGATCAGTGTAACTTACACATCAAAAAGTAGAATCCAAGTAGTACGAACAAGTATTCGGTATTTTTATTTCGTTTCCAATGCATTCTGGTTCTCCTACATCTTATTTATTTATTTAATTAATTAATTATTTGGTCTTGATTATTTTTATAGTAAACGAACCAAAGTAATATTAAGTTGATGGAAAGAAAAAAGATTTTATAACTTGTACGATTCGAGAATAAAGAAAATCATTTTCCTTTGATATTGATTTTTAGGAACGGGATATTAATGTTAATTCGAGCATCCTAATTCAAAATGGCTGTCTGGTTTGTTCGAGCAATTAGTAATAACCAATTAAAACTGTGATATTAAAATTAGGTCGGTTTGCTTAACGTAAATGAAAGAAATTAATCAAGTTCTCGTCTTTCGAGAAAAAGGGTGTCGCGAGGAACATAATGGGGGAACATTAAGCCCACCTGCCTTTTATATCCCAACTTACGATCTTGATCGCCTAGTTACCCGTTATCTCGGTACACTAGTTTTCTTCTTGTTTGTCGTGTCTGATAAATTACTAGGAAGCCATAGTACGCCATCCGTTATATTTTTTACCTTTTAGACAAGATCGTCATCATTTAAAATGAAAATTCTACTAGTACTCTGTGACGTATTAGTATTCAAATATTTTCATCGATTGTCACCCATCTCTTGGAATAATAGTAGAGGTATAGGAATGGTAGAGACCTAAGTTTAAAAATATTCCATCAAATTTGTTCAACTTTTGAGTATTGTTTTAAAACAAACATTTTCGAAGAATCATTCTGAAAGTAAGCTTGCTTCTCACCCATCCCTGGGGTGGTAGAAACCTAAATTTAGAAATGTTTTATCAAATTTGTTCAACTCCTAATTTTACGTATTTTTTTCAAACAAATATTTCCGAAGAATCGTACTGAAAATATGTTTGCTTCTTGCTCGTTGCTTGGCCAACAAGTTTAGGCGATGAATGAATGAGTGAGTGAGAGAGAAAAAAAGAGAGAATTGTTTCGTCCTAGGCGTTTTAGTTTTGTTTTTTATCAAAGTTAAAAATAAGAGTGCTTTTAGAAAATCACTGGTACTCGAGGACGAACGCTTTGCTAGCTTTCAAAGAAGGGTGAAACAGATAAAAAGGGTGGTGTTTGTGTGCTCTTGTATATGTGTCTTTCTGTGTGTGTGTGTGTTTGAGGGAGAAAAAAAAGGATAGAGTGCGAAAAAGGAAAGAAAAAAAAAGACTAAGCCACGAAAAAATACACATTTTTTTTTCTCCAGGCGGTTTAAGGAAAACTTCAAACGGTTTTTCCGGAGTGCTATCTGCTAATTCACAGCTGCACGCAACTGCGTTTCAGCCTTTTATCTCGGAAGATACACGTTGAATGGAATTTCCTGTACACCCACGAATATATTATTTCTCTGTCTTCTTTCTTTTCCCCTTCCCATTCTCCATTTCTTTGTTTTTTTTTTTCTCCACAGTTTTATGTCCAAGTCTTTCGTTTACTTCAGCCTTCATTTCTCTTCGTTTCAACATCTCTGAAATTATTTTCTTCACGAAAATAATACTTGTTCGAAGTTAGATCTGCTTTACTTTTGAGTTAATACGCGATCGGAAATCATTATCGAGTATTATTATTCGAAATTTCGTTAGTGAGATTACTATGATTCGTTTCAGTGTCGATCGAAATTTACTTTGCTGTGCTATTTAATTTAATATTTGATATTACTCAAATAAATTTTAATAAATTATCTTCCTCTCGACGAAATAAGGTTAATTATTTTATTAAAATCAATTCTAAACGTAGGATAATAAAAGAACTTCTCGATAAAACGATCAGTATCTTCGCAGATGAGGATTTAAGTTATATTTAAAACATAATGTTTCAATAAAAGTTTATCGATTTGTTATCAAACCGGAAAGTCGTTTGACCTTTGTGCGAATTAAATAGCGAAATAGTGTTTGTATATATAGATGTGTGTGTATGTGTGTGTGTGTGTGTCTGTGCGAGATAAAAAAAAGAGAAAGATGGAAAATGAAAAAGGAAGGGGAAAAATAAGAGAGCCATATTTTTTCTATTAATTTCCGTTCTGACGCGAACTCACTTATCTTTCTCTTTCTCTTTCTTCCTTATTTTTCCTCTCTGTTGCTGTCAAATCGTAAAGTTAATATAAAAGCGAAACACGGCTTTATCGTCGATATTCGTCGACTGTATTTCGCAGACCGTACTTCAGCAATCGTCACGTCGCGTCGTCAAGGAAATCTTAAGAAACGATTTTTCTTCTTTATTGCCTCGCTTGGTAATTTATTTTTCGCGAGTGTTTAAACACCTCTGGGGACAAGTCAATCAACGGAAAATGGAACTGAAAGCAAAGTAAGATCGAATAAATGGACAAAGAGTGTGTAACTTCGAGAAAACAATTACGAATATCTTTCGAATCAACAAACATATATTTATTATTATTTATTAATGTGTTAGGATAAAATTAGATAATCGAAATGACTTGTTACTCATTTTCACAAAATCTGGTTATACTATTTCATTATTTTCAAGTAAATTAATATCAAAATATTGTTGAAGTAAAAAATGTAAATTAAATTCATAAATATTCTATGCTTTTTAAATAATTAAATTAAACAGTACCAGTAAATCAAAATCTCGATGACCAGAAACACGCGACAGATCTTTTGTTGAAATTATTTTGAAATTCAATGAAACAAAAGTAGGAGTTTGAGGAGATGGTTGAGTAGGAGGAGAAGGAGGATCGTGGATAGGATATAGTTGATGTTTCGCAAAGAAGAGTCTTTCACCTCTCAAGAGGGAAACACCGTAGAAACACCGAAACGGAAGACAAAGCGAGGAAAATGTAGGCTTCCCTCTCGTGGATGGGTGGTTGGGTGATGCTCGGGTTGACACACAAAGTCCAATGCGCGCGTCTCGTTGTGCATCAAGTAAGAACCACCTTGCTTTTGGATGAAAAGGGACACCAAAATGCCCTTTCCAAGGGATTCCTTTCGTTCCTTTTTACGAGAGAGAAAGATTGAGAAAGATACTTTAGTCTTCTATCTTCTTTTCTATTCTATTTTACCCGTTCATTTTTCCCTCTCTCTCTCTTCAGTGGCAGGAAATGCGAAAAGAAAAATAAATTTCATATAAAGTAAGAGAAAAAGAAAAAGAAGATGAAGCGATAGAGAAAGAAAGGAAAATAAAACGTTTTGACAGTGAACATCGCTTGTGATTTGAATAAATGAACCGCGTCACGTTTACTGGAGGACGTATGGGAAATACTATGCCAAGCAGCCGGTCCACAGCGAGCCATTTCGTTTACGGTCCTTGCTATAAGAAACGGAACAGAACATCACGCCTATTCGAGGAGAAACGGAAGAGAAAGAGACAGACAGACAGACAAGCAGACAGGAAAACTGAGAGAAAGAAAAAGAGAAAGAGAAAGAAAACACGCTATCTTTCGACGTGACGAATGAGTAGTTTCCCGAAATCCTCTTTTTCTCTCTCATTTTATTTTCTAGAAATGAGAAAGAAAGAATGAGAAAGAGAGGTATGAAGAAGGAATAGGAAGGTGGGGGATCTAGAAAGTGTGTAGAGAAAATCAAGCATGAGATTCACGCGATATTTTCCCTTGGAATTCGTATTTTCCTTAAACTCGAGATTGCCCTTTTCTCTCCTGGGCCACTTTGCACGAAGAGAAAAGCGTGCCGTGGCTAAAAGCGAATCATGTTATATATTTTTCCTTCCTCCTTACCCTTCTCTTCATTTCACCCTTCTCTTCTTCTCTCTATTTTTTCTTTTCTTTTTATCCTTTTTTCCTCTTCGTCGTCGTCACGCTTCGCTTTCTCGATAAGGCTCATCTTCTTTTGGACCTTACTAGCACACGAAACTAACTCAACCTCACCTCTTCTACCATAACCATCACCCCTTTACCATTCCTGGTTCTCTGGTTCTCTGGTTTTCTGATAAAACGCGTGTTATGATTTAAATGTAAGAGGATTACTTAGGTACATTGTGTGTAATTCTACTAACTTCGTTAGATTATTGTGTCAGATTGTTCTGATAATATGAATTAGGTTTTCTGTTTCTCGTCCAATCGAGCTAGCATTGTCGAACTTTCGATATGAAATTACTCAAAGTTATATTCATAGTTTCTATATGTGTTTTACGTTTGTTTGTTTCTTTGTCCTATGTTCACATCCTAAAAACTATTTTTTTATTTCGTTATTAGATCTACATTTTTAATGACAATATTAAATGCTTGAAATGAAATAAGAATTATTCGTTTGAACTGTCTGAGTTTGAATGTCAAATTAGTATTGTTGTTTAATCTATGTCTCTTTAGTATTTGTATTTGAACATATTATTATGTGTACCATTTGTTTGTTGCACATACATAGGAACATCGTTCTTAGTTCTATGACATTTCAGAAGTTAGTTTTGTCGTTTAAACGAAAACTTACTCTTCAAAGGGTTAAGACCCAGAGCTAGAAAGACAGAAAGAGAAAGAGAGAGAGAATAACAGGAGAACATACATCTTCGTTGTATAATACAGTCTATCCTTGTTTACAGTTCAGCTTCAACGTATGAGGGAAACGTATTATGTGAGGTGAAACTTAAGACGAGGGAAACGAAGATGTCCACCATCAGCGTTGCGACATGGTTACTCGGAGTAGTCACTCTGATGACGATTAATAACGGTGAGTCGTTTTTAATAAATACGATTTATCGATTATCTAGTTTTATTGTTGATTATTATCAATCTATAAAACATCCTTGACTTTATTCCAATCTTTCGTATTATTCGTTTGATTTAATTGGTGTAAGGACGACGAGTTGAAGAAGTCTAAGGACGATTATATTTGTTAACCATCATTCCCATAAAAGGTTGTGACAATTATTTTTATATAAATAATTAATTAATAACTATGATTATTATTACGTTGACAGGATTAATCAGATTTTTTAATAATTAACTAAAAAGTAACCTTTTCTAAAGTTACCTAAAAAGTAAGGTTAGGTTTCGAATCACGAATTAGAATTAGTGATTTATAAATTGAAATAAGATTTTAATTAATATTTATTATTAAGAAGTTAATTAATTATGTACGTACCTATTACCCAGTAGGAATATAAATTTGTAAATAATCTAATTTTAGTTATGGTTGTCAAGTCTTTTTCTTAGGGTTTATATCTTCTTAACACTTCGGAGAACCTTTTTATTACATTTTGGGATTTAAATATGAAAGAAATGACACGTGTGTTTTTACATTGTTCAATTATTCCTTTTTCTCTCAATTACATTAGCAAAGTTTTGTAATAAAACATTGAAAGGGGGAATGGGGAAAGAGGGAAAGGCAAAAAAGAAATTAGTGTTTTTGTAATTTGTATGTTCGTTCGTAGATTCTGTTCTGATAGACTTTAAAGTTAGCAAAACTGTATGAAAACAGTATTCAACAGGGCGTTGTTGTAACGTTTTCAAAAGCGTTACACGTTCGTTAATTTCGCATGGTTACGATCGAAGTTTACCCATTTGAATGATGCTCGTTATTTTCCCTATCTTTTTTCTACTTTTAATCCTATCTCTTTCTCTTTCTCTCTCTCTTACTCTCTCTTTTTCTTTCTTTCTTTCTTTTATATCTCACGGCGAGACATAGCAGCGGCATTTAAACGTACAATTGGAGTCCTTCATTATTGTCCGCGAGGCTGCGGATTGTTTGAGAAACAATAGCGTGTCGCTTGGAAAAGCGTGAATCCGTGCTTACACCTTGCCGTACGCTTTTCGCACGTTATAATTTTATTATTGCATTTGTCATTTAAATTCGAAAGAAGAAGAAGAAGAAGATGAAGAAGAAAACGAAAGAGAGAGAGAATTACTGCAATTCTTTGTATCCAAGTTATATTAAATATTTGCCCTCTGATGCTAACGATTAAATATTATTTTATTTTATATTTATCATTAATATTTATTGCTGACATTCATCTGTCAAATAATTATCAGTGCTTCGAATACTAATAGGTCGAAAATTATGGATTAACGAGGACATAGAATTATTTTTGTACTGGTTCAATCTAGCAGGTTTTCCATAAAGTAGGATCAAAGAAATATTTGAGGAATACCATCGAAACCATGACTGCAATTATTATCGAAATTTAGTTTTTTTCGCTTGATATAATCATATTATATTTTTCCAAAGTGATATTGTATATTTTTATTGTAGAATAAGTATTTCTTGATTAGTTTAATGTTTTTTAACAGTGTAATATATACGTGACAATGGATAGATAAGAAATTTCTGGTTATTACGGTGGTAATCGATTGGAACATAATTTACAATAAGAATTCTTGCCAAGAAAGTAATCGTTAACGTTAACGATACACTATAACTATCTTTTATAAAAATGTCAGAGTTTATATCGACGTTTATAGAAGCAGAAGAGAAAGTGGTGGTGGTTCTGGGTAACGATGATGGTGGTGGTAGATGCTATAGTCGTGGCAAAACGTTTGAAACTTCAAAACGTCCTACGCAAGTTGATTTATCGTTTGAGCTCCCACACGGTTCATAGTATTTTCTATGGAAGGTGGAGTCTAACGACGCGATATACGGACAACAAACTATTTACGACGACCATTAGCGAAGTACCAACCGAGAGGATTTAACTGCCGTCTACGATAGTGAACAAATAAAACGATTTTTTTTAATAATCTCTACTATACATTTATATCGTAAGCACGTTTAGAGCAAATCGTTAGATTTTTATCAACTTATCTGTATCCTCTTATCTTATCTTTTCTTGTATTCCTCTTTCTACTATTTTAAATGAAAATCTATGAAATAATTCCGACTATTTTATATTTCTTTTTAATTACTACATTATCAATCAATATTAAAATTTGATATTATAATTTAGATATTAAAATTTGACGTTAACATAGTAACCATCTTCCATATTTTTCGAGTAATGTTCTTTAAATTTACAGACGTAACTGGTTCAAAGCTCTTACATGTATATATATATATTTAAATTTGTATCCTCGAAGAACGAAAATATCAATCGTAAATATTTTATTATAGATTTGGACAGAAAAGCAGAACTTCTTCGAAGCATTAACCCCCTTCTTCCAATCCTCCACCGAAATCCTGACAAATAAATGAATAATCTTGTTAGAGTTTAACATTTTATAATGTCAATCGATAAATATTTATTTTTTTACAAATTCGGACGTAAGAAGCAGAAAATCTTGGAAAAGTTAAAAATGAACATCGGTTAAAATGAAAACTTTTATTAGTCGACAAAAAATTGAGCGAATTAATCGATCAATTTCGTAGCATTAAAAGAAGAAAAAAGGAAAGAAGAATAAGGAAGAAGGAAGGGGGTTGGTAGTCCGAAATAAATAGAAATTCTTAGAGTATCCCGTGCTATCAAACACGTGCATACTCTTAGAAAGAAAGAGGAATAAAAGGATCCGTGACAAAGGCCATTGTGCATTCGCTTGACGGGCAGTGTCATCTAGTAGCAACGAGTGAGAGTAAAATTCCGAGGAAGGAAATAATAATCCACGAGAGCATGTGCAAAGCTTACCGCCTTTGATGTTGCTATTGACGTTGCTATTATATGAGGAGAGGATCGTCGATTATTACATACACCTACACACACACACACATCAATATATATAAATACATATATGCACATGTATATGTATATGTGTGGAGAGAATGAGAGAGAGTGAAAGACATGCACATACACACATACACAGAGAGTGAGAGTGAAGAGAGAGAGAGAGAGTTAGATGCACTTAAATAATCCCCATAATTCTCATCTTCGTTAGATAGTGATTTAATGTATATATACATGTGCATATACATGCATGAGAACATGCATTTCTCGTTTAACAAACAAGGGTGTAAGTTGAACCCTATTTCTCGATAGTATTCCTTCGGAAAATTCGATCCTCTCATTAGATTGGAATCATTAAAACGAGAATGCTTCCTGCTTTACGATAGTTCACTTATATACATGCATATGTATTTACTTGCATACATATATACATACATTATATCTGGTTTATAGGTGTGTCCTTCAACGGTGTACGTGTGTATGTGTACACGCGCTTATACAACTCGTTGGTTCCTCTCGTCTCGAGCTGCGGGCAATAAACACTCTATTTTGCGAGCAAACAATGCAGTGACACGAGGCGAAAAATTAACGAGGCGCGGGCCAAATTCAAACTCGTTTCTCCCTCCTCTCTCTTTCCCCCTTCCCCCAACTCTTTTTCTCTTTCTCTTTCTCTTGTTTCTCCCTCTCGTACATACTATATTTCGTTCCTCTTGATTCAGAAATCCCTCTACGGTGAACTAACTCTTCCACGATTTTACCTCCTTTTCCTTTTCCTTCTCTCCCCTACCCCACTGAATCCATGGAAGCGTAAAACCAAGGGGTGAGCAAGTCGTTCGCGAAATCCTTCACCGATATCTCGTATCTGCCTCTTGATAACTAAAATTCTTTCTAGCACTTCGTTATCGTACTTGCACTCTCGAGGGTTGCGTCAGGAGGATCTCTCTTCAATAGGGTAAAGTAGTATACACTTGGGTTGTTTTGTATAGAAAAGGCGATGGGTTTAAAGTTAAGATATATCCATTGTGTTACGTTAATTTAAACTTTCAAAAGAATTCCTGTATCTCTCTACCCCATTTTTCTTCTGTTTTTCTTTATTTCTCATCTTGCCTCGTCTTTTATTGTTTTTCTTATTTTTAATTAACGTCTTATTCGTGTCTTGGTTGCATTTATAAACACCAATCACAATGTATTCCAATGAAACACAAAATGATGTTTGTTTATTTTGATCTTCTTGCATTAGCTTCACTTCCCATCCCTTCGTCTGTGTTAATTTCGTATATCTAAGTGCGAATTATGTTCAAGGATTTGTTAAAGTGCAACTTGTACTCTTAGTGAGTTACTAAATATTTGTCGACAAATTACTAATTTTTAGATATTTTTAAGGATTGATATTTTTTTAATAGAAAGTGTTTAAGTTCGTTTACATTGGAAAAAGACTCTGGTATTTATCAGATAGAATATAGAATTAGAGTAGTGTTTTATCGATAGATGATGGGTAGTATGGATAATCAGAGCAATATGTTCGATCAAACGTAAGCTTGTTGAGCAAGCAACGATCCGTAATTACGTCACCAATTTGCTGAACTCTCTGGTCCAGGTAAGCTAAATGAAGGAAACCGGCTGGAAGCATCGATATATATATCTATATATATATATAGGTATTCCGAAACGATGTTAAAGATGACGTTTACCAGTAACGTAAAGCTTAATTCGTGTGTTAAAGCCAATGAGAAAGGTCGTTATGCATAGTTAATGACTACCTATGCTTATCTCTCTCTCACTCTCTCTCTTTCTCTCTTTCTCTTTCTCATTTTTACTTTTTCTTCTATTTTTTTGCTCGTTTCCATTTTTTCCCCATCGAACAGAAATTTCCAGGAAACAAGCGTGAGTGAGAAAGAAAAATAGGAAACTCGATGCAGCCGGAAAAAGAACATCCGGCGGAATGTTCTTTGTTCGGTGCGCGTTAATGAGCGACAAAAAAAAAAGAAACAAAAAGAATTGTCGTAGTGGGAGGAGGATACGCGAATTACGGTTACCTCATTCGTTCCCCCATCGGTTATTGTTGTTTAGCAGTAGGTATGAAGATCGTTATCTGAATACTCTGAATAACAAGAATCCTGTACTCACTTTCATTATGTTTCTTAATTTTTTTGCTTGTTTTATTTTTTTATTTACGGATTAAATAGGAATGGGTAAAAAGTGAATATTGAAACGATAAATTAGATGACATTTTGCGATTAGATAATATTATTATCGTTTTAGTTCGACAATTAGTATTATAATAATTACTATTATTATCATCATCACATTGTACGTAATAATAATAATTATTATTATCGTTATTATATCATCATTGTGATGATTATTATACGTGGAGTATACACCAGTGTTTATCGAACTTGTTCCTGTATAATCCGAAACAGTTATTCGCAATTGTACCATAACTAAAATTGTTTCTAAAAATGTTTAGAAAAATTTAACAATGATTAACTAATTAATCTTCAAATTTTTGTTGTACTATCAATCATCGTTTTTCATTCTTTCTAAAACCTTCTCTGAGTTACGAGGAAGAATACTTTAAAATCTTATTTCTCGACGCTTCAAAATCATTTTTCCAAGTCTACTCAACATTCGCTGGATTCGTTCGGAGTAGAATAAACAGAAATTGTTTCATCGAGGATAGAAAAATTGTTCTATTTTCCAACGAAAAACTCTTCACCTTTTTCCTCAGACGTAATATTTGTTACGATTGCATATTACATAAACAGAGAGACAAAGAAATTTGATCATTTTTACGATAGTACTTAAGATAAAAGATTCAAGAAAATGTTGAGGAAATTGTTCACACGTATTTTCGTATGGTTAAATCATTTTTCCTATAAAATCCTTTTCTTTTTCATATTTCTCGTGATCGAGGCAACGATCGTTGAAGGAAGGTTGGTCCTGAACAGTAATACGTTTTATAGGATATGTTAGTTTCCCCAGTGGGACATCATGGTGTGAAAGAAACTGCATCATCTTATGCAGTTTGCATTCGTTCTTGATTTCCAAGAATAAATTACGATTTTAAATTGTAGACAAATCTTTATTTATTGTCTGGTAGAAAAAAGTACAAATGATAAACAACAAATTATTTCTGTATCAACTAATAACCTTACGACAAAAGTATATCTAAGTAATTAATATTGAAATAATTAATAGTTAAATATTAATTTGCAAATGTATTAATATTTGCATCTACGAATGCAATTTTTAAATAAAGTTTTGCATAACCGAAAGAAAAAAGGATATAATCGTTAAATTCAATGAAAGGAACATAAAACTGTTAAGAAAAACCTTTGAAAAATATCATACGTTTCACTTGGAATACTTTACCAATGAAAACCGTAGATATCTGGTTGCTTATGGTCTTTGAGGTTGGTACTGAGCATGTATTGCTGGCTCTGGTGGCTAGGATTCTAGGAAAAGAGAGAATAGTAGTAGGATGAGATTGGTGAAAGCTGAGCGGGGTCCTGCTGAACGTATGAGCGCTTGCGCGCATATATTCCTGAGTTATCGTGTATATGTATACTATCTATGTATGTATGCGTATGTGTATGAGAGAAACAGAGAGAAAGAGAGGGAGAGAGAGAGAGAGAGAGATAAAGGAAGGTGGGTCGGAATCTATATATCTTTATCTCGGTCGCGATTGCATTGTTAGTACAGAGCGCATTGTTTGAACGGTGACGCGAGGCCTGCGGCAACCAATCAGCGTTTACGCTAGCCGTGCCTTATCAAAGATTCCTGCTGCACCCTGCAGGGCTAAAATCCAGCCTCTCTCTCTCTCTATCCTTCTCTCTCTCTTTCTCTCTCGATACCTCTTCCACTCTGATTCGCACAACTACCGTCGTCCGTTTGAGTTTAGCTTCGAAGACCTTCGAAACCGAGGCAACGGAACGCACAATAACGGATCGACCCTAATTGTTAACTTTCAGACTTCATAACAAGATCGTAAAAAGCTACAGAGGAGGGATGAGGTAGGAGGGGAAGGTATAGGAACAGGGTATCGTATATATTTCTTATTATTATTATTATTTTTTTTGTGTTTGTTTGTTTGTATTATCGACGTTCCTTCGATCCTTCCGGCAACGTTCCACGTCGATACTTGTTCACGTTAGAAAACGTGGATAATGAACCGAAACTTTGAGATCTTCATTGTTTGTTAGTTATACTCGACAGGTAAAAGTTAGGATGGATAAAGGCTTTAGTTAGATCACTAACTAAAATCATATATATATATTCTTTTTTTTCTTTACCTTTTATATTTTAGTTAGACCTATTTCTTTTTTTTCCTATAGAAAATGGTTATCCGCAAAAAAAGGAATATAAAAGTAGAAGAATTTTCATTTGAAAAATGGATTCAACTTAGTTAGAAATATGTAAAGAAGTTAACGAAATAATGCTATTATATATTTCAACGTCGTCGAAGTATTATCGTGGATTATTGTAAATTTAGTTACTTTTAGGAGTATCTCTAATTAGACGATCGTAGAAAAATGAAAATAAGAATAAAAATAATAGGAAAACGACTAACCAGCTTGCGTGTACTTGTACATCGAAGAAAAAGTGGTAAAAAAGGTAAAAAGAAAAATAGAGAGAGAGAGAGAGAAAAGAAGAGGGGGATAGAATGAAGTTTAATAACGTAGCTGGGATAATGCTATTATGTTGTAGGAAGAAGAGTAATTACTATCTTCCCTAAACAATGTTGCTTTCTTTCTGTAGTAAACCCATTACATAAAAAAAAAACTTACATATTTATAATTAATTATGATAAGAAAGTAATTAGCAATAGTCCAACGTTATCTTCTATGGTGGTATCTTACTTGTACGTTTAAACGAACGAAATGAATAACACTATAGGACAGTATACGGATTAGGAGACCAACATCAGCAACATCAGCAACATCAGCAACATCAGAAACATCAGACTCTGCAAACCTTTGATATACGTTTACGAATAACGCCAGGACGAAGAGGGAAGGGGTAGGTCTCGTTTTTAACGCATACATCACTATGATTTGTGGCTTATCCCACACAGTTCGTCCATTGTTCACGTATTTTGTCGCATGTATCACTGTCCCTCTTGGCAAGCCGATCGTTCGAGAAATCGGATTACTTTTTTCGCCTAACTTTCGATTTTAATCGTCCGAACCGATCAAATTCCCTCGTTTCCTTCCTTCATTCACTTGCTCGCTCTCTCGTTTGCTCGCCCACTCTTGTTTTTCATTCAAAGACGATAAAAGGGAAAAAGGTGAGAGGAATATATACATTTTTTTTTGTTATCTTATATCTCGATATTTATTGCTAGTGTTGAAGTACAGTCTTTTCTCTCTCTTATGGGAAAAATAGCAATTGTAATATATCATTGAGGAAAGTCTACCCCAACCAGTCTAGTTTATGCCTTATTCACAATGTTGTCCGCACACGTGTAACCCGACTACGAACTTTACAAGAAGAAACTTTAACTTCTACGACCTTCGTCTTTATATTACCATAATATTAAACTTTAGTATATTTGCATAGTATGTCTAGTGTGTAATTCTATCTATATGTATTTATTTTCCTATCTCTCTCTCTCTCTCTTACTATTTTACTTATCGTACTTGTATTGCACAAAGATTCCTCTAACGTAGAGTCCTCTTGCAATTTTGAAAATAGCTGCAGGGTTAGAAATGAAAGATTAGATTAATAAATGAAAATGCTTTATTGAGAGTCGTTAGAAAACAAAGTCCTTTATTAGTTCATAAAGAGAAAAGTCTTTTTAGTATAGAAACTTTATTTGATAGTTAAGTCGAAGCATATGCATTGATAATTGAATCAAAGTCTGATTGTTAAGTCGTTAATTTTCTACTTAAATGTAAATACACTTATCGTAGCTTTTTATTTCTTTAACATTTTTAAAAGCAATCAATTGCCTATAAGAAATTGAATAGTCTTTTGTCGAGTAAAAGGTAAAAAAAATAATAGAAGGATAAAAAGGGATGGGGTAGTAATGAAAAGGACGACTTTAGATTTGAAGTCAAAGTGTAACGTAAAGTGTAGGGTAAAGGAACTGAGGTAGGATGAGACGGAAAGAGGGGGAAAAAGGATTCTATGGGAGCAACAAATCACCAGGTAATACTTTTACGACGAATCCAAGCGAACTTAAAGCGATAGTCATCTCTCGAATTCGTCTTATTGAAGAAGGAGAGATGCTATATTCCTTCTGGTTCCATAGCAACGTTTCAACTCTGTTTTATTGTTAGACTTCGACATGAAAAGTTATAGAATCTTTATGAATTACAGTTCCCCCCCTCCCCCACACCCCTAAAATGGTTGGGTATTTTCATCCAACTGGTAAAAACAAAAAGAAGAAAACTTCTTCGTTTGCCGTTTTGTAAATGAAAATAAAAAAAAAAAAAACCTTATGCATTTTGAAGGAATATCAAACTTTATTCTTCCTCAAAGATAATTTCATTTGTTTATACGTTGTGCAACAGTAGGAATTAATTAAAACTGCAATTGCACAAGTGGCGTTAGTTTGTTTTTGCTTTGTCCATAATCACGAAATGATTTTCTCTTATTTTTTACATTTTAATATAAAATATTACTTTTCTTGTTTTTTGTTTTTTCGTTATTCCCATTTCAACTCTTAATTTCTTTCATATGGCATAAAGTTTTTTGTTTAATTTATATTATATTTGATAAAATAACAAAGTATCTGAAAGATAAACAATCGCGTATCAATATAATATCATTCGTAGTATATGTGTTTAGCAATTAAAACCTTTCCTCTTTTGTAAAATAATGAAATTCAAAACGTTCGTACGCTTTTAAATCTTTTATAATCGAGTGGAAGCGAGTACTGATAAAAGATCAAATTAAAATGCATGCGCCAGGGACAACGAACGATATATATTTATATATACGTAACATCGATGATTAATTCCCTATATGGATTAGTATCGATGGTTGAAACGCGCATTTTAACGTTTGCAAAAATAAAATAGCAAAGAAAAATATACAAAAAAGAAAAAGCAAGAAAGAGAGAGAGAAAGAGAGAACAAAAAATATAAAATTGTCCAAAATCGAAATGTCGTTTAGATGAACGTCATATTCTCGACTACGACGTAATCGTAATACGATAGAAAGTCGATACTCAATTTCATCGTTATGCACATCGAACGTTGCATTTTACAATCCAGTTTTTCCCTACCACTATTTCCTCCTCTGTCCCTTCCCCTTCACAACTTCGTTCTTTGAATTCTCGTTTTTGGGTTGGGTATGGGAAGGTGGAATTCGATAAAGCCATATTCGAGAACACTTCTTTCTTTTTTTTTTCTCTCTCTCTCAGATGATAAAGAAAGGATACCAGAAGAGTAGGACGTGGCAGAACTTGTAACACGAACTTTTATCATTCCCAGAGAAGAAGACACATACATCTATATGTGTATATGTGTGTATATACACATTTATGAGTAGGTTAAAGCTTGCATGTAGCAAGTACCTTACAGTTTTCTTCTTTTACTTTAATAAAAAGTGTTTTTTATATTTTTGAAAACATAAAATAACTCATATCGAAGGATAAATGTGAAAGAGTTAACAAAATTTCCAAATACCAAATTTTCATTAACAAGCATCGTTTTATTGTTGGTTTCATTATTTTTTTCTTATTTTTTTCTTATTTTTAAATAGCAAAGAAAAATCTCACTGAGTTTTAGTTTTCTTTCTTTAAAACGTAAGAAAATACCGAAAGTCTGTGAATGCGTAAGGACAAGTATATACTTACTTACATTCGTTGACTTTCGAAGACGCTTTTGAAAATGCGAGAAAGAAGAGAGAGGGAAGAAAAAGAGGAAAGAAAAAGAGGAAAGAGAGAGAGAGAACGTACTGAATCTTAAGAACGCAAGTTGAAGTTCGAACTTTGCGAAACAGCTGTCGAGAAACATGCTTTGAATCTGTTGAGTCGACTCTGTCAGCAAGGAAATTTCACTGCGGTGATAAGATATGCAGATTGCGTTCGATTCTTTGGGTATTCTCCTTTAGAAAGATAAGTTTTCTCTTCTCCTTCAAAGATTACATGATAAAAGATAAAACGTAGTAAATTCGTGATAGTCGTTTGAAAGTAATATCTTAACTCGTTTTCTTTTTTTAAATTTTTCTTTCCCGTTTTTACGCTCGATTCCTTCGCACACGTATTTGTTTCTTTAGAAAGTTAAATTTCTGTTTAATATTAATTTGATTTTGATATGATACAATAGATTTAATTTAGGGGAGTTAGTGTTTTAATTATTTTTAATTTATTAAAAGGATTTTTTAAACTTGGTAAAGTAATTTCTATGTCCTCCAAAAACTCTTCTATTGTTTAATAATAATAATAAAATATTTATTAATATTTAAATTTATTTTAAATTTAATTTAAAACTTTCGTACGCAAGTTGTAACATATATGCCGTATATGTCCGGCGCAAGTCTATACTACTCATCAGGGATGAATACCAAATATATCTAAAGCATGTTTACACAGATCATCGAAGATGAATGTCAAAAATAATCTTTCGTTCGTACAGAAAACGTTGAAAAGAAAATTAGAAACCATATGTTGTTAGTCTTAGATTTTGATTTAAAACAAAAATAAACTTGGAAGTTCTCTCAGTGTTGTACGTTTTAGTTTTTTCTTTCTTTCTAGCAAGTTTTACGGTAGCTTAGTAAGATCATAGGCTAGAAGTAATTTCAATTTTAACGCTTCTTACTCTGAACATTCTAGAATGAGGAAGAGAAAGAGAAGAAGAGGAAGAGGAAGAAGAAAGAGAATTAGAAAGAGGGACAGAAACAGAGGAGAGATGTTCGTAAAGCAGCCATCTCACGAACCAACGCTCTTCTCTCTAAAGTCCAAAGCGTCCTTCGGTTGGTCCGAGTACGGTTTTAGAAAGCTCGACTAGGACAATGGAACCGCGTTGAGAATTAGCTCGTACACGAGATTTCATTACGAACTTGGACCGTCTGCTTCTCTAGACGAGAATATCTCACGAGCTGGTGATCGTGAGAGAAAGAGATAGAAAGACAAAGACGGACAGATATAGCAAAAGAGAGAGAGTGTATAGGAGTGGAAGAAGGGAGTGGGGTTAAAGCACGTACAAAGTTGGATTCTTCTTTGGCCATCGACAAACGGAAATGAAAAGCTCTCCACCTATCGACACCGAGCGTGCTTACGAGCGAGTTTCCAAGGGAGCTTGCGAATCACCAGCTGGCACGGCTGCTTTATCGTCGAGCTTCACTACTTTCGAATCGATCCTTGATTATAGTTTTTTTATTTCTTCTCTTTCTTTCTCTCTCTCTCTCTGTCTTCAATTCGTAACAGACTGTGTTCATCCTTAACCACCATCGACGCGTAACGTAATTACAATTGACCATCCCATACTAACCCTCTCCCAGCCCCCCACGATACGAATTCTTGTTACCCAAGATCGTAACGAGTGGGAATTATTTTTCAATTTACTATTAATCGCTTTGGAAGAGATCGATAAATCGTATCTACCTATCGATAGTTAAATCGTAAATAGATAACTATGATAATAACGATAGAAACCGTATCTTTCCCCAATCCCATTAATTGCAATCTTCTTTCTTTTCTTTTGTATTTTTTTGTATTACTCGAAATAAGAATTAAAGGAAAAGAAAAAAAAATTGTATTTCATTTGAAATTCCTTTGGTATACCTCCGGGCATTTTCTGCTAAAATATATAAACGAAGATAAAACAACGACAACGAAGATTGAAAAGAGAACAGTTTGTTTCGACTGTAACTGTTAGGAAGAAGAAAAGGAATAGTTTTCCAAAGCGTCTTTCATTTGAAAATACTATTTTCATATTCGCGTGAGTTATACTTTATACTTAACGTCGTGTCGGGCTGAATTAATAAGCGACATTATTTAAAATGTCGTCGATATTTATCCGAAGGTTCTATCAACGATCATGCTAGGCCAAGAAACAAGGGGACGTTAATTAGAAAACGGCGCGTGGAATATTTACCCTCGTAATTCACCTCTCTCTCATCCCCTCCTTTCCTTCACCTCTTCCTCCTTCTCCTTTTTTTTCTCTGGTCTCTTCTCTTTTCTTTTTTTATTCATTCTCCTTTTCTTTGCCTTGTTTTTTATTCTCTCTTTCCATTTTCCTTTCCCCCGGTTTCTTTCACCCCTCTCCATCCCCCGATACACTCCTTTTTCATCGTATGCGACGAACGAAAGAAGCATGGTTTCCGTAGAAACGCAACGACGTTTCCTTTTTACCGACCAGAAAAGTCCATAGCATTGCGTGATATTTGCGGAGGCCGAGTTATCGTGAGTTGTGCTATGAATAATTATGCATATATCGAATATTTGTTCGTTTTTATATTTTTGCCAGGACGAGAATCGGTGTTCCGAAGTTTTCAGCTCGTTTTTATACCCACTTACTACTTACTACTACTATTACGGTTGAATTTCCAGTAGTTTAGTGAAGAGTAAGTACCTCGTAGCGTTCATTAAACGGTCGTATGGCATCGTTTTCATCGATCGACCATGAGTTAAAGAGAAAGAGAGAGAGAGAGAGAGTGAGAGAGAAAGAAAACAGTAAAGGAACAGTTGGACGACACTTTACCAGCACACACACTTGACCAAGAACAGGTTTCAACGGGCCATCACCTCGGTAACTCATCGTAGTGGAAAGTATATTCTACTAGGTTTAATATGCTTTGAAAGAAAATCGATTTCAACGAATAAGAAGAAGATGAAGAAGACGAAGACGTTGGTTGGTTGGTTGGTTGGTTGTTTGGTTGGTTGGAGTTCGTTGGATTGACGGAACCAATCGAGAACTTTATTTCTTTCTCAGGAGCACTCATCTTCTTTGTTTCGCAATAACCAATCTCGCTATTATCGAGCTCTGGAAGTAGCATTTTCCGCTTGTAGATATTAAGGAGCAAGTTAGTTATTGAATGAAAAGGTGGAATGGATTTGTAAGAGTAACCGGAGGAAACAATAGCCTATACTCGATCTTTCGTAATATTTAAATCATAAACAACTGAATTCTTTCTAATTATTCCATTCTACATAAAATAAAGTAGCAAAAAATTGTTATAATTTCATTTCGTAAAAAACATTGAATTATTTTTTACGTATAATATTATTAAAAATATTTTTTAGTTAATACTTTGACTGGCACGTTGGTTATTTATGACCAGCTACAGTTTTTCTTGTGACGTTGCGTTAATCATTGATTTGAACTACTTAAATTATAAAAGTTGAATGAAAATCTTCACTTGGTGCGTTTAAAACATTATCGTTAATTAGAATATACTTTGAAATAAAAAATACATCATTGAACTATTAAAAATTTGTATTTGAACACTAAAAATAAAACACGAATTTCCATGAAATCTTGAATCGTAAAATACTATCGTGGCATTCTGAGCGAAACACGTGTTTTCAGTGTGACAGTCAAAGTGTTGACATTTTTAAAATTTCTTTTTAATGTCATTTCTAAACTCTTAGGATGATAATTCGAACATTGATCTTCTGAGAAGACTCGTTAAAGATTTCTTCCGGCTACCGGAAGTCAAGTACAAGTTTTGATAGCCACGTATATGAACAAGGACGCCGACGATGATATTCTGTTAGGTAGTCTGAGCAAGCCCGTTGGCGAAATTAAGTGAATTTATCTTCCAGTGGCCGCAATAATCAGGCGGCGGTGTGGTTAGTCGAGGCTAGCGAGCTCGTGAAACGGGGCTGGGAGGGGTTGAAGGAGGAGTGGGCAAAGTAACGGGAATAGAGAAGGGAGGAAGAGGAGTAGGAGGTTGGGAAAGGGACGAAAGGAGGAAGACTTCGCTGACTCGAAGGGGTTGTTTAAGAAGAGTGGGGTTTAGAAAGAGATAGATAAGATGGGAGATGGTTGGAGAGGGTTGGAGAGGGTAGACCACAGCCGTTTCGTAAATGGCTTGAGCCTCTGAGACACACGTTCGAGAGAAAGAGAGAGAGAGAGAGAGGGTGGAAGAAGTAACAGAGGGCGTCTTAATCTTCTCGCTAAATTTATAGCCAAGTTGTTTAAGGGATGTTTAGTTGTGCTTAATTTGTAACTGCTGTGTTACTATCTCTCTCTTTCTCTATTTCTCCCTTATTTCGTTCTACCAACTTCTGTTTTTCTCTTCTTCCTATTTCTTACCACTCCGTGTATACTTATTCCACACTCTTCCTGTTTTCTTATTTTTATTTGCGTTGATCTTATATTTTCGCGACACGTGTACAGGATGGATTACAGCAAAGAAAAATCAAGGAAAAATTAAATCTTTTTTTTTCTACACATCTTTCATTTATTTTACTCTCATTTCTTTGGTAGTGGTAGTGTTGTGTTCATTATTTCTTTCTTTCTTTCTTCGTACAAAAGTGTTAGTTTGTAGAATTCATAACTTATGCTACGACTTGTCAAAAGTTAAACGAATTTCCCTATTCGTATTCGTGGAAAATTGTACTCGTAGGAGAGAGATGCGAGTTTTCGGATTTTAGACGTTAGACGAATTTTCTCAATCGTTAACGTGCACAGTTGTCGTAAAGTTTCTTCCCTACCATTGGGCTAGAATTTATGTATTCGCGAAACATACACGCTTGTGGGATACGTCACTCGTTTCGCGTTTAACTTTAAAGCCGATTGGGAGGAGTATGGGGCGGAGTTTTCCAATGGAGAACGCACCTGTCGTGTATTAATTATTGCATTTAATCGAAATAATGACATTAATTAAAGTTTATTAATTACGTCAAAGTAAGTCTAGATTATTTTATAACATTGTTATTAATATTGTAAATTGTTATTTAACAACTTTGTAATATCAAAGAGGATTATTTTAACTTTTCCTTACAACCTCCCTCTGCCTTCGTTTTTGATTTAAAATAAAAATTGTTAACCGCATGGAACGTCGGTTTAAACGATCTACCTCGAATTTATTATCAAATTAAATAAATTGTTTTTATTAAATTATTTATTAGATCAAAGTAGATAAACAAAATAATCAAATGGGATTTGAATGGTTCATTTTGTACGCAGGTTAAGAACAATTAAAGACTATGATTGAAAGTATTATCACGTGTTATGTTAATGTTAATTATTGCTATTCTCCCCCCTCGAACCCAACCCAAACCCCACTCGTATCAAATACTCAAATTTGTAATTTCTACAAAGTCTCTTACGCGAACTGAGTTATCCGTTTTCAATGCTTTAGTTGGACTTTTAGATGGGATTAAGGTCGAAGAGCAAATTCCGGCTTTAATCAAACGAATTAAAGCGAGTATAGGAGAAGTAAGCCGTGATCTGGTCTTCTTCTCTCTCCTTTCTCTTTCTCTTTCTCTCCACCACCTCCGGTTTCCTTTGTCGATACCTTCGAGTAGTATGGAGGAGCTTGCACTTTGTTGTGAACGAATCCTTTGTCGAGTACGATCGAAGTTTGGTGCAGAGATTTATCAACGTTCTCGATCTGCCTTTACTTCTCGTTGCTGGCTGCATCCGTTGGGGGTGTAGTATAACATAATAGATAAATATATATATATTTATGTATATATATATATGTGTATATGTATATAGTACTCTTACGTACAAATACATACATAGATACATTTGGAAATAATGACGTTTGTACTACATTCAATCGTGACTATATCGAATTATATAAAATCAATAATAGAAAGAGAACGAGAGAATAAACTGTAGAACAATTGTATCTCGATAACACAGAGAATTTCTTAACCAGTCTATTCAACAGTTCATTTATACGAAAATTCCTAAACAATTTTTTTGTAACCATTTTTTTTTCCACCGTACTCGTAGAACTTAAATTAAACTTAACGGTGAGGATACAAACTCCTTTCTCTTTCTCTCCCATAAAAAATTACATTCTTTTTTCTACCTTAACAAAAAGAAGAAACTCTATACATGTATACGTATTTTCTGATATTATATTTACATGATAAATGATCCGAAAACGTCAGGTTTTTCGTTAAACTCCGTTTCTAACGAGAATACTGATAGAAGAAACGTTAACAGTTTAGAAAGGGTAACTAAACGACGTTGAACAATTTCGGAGTTAGTTCGAACTAGCTTTGAAAAAAGAAGGAGGAGGATGTTTTTAGGTTTTTCTTGTTTATCCCCAGTTCGTCGTTTGTTAAACGCGATTTTCTACGTGCGTAAGTTAACGAGTAGTCGCATAGTTGAACAATGAAATAGGTTAGTCGTGCGAATACTTGTACGAACACAAACCTTAGTGATGGTGCACACCCTACGTGCTATTAGGTCAATGCTCTCTTCTTTCTCTTCTTCTCTCCTTTTCTCCTTCCCTCTCTCGTCACCCATACCACCATTCTCAGAGTACCCTTTCTATCTCTCTTATAGGAAAGTTCTTCTTTCTTCATCGACTTTGAGACGGGGAATATAAAAGCACGTTTTCAAGATAGAAACGACGTGGAAAATAATTGAACGTCAAAGGAAGAGATCGCCGATTAATTTTCCTCTTTTCTTCTGTGTTTAGTTTAGTGTTTTCTTTTTTTTTTTCTCGACCTAACGTCCCCCACTTTCAATCCTTATTCCTCCCTGATCATCGTTTTCCCTTCTTCTTCATCGTCTTTTCGATAAACGAGTCTTACGTTCGAGGAAGAATTGGACAAACAAATTATCGAAGATCCTAGCAATATCTCTTCTTTTAAACGATTCTTCTTGAAGACGATAAGAAAAAAAAATATAAGAAGAAGAAGATTTTTTTAGAATTTACATTTATCCTCGAGCTTTCCAACCTTTCTACTTTCTTTTACCCATCCCAATCTCATCCCTTTCTCTCTGTTTCTCTTTCTGTACTCGTTGATGATCGACTGAAATAGATGTGATTGTGAAAAAAAGACTTTGTGTAGTAGGATGTAAAAGTTTTTCTATCTCACTTTCCATCACGAATACTGTTGGAAGTAATAGACAAGTTGAGAAAATAAAAGAATGAAGGATAGTGGGAGAAAGGGGAAACGGAATAATTAAAGTAACTTCGTTTAATGGTGGATAAAAAAAAAAAAAGAAGGAAGTTTGTAGGATAATTCGAGCATTAAGGAAGATTACTAATTGGACATTTAAAAGCTCCAATTTTTATTTTATTTTTACATTCCTCGCATACCGTTCAGGCATACCCTGTTACTAAACCTGTAAGTTTATTAACTTGTAACCTGCAATCAACTTGTTTAAATCGATTTTAAATTGGTTACAATACATAAAAATCGTATTTAATTTAATATTATACACAAATTTTCGAATTTATATCACTATTAAAAATATTATTACTTTTTTCGACACAGTTTTACGTGTAGTTGGAAACCTAACCTCTTTCCTCTAGCCGGTTTTATTCACTGATCCGGAAAACACGTTGTGTGTTAGAGTGATTGTTATTTTGCATTTGTTGAGTGCATTCTTCTATTCGAGTCGAAAATAAATAATTTTCAAAAATATCATCTGTGTGCGTCATGTACCTAAAGGGTCATTTTAATAAAATATATATTTGAAATATTTTGAGAGATATCTCATAAAGTAAGGTTAGGAAAATTGAAAAGGTTTGATTCGACATTTATTCGAGATACTTATTTGCTGATTGTGATTTTTGTTAGGTTCCCAATGGAAATATTTCCTTTATTGTTTGTTACAATAGGTAACCATCGATGAGTTTTGTACCAAAATAAAACGTAATACCTCCATTGCAAGAGGTTTTCCTGTATTGCAAATGGATTCCAGATTCTACCAAAGGAATAGTTATGAAATAATTTCAAATTGTATTTATCAAACGAAATATCTCGAATATTCGTTAAATTTCTACAGAAATTAAGTTTTATTCTATTCTTTGTTGTTTATTTTAAAAAATACTAAGTAAAAGTAATATTTTATTGGATATAAAATTAATATTACGGTAATATTACAGTGGATAAATTATAAAAATTTAATACATTGATTTATACATGTGCAAGTAAAATTATACTTGCAGTCTCAATTTCTCGAAACTTTTACTGTTGGTTTTATCAGTTTTAGTGAAGAATTTTAATCCAACTGGATGGAAAATTTGCATTGAAGCTTTTCTCTTACTTGCTTTATTATATTTTCAAAGACCAATTTCTACTACGTGAAAAGTGCTTTCCTGCAATTCGTTTATTTCCCTTGACGAAAATGTTTCTCTTTGAGTAGTACCGTAAATACAATATATACGAATATGTACACACACACACACACACACATATATATATACTTACATATTTAATTAGCAAAAGTTGAACCGATCCTGAAATACGAGAAGGAAGCGAAGTTTTCCAAAAGAACTTCTTGCCCTTCTCGAGTTTTCGAGTTCCTTCGTTTCTTTTCGTTTCTTCTATAACAGCAATCTTCTTAACGCTACTTCGAAAACCTTTCGGTCATTCGACGTTATGACGTAAAAGTTTTGAATAAAATTGTAAAGGATAGAGATAAAATCGTAATATGGTAGCATGATAGTTAAGTTACGATTACGTAACTTACGTACTACGTAATTTTTGAAAAATTACGTAAATCGTACGTCATATTAACGTTTTGTGTTAATTGAGTATCGTACTATTTACATAACCTCAATTTAAACATCAGTGATTCAAGAAAGACACAATTATATACGATATTAGCAAATTTTAAGTACAGATCAAGAAACACACAATCTTTTACAGATACACACATTTATAAAATCAAAAAGTAGAACGAATTTATAGGTTATATACAATACTTTTATATACATTAACGAGATTTTATTTTTGTGTACAACGTAGATTCAAAAACGCGTCGAGAGCCTATTTCCATTTCGTTCAACGAACGAAACGTTAGCTCGTTCTTCAATTTTTTTTTCTTTTTCTGATTCTTTTTCTATCTCTCCTCTTTTTTGTCTCTCTTTCTCTTTCTTTCTCACTCTCTTTCTGTCGTAGAAAGAGCCCGATATTTTCCATCGAGAAGTAAAATATATGTATGGGTGCGTGCACGTCGATAAATCCTCCCAACATTTTTTTTTGTTGACAATGGTGACGATGAAATATAGTTCGACCGTTGTACATCGTGTTCGGTTATATGTCATGGGCTTTCGAGTAACAACGAATCGCTAGGAGTCACTATAGTGTGTGCATACAATTTTTATCGGATAAACGGATCGTTATCGTTGTTGGATTTTTTGTTTTGTTTTTTCTTTTCTTCATAGTAAATCTACGGAATTTAGATAACGAAGGTACACGTCTACGTTATTATTTATATGTTACTTTACATATTATTTACTTAATGTATGTATTTTTGATAGAAAAAGATCGAGAAATAAATGAAAAAGAAAATTAATAAAAATATACAAAGAGTTTGAACAAATAAGAATATTCGATTAACTTTTCTACGTCATCTTCTGTTGTGTTTTTTCGTTGTTTTGTTTTTTCGTTCGAATAATTTATTATACTTGATCATATCCTTCTTCCTCTCTCTCTCTGTCTTTGACTGTTTTCAAACGAGTCAACCAAAGATTCTATCGTGTTGCAAACACGGACTTGCCTAAGATGCATTAATTATACGCTACGGAATGAGCAGTTGTTATTGTAAAGTAGGATCCTTGGGTTAGTATATAATCGTATCTGATGTCGGTACCGCTTTATATGCAAATTGATTCTTGCTAATAACATTAATCTGTCCTCCGTAAAGCGTTTGATAAACTAGTCGAATATCGTAACTCGTTCTAAAATGTCCGAAAACATTCTATTTTGAAAGAATAGTTTCATTTTCAAACGATAAACATAATCAAAGAATTTTCTTAGTTTTTCTTTCTCAAATATCATCGTGGTTGTTGAAAAAACCCTGACGCTACTTTGACGTAACTCTGACAGATATCAAAATTCTCTACTCTGTCAAAATAATCATCTTATTTATAAGATGATAATTAATCTGTACCAGTTTGTAAAATATCTTTTTTCAATAACAATAGAGTGTATTAAAAAGTTGTGCATTTTTCGGTTTTTTGATCTTCGTAAACGTTATTAACCAATCAAACAAACTCATCATATAACTCAGCTATTTGCCAGTTATTCCAAAACCTTGAACAGAAGAAATACTGTTCAGCAGTATTCCTGGAAGTTAGGCAAGTTTTTGGTAAAGTGTGACATTGTGGTTTACAGTATTGTAATGCAACTGTAATCGCCATAAAGGGGACAGATATTAAGACACGGTTATTAGAGTAATTCATAAGAGACAGTATAGTTTGGAGTACGTTGCAATACATTGAGCTAATAAAACCTTATACATTTTTTGAGATATTCATCCCTGGAGTTGTTTAAATATGCATACACACACATGTTACCACTTATTCAAGCAAAACTTATTTAACTTGAACGATATGGGACTATATCCCGATTCTTTTCGTGGACACAATCACGTGATGTGTCGCAAGTCAAACGAAGTTCCAGTATCGAGTAGAAGTTTGTTACCAATACATACATACATACATGTATGTATATATGTATTCCCTATAGAGCTATTCCTTTCCCTTCCAAAACTCACAGCCATTTGTTTTACTTTGCTTTCACTGCGGCCGGCAAGAGTTACAAATAGGATGGAGAACGGCGATCTAACTTTCCTTCCTTCCTTCCTTCCTTCCTTACTTTTTTCTTTTTTTACTTCTTTCTCTCTTTCTCATCCTTACCTCTTCTTCGTATTCACCTCCAACATTCTTCTTCCTTCTTCTTATCCCTTCTTTTACGGAAATGGTACCTACTTTCCTACTACACACCTTCTTCGAAGAAAATAAAAGTAATGTGTACGACTAAGCCGTTGTCATACTCTACCAACTACATCGAAAAACAACACACACACAGAAATACACACATGCGTGCAAGTAGGAACACGTATACTCACAATCGAAATACTTTCTTTTACCCTTCGCAAAAACGAGGATCTATTCCTCTCTTTCTAATGGATCCGCTAGTTTATTTCTTCCGCAACAATATCTTTAAAAGCACCATCGTACTTCTTCTTATTCTTATTCTTATTCTTCCTCTTTATACTTTTCTTCGTTTTATTTTTTTAACTTTATCTGCCCTACATTCCTTCAATTTCGAATCTAATATTGGAACAGTTGGGTGGCAAATTGTTAAAGAATCAACTTTTCCAAGAAATTTGATTTTTTTTTTCTGTCAGATTGTCTCCACAAGAGTACATCAAAGTATTTATTTTCTAAGCTATTAAAGGAGCTGTTTTTAAGTGGTATTAATAATATAACTTCAAGATTATTATAAATGTTTTAATATTATTAATTTACTTTTTTCACAACAACGATATACTAACTTTATATTTTAATATAATATCTTGAAAATACTTTGATAGGAAAAAGAAAATAAAAAGTCAATATCCATAATAATAGTTAGTGAAATTTTAATGACAGTAATTTGTAGATTTTACGAGAAACAAGCAGTGCACCCGTTATTAGATAAACTTCTTTTTAATCTCTTCTCTCTTAATTTCTTTTCTTCGTTGGAAGTATAGTAGCAGTGTACCCAACGTTAATACCTACTAACTTTTAAGTAGTTTTATCGTTGCCAAGACGATTTTATAAGAATTAACAGTCGTTTCGTCGGACTTACGTTAGACTGAAATCGTATCCTTTAAGAAGCCCGTTTGAAGCAGTAAATAAGAGAAGAAAAAGAAGAAGGAAAAAAATAAAAGAAGGAAAAAAAAAGTCTACGGGGCAGTCGTAAAGTAGAGATACCCACAAGGTTTATGAGATTCTCTAAGAATACTGCAACGAAAACAACCGATTCTAATGGAGAAAAAGGTTAAAAGAAATAAAGGAAGTAATGTGTGAAACGCATAACGTGTTTTGTTTGTTTGTTTCTCAACATCTGTGATTTTGTTCCTTTCATCGCTTTTAAAACTACGTAAAACGACTAAAATATACGACCGTAAATCATGCCTGTATTTTTAGACGATTTTTATTGAAATCCAAACAACTTTGAATATCAAATTTAAAGATGTTTTTACCGAAACGTTGTTTTTCTTCAAGCTTAAAAGAAAATGTTCTATATTTTCTTTTTTTTAACGAACCAAGGTGGATTTTTGGTTGACACTCTGAACGTATCTGATAAGTCTTATCTCCATGAAGACCACCCAAGGCCATTTTCTTGACTATTTCGGACAACAAGCCCTTTTCGGAATTATTTGAGATGCCATGCGCTCGAACGCGCACGAGCAAAGAAAAGGTGGTTTGCTGTTTCATAGATTCCCACGCGATATTCTCTCTGATACGATTTTCTCAAAATTGCTTTGAGAGAGGAAGAGAGAGAGAGAAGATTATTTCCATCGTGCGAAAATAGGATCTTTGTATTGTATTAGATAGGATTATACAGTGTTACGAACATAGTAATAAGGTTGTGGAAATATTTATTAATTAAAATTTATCCCAAATATACGTGTTTATCATTTTGATTAACAACATTTATTATTTTTCTTCTTTTCATATTTTACAATACATATATTCTTCTTTTGTAATATAATTTATAATGAATTTATTATTAAACAATATAATAAACCATACGTGAACGTTAACTAGCACTGTACGTCAATTAAAACCAACCGCTTCATTATTTTTGATAATACATTTCACAACGATGATAATAATTTTTAATACATAAATATGATCAAATAAATATTTATATAATATTTTCTTTTCTTTCTTTATTTATTTCTACCATCAGGAATTTTTGTTTACGCAGATTTTACTTCGCGTTAAAATCAAACCGCACGAAAAACACATAATCCATGTAAATCGTGAAACGAGTCTACCGTGTTCGATCAGAAACAGTTCGATTTGGTTCAGCGATCTCTCGTTACTGAATGTAACTCTCGTAAATGAAATAGTAAAAAAATATATATACACACACATGTAAAAGAGTTTTCAGTTATATAACACGTGTGTATAAATCATACATGGTATGTATCGAAAGATCGGAGCCTCTTTCGATAATGGAAATCCAAGGGAAGGAAGGAAGGAAGGAAGGAAGGAAGGAAAGACAGAAATAAGCATTCGAACTCATCGATGCAACTTTAAATCCGCTTCCATTTTTCTCTCCTTTCCCTTACTCCCTCCGTCCCTTTTTTTTCTTCCACATCACCGAGCTATGCTTTTAAATCTCAACGCGAAGTTGCACGTAACAATTTATATAGTACATATATGTATATATTATATATTATATATTATATATAAATACGTACATATGTATATGGTGGTACATACATCATAAAATTCAAACGTATTACTTATTGTCAGACGAGGTCGAGCGAAGTAAGATTTTTCTGCATGAGCGAACAACCGTTCCTTTAGATTCAATACAATATCATTTCTTTCATTTTTTACACGAAACAACCTGACCGTCTTCTTAAAATTTGTTTATTAGTTTAAAGAACAATATATGCAAAGTACAAGATCATATCTTGGGGGAATTAATTGAGTACCCATTGGAAGTTCTACGAATCGTGAATTAGATTCGTTTTAATTGTAATTGGTCACAGTGTGTGAGTTCTAAATGATTTAGAAGAATTAAATGTTAATGACAAGGTATAAAATGTTCATACTTTTTTATTGTCTTGTTTTTCCTCGATCAAACGTCCTACACTTTTTTCTTTTTAATCATCGTCGATCGACATTACGCAATAATATCGCTAGAATCAATCTCGATAGTTGAAACCGTATTTTCATTTCGAGTAGTCTAACAAAAATATGTATTTTCAAAGAAGGATGGGCTGGTGGAATGAGAGGGTGGTTGGGAGAATTTAGAAAAACTGGGGATGTTTTTATTTCTGTTGCAGGGAGTATTCGTCGATCTCGGAAGGCAATCGTGGCAAGATAAATAACTGTCGAGAATTTCGATATATATATATATATGTATATATAAAGTATCGTGGAAAATCGATAAACTACCGTCCTCGTATCGGTATGTTTCCACTTTGGAACGGGCTACGAAAAGGTGGGTAGTACGAGGCTCGTAACATTTTTATATCGACGCACGTCGAGATGAAATGTTTACGGACGTGAACGTGGGTATATACGTGCCCGTAGGATGGGCCAAGTTCTTGGATACAAAATGTCTACGAGGGGGTTTAGAGTTAGAAACGTGGGGGAGAGGTTTGGGATGAATTCTAGGAGGGAAAATTTTCGATAAACCTTTGGCCACATCTGATGCTTTAGATCGCGCCTTTACGAAGTAGGAGTCCGACATTGCCCTCGATATAGGTTCTTCTTCAAAAAGATATTGAATGCTTCGTGTATCCTAACTTGGTGCTTTGGTTACCACCCACTCTTAGCAGATGCACGTCTATCCATTTCTCCCACCCCTTACTTCGATAGAATCCCCCATCGTTTCTTGAATACTTTATGTCTAACCAATGCATACGTACGTACTATCCCTCCATTCCTTTTTCTATTTTCTTGCAACACATCAATCTGTCTATTAATGTTCCAAGACCTTTTATAGATCCGACAAGGTTAACCTCTACCAAAGTATTAACTTACTATTTTTTTTTATAGGACCTCGGAGACCCTACGATTTTTTCTCTTACGTTTTCTGTATCATGTAAAAGAGAAAACTGTATAAGTGGTTTGTAAAATATGTATGACAAGTAAATGGGAGGGTTGTGTCATCCTTAATGTGTTTTAAATAATACGTATTTGATATTGTTATTAATGTTTAATCCATTTGCATTAAAACAACGGTCTGAGAAACGTGATTCATGTTTTCTGTGCTTGAAATGAGAAAATCTCGTATCGAGTCACGTTGTATTTTGTTCTAATCAAATAACAACTTGATTGTTGTTTAAAATGTTATCTTGGTGTTATCATGGAACAAATTTAAAGATAAATTATCAACGTTGGTATTCGTGTTTTAACTGGTATCACGAATGAGTAACCGATCGTGAGATAACTAACAACGATAGGCTATAAACTTAGTAATCGGAGGCTTCTTGATGGCCATCGTCCAAGTGGAATCAACCGGACCGTCAGAGATTGTCTCTCTCAAGGGAAAAGGGTGGAGATGAGAAGGACGTAGATGTGATGGGGTGTTTGGTTAGTCGAAGTAAAGCGGAAAGATAAAAGTTATATCGTGCGTACGAAGATAATAGAAGAAATATCGATAAAAAAATATTATGCAAAAGGTCATCCTGAAAATGATTTTCTTATCTTCATCCAAAAAAGAATTATTTTAAAGAAAGATACAAAATTAATATAAAGATTTATGAATCCTTTAAAGGGTTTTTTTAAAAAATAATTATTCTCTTTAAGAGATGAATTTATGGAACATTGAACAACGATTACCGGGCCATATTTGACGACGTACACGGTCTACGGCGCAGGTTATTAAAATTATTAATGAGAGGTGACTGACGGTTAAATTTGTCTTGCCACGCCTACGATGTTTTAATGCATAAATTATGTCGTCACATAACGGACCGGTAAAAAAGAAGTTTAACGATAGTCGTAGTACCTTGTAACAAGTTCCAGGTTCTACCCGGTGTAATAATTTAACTCAACGTAAACGACCAACGTTTTATTGAAGAAAGGGAGAGTTAGTGAAAGAGAGGAGAAAAAAAGACTATAAAAAGAACAAAAAAAGGATAGAAAATATATTATCTTTCAAAAGTATTTACCGACACAACGTAAAAATAGATGATCCTAATTAGTAATCTAATTTAATTTGTCTCGTTAATATTTTCACGTTAAACGTTAGCTTTTTTCTGAATAATAAAAATATAAATAAAATAAAAATAATAAAGGGGAAGAAAGGAAAAAAAAAATAATGTAACTCCTTCCTACGTGTAATTATTCATAGCTATACCCCTTTTTGTAACATGTTCAGCTTCCGTGAGCATAAGAAATGTGGGACGAGTATTAAAAATATCCTTAGAACCCTTCCTACGGTATATCGTTCTCAGAATATACTCGATAATATTATAATTAACTTGTTTTCTCTCATAATTGTTCGACGTACTGTCTAGAAAGCTTGATTTCCTTCCCTCGAAAACAGAGATAACCAATCACACTCTTCTTCTCTTCAACGTGTTATCGATTTTAAACTTTGTTTTTTATTATTTTTCTTTCCACGTTAAACTTCAGTAAACTTATTCAAATAACTCGTATATTCTGCTTTCATAATCGAGTAAGATTTTTAATATTAATAAATTCTAACAATTAATCGTAAAATTTTGTTTATATTTCCATTAGTATAACCATAAAAAATATAAAACCATAATGCAAGTAATAAAAGTAATAATACTATAAAAATAAAAATAATATTTTCTGTTTGCATAAAATTGCATAAAGACCCAAATAAAATGCAACAATAGTTTCTATCAAAAGGTTTCCACATACAATCGTAGTTCAATTCATTTAGAAAAAATGTTAAAAATTAGAACACAACGTTCAATAATAATCCAAATAATTATACGTCCTTTGAATTGGCGGAAAGGGAATAGATGTGATTCATAAAATGAAATTAAAATACAAATCGGGCTTTGTGGTCTTTCTCTCTCGTAGAAATGGAAGATCCTGTACTCATGGGGAAAGAGAACGGATGAAAACGAATAGAAAAAGAGAGAGAGAGAGAGAGAAAAAAAAACATAGAAAGAGAAGGTCGAGTGTAATCCATGAATTAAGGACCAGCCTCGTATCACCCTCGAACGGCACCCCAGAGAAAAGAACTGGGTACTCGCCTAAGGGGTGGGATATAAATTGTTTTAACGCCGCACGCTGATGCGATTTGACGAGGAGCATTCCCATTGGAAGGTACGGTAAGAAGAGATACCACCGCTATTAAATAAAAGATTTTTGTTTACCTTTCCCTTTTTTATTTATTTCTTCATTTCATTTTACCTGGTTTACTACACTCACGTATCTTCCTGTTTTCTTTCTCAGTCAGTCAGTCTGTCTGTCTGTCTGACCGTTGTCTGTTCTCTTTGTGGATTATCCTTTCATTCATTCTTATCCCAGACCCCATAATCTTATTGGGCAGATGGGGTTTATACCTACGAACCCGTAAAATATGATTAGCATAAAGGCAAGCAGTATTTCCTTGCAGAGTTTCTCACCCTTTGTCATTCGTATTTCTATCTGTGTGTCTCGTCACCTATAATTTGCCCCTAATGCATTATAAGGGTTTATATAAACGATCGGGGGGTTCAGGGTAAGGTGATATTAGGGATGTGTGGAATATTGACTAACCTTTTTGACGATTTTAAATGTAAAATCAAATGGTAGGCCACCAGCACCCTTTTAAAACCTTTCCATTTCACTTCCCTAATTTCTCTTCCTCTTTATTTTTTTCCTATATCAAATTTCGGTTCCTATTAAAATGGGGAACATTTATGAGGGTTGGGATATCATTTAAAAAAGGGTAAAACTAATTGAATTTATGTAATTGTTTTACGATCGATTAATCATTGTCTGACATTTTTTTCTTAAATGTTATTTTACATTGAAATAAAATTAGAGTTGAAACAACAGTGTATTTAGAATGGTTTTTAAATTAATAATACGTGTAATATTGTATATTGTTTATTAATATTTCAAATTATTTCTAATAAATTCGATTTAGGAACTAGGATTTCAAAAATGTTACGAAAAAGAAACTTGGTTATTAACGAAACACCCTGTACGTATAAAGAAAAACAAATAAAAATAAAATCCTACTACACACCGGATTCGGATAATTCTCTCGGGGTGACCTAATTTTATTTTCTCATCTAACAAAAAAAAGAAAAAAACAAATTCAAACAAACAGAACCGAGCCGAGTATTTCGAGCGTGATCGTGCCTTTGTCAGGGGGGAAAAAATACTTCTTCCTTCTTTTTTACCTTTTTCTTTTCTTTTTCTTTTACGTAGCCTCGAGGTTGCCAAAGGGTACTACTCGTTACACTGAATCAATTAAAATTATAAGACGTTAATTGGATCTGTGGTGCCGGCGTTAATGCACGCTAGGAAAGATGATAGCTTGAACGAACTATGGAAAGAAACCACCCTGACGTGTACTCTTCCTCTTCCTCTTCTTCTTCTTCTTCTTCAGAAGAAGAAGAATGATAAAAAGTGAAAAGAGGAAAAGAAAACTGTGTGGGAGGGAAGGGGAGGTACACGAACAGGCCGATGAAAATGTAAATACCCGCCCAGGGAATATCACTCTACTTGGTAAGAAAATTAACTCGAAAAATTTCTTCAACGTGGCCAACTAAAGACAAAGATGGCGGAGTATGACTAGGTAAGCGAAAGGAAACGGGGGTGGAATGGGGAAAGGGTGGGTTAGTTGGTTGAGAGAACGAGAAGAAGAGTCTTTCTTTCTTTATTCTTTATTCTTCTTCTTCTTCTTCTTCTTCTTATTCTTCCTTCTCTTTCTCTCTCGCGTCGTAATGGCGGTCTTACACACCCCGTCGGAATTCATTTCAATGAATTTGCATTCCAAGAAGGTACAGCTCTCCTCGAAGGTTCCTTTCGTGTTCTACTGTCCGACCGTCTTCTCGACACTCTCCACCCACACCCCTACTCTTCTATCTTCAACCCCAACCTCCAAGCAACCCCCCCTTTGCCATTTTCCTCATTGCTATCCAACGACATTCTCCAATCTCTCGATAATTTTCATTTGATCGCTTCTTAATTAACGTGCAAAGTTATTATCACGAGCTTCGTTCCTTTTATCTCCCCTCTCTTTCTCTCTCTCTCTCTCTTTCCTTTTTCTTATTCATATTCTTTCATCAACGACGCCATCCAACCGTGAGAGTAGAAAAGTACGAGTTTTCAAGTTTTCCCTTCTCCTTGAAAGCCGCTTTACGGTACCTTGCGATGGTTAAGTATGATAACTCGATAATAAGCTCGATCTATCAAACCTGAGTCAAGTGTTATGTACATTATAACACTACGAGTAAATATATATTAGTTTAGTATAAGTTAATTATAATTGGAAAAATATTTATTACACACACAGAGACACACACTTACTTATATTGCTTTTCGTTTAAACAAAAGTGGAGAGAAAAACAGAGGGAAAGAGAAATAGGGGAAAAAAAAGGAAAACTTAATTCTCGTTACGTCATTGTAATCTGTTTATCGATTAGTATCATTTTTTTATTTTCATTCAGAATATTAAACAATCATTTTGTGCAGTTGGATTTACTGGAAATTGAGATACAATATGATTTTTAGGAAACAAAAATTGCGATTAATTGATTTAAAGGAATATTGTTTTAAGATGAATGTATTAAACAATATTATTCAACATTCTTTAGACGAATGTTACTTTATAGATATACCATTAACGTAACTCATTATTATTTTGTTCTTGTTGCAATGAAATTGACTTACATGCTAATCAGTGCACAGTTTCACGTATATCGTACCCTAAATTACATGCTATTGTTAAAGGTAGCTCAGAAACAGAGAACGTTGCTCTTTCTTCCGATACATTTTCATAACCATAAGTTTACAGACTTATAGCAATTGCTCCTATTCAGAGCAGTGTCGACGATAAGGTTAGCGTGCAAGTACCTTTTGTCGTAAAAACCACCCTTCTTCTTCATTCTCTATTTTTCTTTTTCTACGTTTCTTTCTGTTTCTTTTACTATGTTCATTTACGTTAAATTCAAGCACCGAATTGTACGATCAATATCATTCGAACTATTAAATCTGTTTGCTGGATAATCAAGTATCGATTTTAGATTGACTATTTTCTTAAACTTCCTTTTTTTTTTCTTTTTATTTCACCACCAACCTTTCCCTTCCCCTTTCCAATCCCCACAACTCACGGATTATCGAACAAGGAACAATTTTTCGATCGATTAGATACCAGGAATTTATTTTCTTACTGAACTAAATTTTATTCACGACTATGTTTCTTTATATTTGGAATTTACGTTTTATGTTTCTTGTGAAATTTATTGAATCGTTTGAAAGGTTTAGATTCAATGAAGATGACGAGATAGATGAGAGAAATGTTCATACGTGACCTTCGGATATGGGTTACTTTCATTCAATCGATACTTTAAAGCTTTGATATATTTTATCCAGGTGTGTGTATTAGTATTTTAATAATTATTTTATTAATAATATATAAAATATTTATAAATAATTATTCGTATTATTTTTTATATATTTTACTTAATTTAACATTGACTTACATTCCAAATCATTTCTAAGGTTTCATCTTTCAACTTATTGCACTATTTTTGTGACTTGTAACATGCACACACTTACACACATATCCACACAGGATATCCACGTGATGAAATTGTGGGAGGATTAATATTTTCTTTTTTTCCAATAATATATTTGCTTACAAATTTTCATGACCAATTGTTTATTAACGTTTCTTTCACTTCAGTGTGGATTTATGTATTACACGTGCATGTAACGTGAGTGGTCAGACATGCATCTGTGTAACATTGTTACTCTGTAGTTTATATTTATCGAGAATCATCCTTTTGTTTCTCTTTATTTACATACAATAGTATGCAGGACAGCTGACGTTGATTGGAGCAGTCAATCGTTTATTTACTTTTCAAACAGAACCAACGTTTTATTATATTCTATTTTCATCTAATTTGATTTTCCTTACACGTTCACCATTGTTCATACAAATATATAAAATAATTTTTCATTACATATACATACATTATTTTATTATATACATTGTTATTATATTTTTCAACAAATTCATCCACATTTCTTTACTCAATTTTTGGTTTCTACATTCGCAATTCATACAACCACATCATGCATATATAAAATACAATTTCTTATTATATATTAAATAAATAATATAAATAAATAAATATATATAAAACTTAAATATTATTTTTAAGAAACTTACATATTGGTTTTTAGTAACGCAATGAAATAAATGTAAATTTTGTTTCCTCTTCTCCACAGAATTTTTTCATTTCATCGAATATGATTTATTTAATTTAGTAAAATAGTAAAAACCAGATTTATAATCAAACATAGTTAAATCTAGTGTTAATTTCTATCAATGTGTAATTTTGATCGTATAAGTTTCTTTTTTTTAGATGAGTTTAAGTGAAATAACGTATATTAAAAGACATTCCAATTGGAGTTTATTGTTATTGTAAATAGTGTTCAACAAATATCCTTTAACTTAAAATGTAAAATACTCCGAACGATCTATACGTCTCTATTGAAACATTTCGTTCATTGTTTATGCGAACTATGTAAAGCTAACGATCTACGAATGTCTATTGGATTACTTGTATGGGCTTCGACGTATGTATTACGTGAAATTTAACATTCCGCAAAGCCGTTCGAAGTGAATTATGGGCATCACGATTCAACGCTTCTCTCTTCAATTCCCTTTCTCTTTCTTCCTATTTCTCTCTCTCTCTCTCTCTCTCTTTCTCTATTTCTCTCTTTCTCTCTTCGTATATCCATATTTCTACTACAACTACATATTGTTGCATCACGTAACACCGAATTATTCTCGCATAGTAACTTCCAAACCAGTACTCATTGTCAGTGTTTGCTCTTTGTTTATTATACATAGGAAAGCTTTGTGGTTTTTCGAGCATCTATTGTTCATTGAAGCGTTCATGTAATATTAAGTAGGCATATTGTATTATTCATCGGTATGTTCATCCAATAATATTCTAAACGATTTAATTAAATTCCAATTCTCTACTCAACTTTGGATTAATGTACTGCATATGTATTTATGCCAAAAAAATCTATACTATTTAAAATATAAAATTAGTATACTATGCATATAATGATATATTACAAAATGAATAAAATAACAAAAATATTGAGAGAAGAGTAAATGAACAATATTTTAATACACTAAATAATCTTAAAATTATATTATTAACTTGCATGCACATACAACCACTTTAGTGGCTTCAAAACTAAAATACAGAAGATGTTATTAACCCACGAACCTTAAAAGAAAACCTTCTTCTTCTTCTTATTCTTCTTTTCTAATCTTTCATGTGTGTATGTATGTGTGTGTGTATGTTTTTTTTTTTTAATTAACGAACGTTTCACGAGACAACAGATTCAATTAAGGAAATGCCAAAGACAGAACCAAACGAAAGAAACATCCAACACTTCGGATATACTTCCTTCCCTGGATGTTATTAGTGGTCTTTTTTTTTTGTAGAGGGTCGAGGGGAAAAGGGAAGGTTTTTTTTTCTCTTCTCTTCTCTTTGTTATTAAAGATACTTGAAATTGCCTGCACGATAGGTGTTGGTAAGACACATACTAGGTGGCAGGGGGTGTGGATGGGTTTGCTGCTCATGTTTTTTCACCCTAGTTTGGCACTAGCACGAGGTGGCGTGACAATTAAGGACGATAGTTCGTTCCTCCAACGAAATTGCTGTTTTCTTCGTTAAAACGCGTTGCCCTACGCGTCGAGTGTTGTATCGATCGATGGGGTGGGTAGTGGTGGTGGTGGTACTGGGTGGTAATACCCAGTACTATCAGGGGGAAAGGATGAATATATGCTGTTAGGGTAAAATGTGATAATGGTTGTTCAAAGATGTTTTGTTACTAGGGATGTTGTTAATTTGTGTTAACATAGCGAAACATTAGAAATCGAATTGAATTTCTTACAGTAACATGTTTTTTCAACACACTATTTTTCTATTTCTACTTCGTGTTACGTTTTAAAAAGAGGTCGGATGAAAAATAATGGCGTGTTGGTCTATAATAAATCTTTTCTACTTGCCTACAATTTTCTTTTTCTTCTTCTTCTTATTCTTATTCTTCTTCTTCTTTTGTTTCTACCTTTTTTTGTTTCATTTACTTTCCAGGTATTCCGTTACTCTTTCGAGGAGAATAATGGATTAACGTGAATGCGAGAAATGTTGCCTGAATCGAAGAATTATATGGAATTTTACCATAGGTACGATTATATGGCCTCTGCTATGGGGTTTATATAATCTTTGTGATATTAAAACCAAGATAGGAAGGATAAGCTTAAAAGCCTGTATTGCATTGGTTTTTTGAAAGAAAAATTAAAAATGGATTAAAGAGAGATAGAGAATAGATAAAAGGGTTGGAAGAAAATTAAAACATCCTCGAATGTTTTTTCTTTTCTATTTTTTTTCGTTTTTTAAATAATAATAATATTATTTTTTGATAAACCTTATATTTCGTTGACGTCTTTTCAGTTAGAGAAGAAAAGATTCAACCACCTTGTTTCGTTTCATATTTTTTTCTTTTCACTTTTCCATTTGGATTTCAGTAATTCCTGTAATGGTTCTCCCACAGACTTTTTTTGTTTGGGATGACTCACATTGTACTTGAAAGTCTTTCAGATACGTAACCGTGGAATAAAACAGTACAATTCTTTGTCTGAGGTGTTTTATTTTCATCCAGGGTTTGTTTTTCTCAGAGTCGTTGACCATTTATTTATAGCACGTATTCTGAAACGTCATGGTGGGTCAAGATGGTGCTTTCGTGTTTCCTAATTAAATGGGCCGCGAGAGACGCTAGGTGAATTTCTTGTAGTGCGTTACCAACGAGTTTTTACTCCTCTCTAACTATTTTTGTATACTTAAAAAGAACTACACCATTGTGTATAAACAAGAAAAACAAAACTTCTTTTTTCTTTTCTCATCAGCCCCCTTTTTTTGCTGCCACTTTGTCACATTTTGTCAACTAACTCATTGTGTGTTTCCGAAAAATAACGAGTTGTATTATCAGTTAGCGAGTTATTTGTTTATTGTTCCATTAAATTAATTAACAATATTCTACGAGATTAAGCGAAACAAAAGTAAAAAAGAAAAAAGAACGCGTTTAGAAGTGTCGAGTGTTCTTTTTTCGAGTCGTGTCATTTTAATAGCACTTTCGAAGTACACGGAACATTTATTTCTTTCTTGATAAATGAAGACTCGTGTTAGGGTTCATTTGGTTCTGGGATAACTATAACTCATGATTATCATACCTAAATATAATAATTCAGCATTTACGTTAGACAATTGGTGACATAGTCGAGTATCGATAATCCCATTCTCAAGTTGAAATTTTCAATAAAAGGTTTTTACATTATAATACATGATCTCTACTGATTAATAAATGGTTAATAAATTTCATTTAAAATCTGATACGACAATCCTTTTCTCTCTCTCTCTCTCTCTCTCCAAAAAGATTTTAAAAGCTTTCACTTTGGAATTACGTTAGATTATTATAATTTCCAGTTCGAATTATCTGCAAAAATTAATTACAAATGTCGATAATAGTTTAATCATTTTTCATTATATTTCACGTCTATCTACTTAGGAATAATGTTTTGTTTGAAATGAGCCAAAGAGAGTAAAGGGTTAATGAATATTTAATAAACGAAAGTACAAAATATCGGAGGAGGAGGAGGAGGAGGAGGAGGTGGGAAAGGCTGGAGACTTTCCTAATAATGTGTTTAGTAATGATCGTTGAGCCACGCACACTCTACAAAATTTATGATAGTTTACTAAGCCTACCCCAGTCTCGTATGCTATCCTGAATCTCCTATGCAAGCGATACCCAGAGCACGTTAATGCTTAGATGCTCGTACGTTTCCGAGATAAAGCTCATAATTTCGAGGACCTGATCTCTAAACATCATACATTGTAGCATTGAAGATCAGATTACGAGTGCCTTACACAATTTATAATGATTAGACAAAACTTAACATTGATAAGATCACAACGCGTCAACGAGATTCAAATAAATTACAATATTTTGTTCATTAATTCGATTACGTTTAAAATATACTTTTATAAAATCCTTGTGTATATAGTAGCATAAAAGAACGATATGTTTTTCTTTGATAATAATAATATTAATAAGAAATAAAATGATCAGAGGAGTGTTGTTAATATTATTCATAGTTAGGAGGGAAGAAAGTAACACGAGTTAATATAAATGATTCTCGTTTAAGGATCGAACGTGTGTGTTTATGTGTGGGTATGTGTGAAAGAGAGAAAGAGAGAGAGAGAGAGAGAGAGAGAGAGGTCAAATGTAAGAGTATCGCACGCGATTACCTTCGCGTGACACACAAAGCGGCTCGGTTAATTTTTGGCTGAAATGCGATTAAGGCATACTAATTACGAGTTCGCGGCCGATATTAAAGCCGATCTTGTGCGTCTGTAATTACGTTGAAAATATGCAAATGTTAATGGGAGGATAATGAAGATTCCCGGATACAACGGCACTTCCATTGGCCACTCTGCGAGTACTATCGAAGCGTCGTTTTGAATATTAATCGATATTAAGGTTTACGTGCCACCGCAGAATCAGCAGGTTTTAAAAATTCTCCTCTCTTTCTTTTTTTTTTTTTCTTTTTATTCTTCGATCGAGTCTCTTCCTTCTGCTAACCAAAGTGAATCGATTAAATTAAACAACTAAGTTAAAGTAACACGCTGTGTGGGCTCTGATTAAAATTGTCAACAGTTTAACGATATAGTTGGAAGAGAAAATTGATGATATTTCAAGTGATTCATTATTTTTCTTCGTCTGGGATATTACTTAAACTCTTTCAAAACAAATATGGAATAATTAAAGTATATGCTCATACTTTGAAACTCGAGAAAAACATTTCTCAAAGATAAATCGACAAAGTGGGGGAGGAGGAGGAGGAAAGAACGAACGGTTTAAATGATGAACTTAGTTTTGAAGACTTTAATCATTAGTTAAACTTAACAACCATCCTATGAAAAGTTCTTTAACCATTGGTTATAGATTAAAAATCGTTTTAATAGTTACTCGTTCGACCAGTTTTAAACTAAACTACTATCTATAAAACTAAGAAATTAATCTTCAATAAATGGTGCCGTATAATAGAGTTACACGTATCGTGATAGTGGACAAACTTGCTTGAGTTTTACGGTTGGATGCTTTAAAAGGATTAAAAGGACGTGCAAGTAATCCCTGTTAGGGACAGGTTTTTGGATAAACTGGACAAACATGGTTTGAACTTTAGCCTCTTATCGTTGTATTTTCTGTCTCTTTTATGGACAGACAGAAAGAGGGAGGGTGAGAGTGAGAGAGAGGGGAGGGTTTTGGAAAGACAAGGAAAGTGAATAAAACTATTTGGTCGCCAAGTAGTAGACAGTAATATTGCTGCGTCCCTGAGATAAACGGAGGAACGTATGGGTAGTGTAAATTCAGGGGTTTGCGTTTGAGTAGGCTGAGTGGAAGAGGGTGGTAGTAGAGTAGGGTTAGGGGTTGGTGTTGGGGGTATCATGGAAGCGATACACTTGCAAGAGGGTAACTTCCGTGCTAGACATTAGACGGAATGTAATAGAGGTCCTGGCGAGTATCCAGCCCGGTCAAACGGAGCAAGGATAGGTGGTTATACGCTCGAATGGCATATCCTATGATTCTGTATACAACATTGCTTTATATGGAACAACGTTGTGCTAGGTTGCATCTAAACCGGATACCAACTCTGATTCTACCATCAAACATATACGCAGGAATGTTATACTAGATTGAGATCCTAGGATGTGAAATGAGAGAAAGATTGGTTCCACTGGAGTGGGGCTAGGAGGATACATTTATGGTTGATATCATTTTGAGACCAGACACTAAAAGATTCTAGCGTGAAAATTCAAATTTCCTATTCGTATATGCATTATTTACATGCCCGACTTTATATTTGTCTCTTCTACTTGTTTTCTTCGTTTTTCTTATACGAAAGGAATATTTGTGTTGTAATAATGTTCCCTTTCCTTCCTGTAATATTATATAACACTCGTACTTTTCCATCATCATCCGACTGTGATTACAAGAACCGTGTGAAATTTTGGCCGAAAAAAGGATTAAAGTTAAGTGAAAAACTGGTAATGTTTTTCTACGTAAAAAGCGAGGATATTTTTCGAGTACGCCTAAGTCGTCTACTAGGTGGATACTTTTAAAAACGTAGAAGGCCTTATTGGCAATTTAAGAGACCCTTTTGCAAAATGCATTTCAGTACCATGGGGGAGGGATGGGGAAAGGGGGCAAGGCATGAACTCCCTCCCATGCACGGAATTTCGTTTAAAGTTAATTGGCTCACGGTTTGAAATTGTTTGCGATCTGCCCCTCGTCCCACCTAGTATACCCCCTTCCCCCCTTCGAACCCCGACCCACTGCCGCCGCCGAAAGTAATTTCTTTACGTGCCACAATCCTCTTAGGAAAGCTGGTCGATAAACCCGAAGGCGTACTACCACTTTGCAGCTTACATCGTACTTTTATATCACGTAAAACTTTAACGAATGATTGTATAACGTTAGGCGAATATTTACATATCATTGCGATTTAGAATTTATGAGTGTTTTTTTTTTCTACCCGATTTTAAAAGCGTAGGAAAGGTATTTCATTAAAAACGAAAAATATTCAGATGACGTATTTATTATACAAACGATTAAAAATATTTTAATAATAATAATAATAATAATGTTACAGTGTACAGTAAATTCATCATCAAAAATTGAAATTTCTTCTTTCTTTTAATAATAAACAACCAGATAGATAGATGATCGTTAGTTAAAAAAATAAAAATCAAAATACATTTTATTCTCCCCGATTGCACCGAAGTTGTTGGATGCAGTAACCGAGTAAACCGAGAAAAATGGTTTAAAAAACTCTTCCGTTTCTGGATTCATCCAGAAGCGCACATAGAGGCAAGTGGAAAACGAAGAAATCTAATTTTAAATCAACGCGAAGCAGCAGCCCTACGGGAACTGTGTTAACTGTCCGCACGATCTTTCGAAACTATCGTCCTGTTACTAGTCTTTCCCATTTTTTTTTCTCTCTTCTTTCTCTACTTTCCACTCTCTCTCTCTCTTTCTCTCTCTCTCTTTTTCTCTCTTTCTATTTATTTTTCCTTCCTCAGTGGTCGGTTTATAGAGAAACGAAGACGAACGCTAGAGTTATTTAATTTTCTTCGTAAAGTTGACTTGGCACCGGGAATGGCAGCTGATTCCTGAATTGGCTGAATTGCCCTACTCGGCTTTTCCCAACCTTCATCTTCATCCTCCTTCCCTAACTCCCTTTCCCTTTCTCTCTCTCTCTCTCTCTCTCTTTAGCTTCGAAGCATAGCGCCACCCCAGAGTCAGAGTCCGGTATTTCCGCAATCGGAATTCGAAGTGTTTTCGCCGTGCCGGTTTGCAGAACTCTCGACCACGGGATCTCTGATTTTAATCTCGTGCCAACGATCCCCACGCATTGCCAGACTTGTTACGAGTTCATTCTCGGCGAAAATTCGACAATTAATTGGGGAAATGTTACCCAACAGTCGATTAAATGTATACGTCGATTTTTCATTTTTTTTCTGGTTCTCTTCAATCTCATCTTCAATCATTTTCTATCATTATCTGTCTCATTCTAGCTTTTGTCTTCTTTTATTCGAATAATTCTATATACAATAGTTATTATAATTTGCAAGGTAGATGATTGGTTAGGACACGTCGTTTACGTAAACTTCTATTAACGATAGTGACCATAACAGATGATAGTTCATTCAAATTAACTCAACGAAACTAATCTAATATTATTCATAGGATGTGTTATTGAAATTTATTCATTGTCAGTAATATCCGATATATTGTGTCAACAACGTACTTGTCAACCACGCGGTTGCATTTCAATGTAAGCACAGAAATGCGTTACGCTAATTAGTATTATATTTTAATATGCAAAAGGGGGATTTCAAATTACGAATGTCTTTGTTAACTATCAAACAAATTTCTATTTCTCCTATTATATTATATACAATTTATTATATTTTATAGAATATTACATCACGATTACGTATTGTGACGTACCGCTACGATTTTCCATATTATTTTTTCGCAGTAGTACAACTAAACCACGAGTGATACTATTTCCAGTAGTCTATATAAAAGACCAATAAAACAATACTAAGTAGTTTATGTAAAAGGCAGATCAACCAAAATTCTAGTAGTTAATATAAATATTAATAACAACAGACTTAGTTTTACTACTTTAATTCACTTGTCAATTAAGACGTAACAATATCATATCTACAAATATTATCAAAATAATAATACCAATAATAAACTGATAATTAAATTAAGCAATTGGTATCCGGTTATCAATTTTACACCCTTGTCCAATTCGATAGAAAAACCATTGATCGTAAAACGAAAAACAGAAAAAAAGAAAGTAAAAAACTACTTCAAAGGTAGATGTGAAAATTGACGGAAAGGAAAGGAAAAAGAGTATAAAACAAAATAAAAAAGAGAGAGAGAGAGAAGCCTCTTCCCTAGTTTTACAGGAGGACCGATTTTCAGTGTTGACGAGTCAAAATCCCGTACGATCTCTCAACGCACCAAGCGTTTCCTATATTTCTCGTTTACAACTGAAATGCGGACTCGATGTCGTGGTCACTTTGATGACGGTGCAAGGCCGTTTCTCTTTTTCCCACCCTCTCTTCTCTCACCCTGTTTCCCCATTCCTCTTTTCTCTCTCAATCCCACTTGGTTCCATGTCCGTTCGATTTCGGCTCCGTTATCGTCCGTGTTATATGCATACATTGTACACATATATAGTGTTATATATACGAATGTAGGAAGGATTGGTTGCGTGGGCCGAGTTTGTACGCCGCCCATCAGATAGAGATAGAGATAGAGATTGAAGTAGTGAGAGAATGAGAGAGTAAGAGAGTAAGAGAGTTAGAGAGAGAGAGAGAGAGAAACAAAGCGAAGAAGAGACAGAGCAATTTGGGTCAGCTCACTCGGCACACTTTTCCTCTCGCTCCGTTGAACGTCAATATTATTGTTTATCGAGGCTGAAGGAGAATGAAGAAGGTGGGAGAGGTGGTTGAAGTGGAGTGGGGTGGAGGGGTTATACGAGTTAGAGGTAGGTAACGCAGTGAAAGACCGAACACGCTCATAGGTCAACGCGTCGATTATATTTCTCGCTCGATTTCAGGCGCAACTTACCGCGCGCATAATTCGCAATATCGTCCGATGGCGTGCGCGAATGCTATTATATCGGCATGTTGCTCATTACTTGCCTTAAATCCCCCTCTTCCTCTTACTTCTCTTTCTCTTCCTCCTCCTCCCCCTGTTCACCCTTCTTTTCTTTCTTTTTTACATTTCTCTTCTTCTCATTCTTATTCTTCCTTTTTCAATCTTTCGTTTTACTCCCTCGTTTCTCCTATCCCTCTTAGAGTACTCTTTATGGAACGTATTCACCAATGCCTAATACCAACTAACCAACCAACACCCTTTTCACCCTCCACTTCGCGTAACGAACCTTCCTACCGTTCTAGCCGGTTTGCCGACGCCGCATGAAACTGGATTAGGTTTTGCTCGATAGCCACGAGAGTACCCTTCGAGTACCTTCGATTGCGTGCGAAGTCCGTGCTTTCTCGATATATGCATCTCGAAATGGGAACACTTGGATCATGAATTATGGCGTACATGATGTTGTTGTGAACCCTCTCTCCCTCTTGTTTTCTTCCTCTCTCTCTCTCTCTCTCTCTGGTTATCTCATAGAATTTTCGATAATATAATCGATCGATCGTGTTTCTCATGATTTTCTAACTATTAAGTGCATCAATTATTTCCATGTCATTTGCATTATCTATTATGCATATACCTACTATTCTATCTGATCGAATTTAAACCGGAAAATAGAACACTATATCGTAATGAGTTAAATGATTTGTTGTAGATATATTGAAACAAGAGCTACCATTTTTATTTTTATTAAAATAGTTTTTATTTTTATATAAATCCAGACTGATTGGCCAATATATGTCGAAACAATAAATGTTACAACAGAAGACCAATTGGAAAACCCCCGAAAAAATGGAAAATAATATACAGTCTATAACAGAGAATGAATAACAGAGGTTTTAAACAAACAGAAAATGTTCCTAATCAGAAGAAAAAGAAGATGATACACCATAAACGATAATATTACATTCTTAGAACATTAACTCGAGACATTCTAAATGATAGATCGGAATCCTTCAGAGGATTGTCGATGGAGTTCGTGGTTAAACGTCATTGTAGACAACAAGGATTGGATCCGTGTCAGTGCAAATAACCTTCAAGAGTCAAACTGCAGCACAGAGAGTGCATGAGAGAGAGAGAGAGAGAGAGAGAGAGAGAGTGCCTTTGCCATGTGAATCGAGTCAAGTGTCTACACGAATTTCCCTTTCTCTATCAAATATATATACATACATACAAGTACATACACACACACACACACACACACACACACACATCATATAAAGCAAGAATTTTAGAGGGGATTGGAGGAGTTAGGGGTGGTATATGACATATACGCACATGCAACCGGATCCATTATAAGCTTGGCAAACAAGGGCTGCGATTCTAGCAGCTGTCATTGGACGAACTAGAATTCACGTAAACGTCAGCCGAAACAAGAAAGATACTACGGTTCTAGTAGAATGAAAACGGAGATGAAGAAGAAGAAGAAGAGAAGTTAAGGGTCGATTCTCCTAGACGTTATCTCGGTGAGAAAGATATTCGGTGGATCGTATTTCCCGCGTTAAACTCGACGTAACCATCTCCAATCTAGCAAACCGTTCTCTCGAAACGAGCTCACTCCTACTATTCCCTTTCCCTACTTCTCTTCCTCCACTCTTCAACCCCACCAACCACAGCTTCTTCTTTCTTTTTCTCTCATTCCCTCGCTCCTAGGATCATTTCTTTTTCTTCTACTTTTTTTTTTTATCTCTTCTTTTCTTCCTGCTTTCATTTCTTTCATTCCTTTTTTTCGTTTCAGTTAGATATAACTATATATATATGGATATAGTTTACCTTTGAAACAGGCAACCTTTCTTTATTCTTCTTTTCGTTCGATGGCCAGTTATCTTACCGAACAGCTGGCCAAACGAGTCCTTCGAGTAAATCTCACCATAGATATTATTACTCTTGAACGAAACCTAGGTTTTCTTTTTGTTCATTATTTTCTCTACATTCTTGTTTCATTTCTTATTGATATTTCTTGTTTAAAGAGAAAAGGAATCCTTCATTCGTTTATTTTTCTTTATCATAATCTGAAACTGTAGAGTAATTACTTTTAATATCGTGAGTTGTGTTTTAGATTTGTTAAGAAATTAAGGATTCTTCATTAATTATTGTTACTATAATATATTTATTTATTTATTTATTTGTTTGTCGTGTTATTTTTGTGTCCTCTTCAATTAATCGCATCATTGTTTGAGAGTTGACACACAGATCTTTTTTTGGTATCCCTCATCTTTCCTACTTTTACTCTCTTTTTCTTTTCTAACTATTTAAGTGAGTGTGTGTGTCTCTTATCGTATTAGCTGGTGCACCTGCCGTATTGCGATCTCATAGTGTGTACAAGATATAAACCATGGTTTGAGCAAATCTTGGCAAACATCGAACTTCGTCGTTGAGCTCAGTTAAATTTTGTAACAGCTGCATCGTTGCACGTGCCATTATACGTTGAAGAGAATGGGTTATATGAGTATGGTTGTTTATATATGTATAATAGTCTACGTGTGTGTACAAGAATGCAAGAAATGAAGACTAAATTAGTAGGTAAAGTTAAAACTAGTCTATTTAAAAATGATTGACTGATGTTACAGTATAAAATTTCCAAAATTATGCAAGAGCAAATTCAGTAACAATTCTCTCTCGAAATATATATTTTTTACTTTTAAATTTAAAACGGGTTAACGAACGTTAACGTATTAATTGCATATTTCATGAATTTTATCTTGAAAGCTTTATTTATGACAAGTGAATTAAACATCATATACGAAAATAATGTACAGAGAAAATGCTCGTACATTAAAATCTCGTACGTTTTGAAGTATAATTTTAATAATAGGAGGAATATATTTGTATTGTATAACATTTAAATAAGAGTAAAAACATAGGATGACCAATTGCTAGAAATTAATAAAAATTGGATAGTTTTAATATTAAAATGTGCAATGTTTCTTACACGTTTAATTCACTTTTTTCAATTTAAACTAATTAATATTATAATTGTTACGTCTCAACAAAGCTAAATCTCAATCAATATTCTTTTACTCAAGTCGCTAGTATTGTTTTATATGTCCTTTACTTGAACTACTGGAAATTGTTTCTGTTAGCGTTTATGTGCACTACTTAAAATAGTGTCACTCGTGACTTAGTCTTACTACTGCGAGAAAATAATATAGGAAATCGTGGTGGTGATATCACATAATTATAATAATAAATTATAATATTTTTCTAATATTATTTTTATTTATTTCTCTAAATTTTCTTAATCCTAAAAGAAAACACTAATTTTTTCAACGAAAAAATGCAGTAAAGGTGTATTTTAAATGATATTACTCATTGTATAAATGTGTGTCACCAAGAATAGAAGGTGAAGGTGGAGGAGTAGAAAAAAAAACAGACTCGTGGTGGGGTTGTATGTGTGAATTAAATGATCGATGCGGTAGCTGCATCCGATGTGCGCGCAGTCATAAAAATCTAAAACCGCAATGGCTAGGAACAAATGAAAATTCGTTTTGCGGTTTTGACTTACGCAGAGAAATTTTATTTTTTTTTTGTTTTTTATTATTATTTCAATATTCTATTTGATGTTATCATTCTCTCCTAGCATTGAAAACAATGAAAAACGTTATTGGGATGACATTTGGAGATATATACGATAGAAAATAAAATAAAATAAAATCAAAAAAGGAAAATGAATAAATAAATAAATAAATAAAGAAAGAAAACAAACTAGAAAACAAAAATGTTAAAAAGAAACATGGCCGAGCACGATTCCTTTATTTTTTATATTTTTCTTTTTATTTTTATTTCTTTTTTTAGTAGTTTTTATAGGTTTTTACCTCTTCGGTATCATTTTCAGTCGTTGGATTCGAACGGAAACTTTATCTCAATTTCTTGTTAAATGAACTTTCAAAGAACGTTACATTGAATTTGCGTTGACTTTATTATTATTATTATTATTTTTCTTTTTTTCTCATGTTCGTTACTCTCTTTTAATTATAACTGCAAAAAGAAAGAAACCGTGACAGTAAAAAAAGGCAAAGAAAAAATAGTGAATCTGGAAAGATTATCTATCAAGCAACAACTTATAATCATTGGAAATAATATCTACAAAACATAAATAAATAGAAAAATCAATAAATAAAAGATTGATTAATAAAAAAAAGTGATTTTAAAAAAGCTTATAACGCTTTGCCAAGCGATATAAAAATTATCAAAATGAAACAGAAAGAAAAGAGTCAGACTGGTCCGATTCGATCGTCAATCATTTTCGTGGACGAACCAATCTCGGTACTTTCTTGGGGATATGGCACGTCTTTCTTGAAAGAGAAGATTCGTTGGGTATATCGAATCTGGCGCATGCTTCGAAAATCTTCCTTTAAAGCCGATGAAAGTAAAAATTCGATGAAACCTGAATGGCAGAGGAGTGAAGTAGGAAAGAAAGAAAAAGTAAATCCTGTCAGGCTTAAATCAGACGTTTTTACCTTCCTCTTCGCTACTACTATCTCTCTTTCTTTCTTCTTAAATTCAAAAAAATCGGAGACCGAATTCCTAAGTTATATCAAATTCTTCTCTGAACCTTGGGCTATCTNTTACTTTTTCACTAATTTCATGAAAATATATATCAATATTAACTATTGAGAAACAATAAATATTTTTCATATTTTTCATCGGCCGATATCTCGAATAGGGTTTAGTATTGGAGGGTAGTTGTAAAGGCGAAATTGTAGTACTAATCAACATTTACAAGTGTACAAAGTTTCAAAGAAAAACAAGGGGGGGGGCTGACCTAACGGTGTCCTTGTAAGTTAGAAAATAATTTTTTCTCCAAGATCCCCTTAGGACTTTTTAATGGATAGTATTTTCGCATTGTCGTTTATAACACACACACACACACACACACACATATAAACACGAAAACTTTATAATTATTTAAAGTCAATTGAAAAAAAGAAAAAAAAAAGTTAAAAAGGATCTAATCGGCTTGGAAGATAAAGTTTCATCGAAATGGATAATAACGTTTACGATATTCTCCTCGAAAGAAGGTACCTTACTTGTATATACTTACGTGTTCAGTTTTTTTTTCTTTTTTTTTTTTGTCGAAGTCTACTTCTAGAAAGGAAAACTTTCATCTAATCGATTTCGTAGATAAAGTTTTTTTTTTCTCTCTCTCTCTCTCTCGATATTCCTCGAGACACGTTTATACACTTTCAGGTACCTATTTACTCTTTAAGTACATATACATAATATATATACTTACTTATACATACTTACCTAAATATATTTGTATTTGCTCATAGATATACTCTCTCACTTTTTTCTTTTCCTAACCGATTCGGCGTTTGCTCTTCCAAGAGACTATGTTTCTGTCCTCGTATTCGCGTCAACGTTTTTAGAACATCGAAAGTGCATCGATGGCGAAGGAACGGATCGTAAAGGTCGTCGCTTTTATCGATGTAAGTTGTTGTAACTAAGGATAGAAAAGCGCAAGGTAAGCGTCGTAGTTGAGCATGTTCCCACCGGCTAATGGAACGATCTAGGATCGGGACAGAAAGGTCGTTAAGCGTTCCCATACTTTGGAAAATGGGTTCACCTTCTAAGTAGTAGGAGTTATCTTTTCTAGAGACACTTTGAAGAAAAGTAGAGAGTTATATTACTTATCGTTCGTTCGTTCGTTCGTTCGTTCGTTCCTTTTTCTTTTCTTCCATTATTTCCTTATTTCTTTTCTTCTTAACGATTTTCAAATCTTTAAACTTAATTTTAAATTCATAACATTAATTAAACGATTTTTCCAATTCCCCATTTATTATTTCGATGAAATATTCAATTGTTTATATTAATTAATGATTTTTTAATCCTGTGTAATTAAACGAATGAAGGAAAATCAATATGGCTTATAAAAGTGAGGTTATGTCTGTTCTGTACTTTTAAATGTGAACTGAAATCATTAAATAATTAAATAAAATTAATATTACTCGTTGATAAAAATTGAACATCGTTGAAAACAAAAAGAAAAATAATTTTCTACCCAAACAAAATGGCTAATAATACTACCTTTATTTTAATTCTTGCAATTTTATTTTTTTCTTCGTTTAAAGACACTTGCTCCATGTGACTGAGTTCGTACATTAAAGAAAAAAGTGAAAAAGAGTGTACACTGCGTCTCTGTTAATGAGGAAAAGTAATCTTTTACGGAAAGGAAAGGAAATACGTATGGTAACGAGGAACGAGCGAAGGAAAATAAAATGTTGATAAAAAAGGACTGTATGCAGCGAGCCGACTATAATTTGACTCTTAGAAAGAAAGAAAATGAGAGAGAAAGAAAGATGGATAGAAAATATCTCGCCTCTAAAGTTCGCCTTGCTATTTTCATTTTCTCCATTTTTTTTTCGGTTTTCTTATTTACTATGTTTTACTTTTTTGTCTTTTAGTTCTCTGTTCCTTCTTTTAATATCAGATATAGTCATATCCCATGGAACACGAGAGAGAAAGGTGGAGTTTGTTAACCCCCTCGGCTTAAGATTCGTCACGATAAGGAGCAATAACGGATGAAGAGAAGAAACTAGAAATAGTATACGTTTTTCTAGCCTTGTTTTTATCCTTTTCTTTTATATTTTTTTCTCCTATGGGATAAGAAGAAGTACGCGTCTCAGAAGAAATCCGAGCTTATCCATCATATCTCGTAAGAAACAATGATTCCTCGCAAGCAGGAAGAGAAATCTTCAGTAATATTGTTACCTTGCCGCATGGGGTTCTGTGTATTTGATTGGCGCAGATGATACTGGCATTGGATTAAAAGTTACGAGCTTTTCATTTATTTTTTACTTATAGAACGTATTAAATTGACAATAACTGTAAACTGAGTTAAGTGTATTCTAGTTTTTGTCTTCAATCTTCATCAATTTTTATTTCCCTCCTTGAAAATTTTCAAACAAAATACTCGTAAATATTCATAAACAAATAATCGAAACATTTGGAAGAAAGAAGAATTTTTGTTTAGAAGAATAGGCAATAATCTAGGAAGAGATGGAAGAGAAAAGAGTACGAGAACATACGTCATAGAAATGCGTATGCTTTTCTAAGGATAATTTATCCTTAGAAAATATATATCCTTCGAAGAGAGGACGTAAGTTTAAAGGCAACCTCCTTCCACCCATGACTGTACCTTTCCTCCAAGTTTCGGTGGACTTTAGAGTGCGTTTGCGCCTGCGTAAAGGACTGGGGGCGGGGGTTTCGGGGTGTGGGTATACATAATTCAAGAGAATAGGTGACAAGCGAGGATGAGAAAGCAGACGTTTCCTTTTCCGTTCCACGAAATGAAGATAAGTTGCCTACGGGAAACACCGAGAACTCTAAGCTCACGTACATACCTACCTACCTACCTACCTACTCGACTTTACCAGAATTCTCTCTCTCACTCACACTCTCTCACTCTCGTTACTTTCACGTACCCAACGACGAAAACGCTCGATGAATCCTAAAGGACATTCTACGGCCCATTTCCTGCACTTCCGTGTCTTGGTATATCTATTGGTCTTGTATATATATTTATATATGTGTGCACTGATACACATGTGTGTGTAGGTGTGTGTGTATATGTGGCTTGACAAGGCAAACTTTGATAGACGACGTATTTCGTCCTAACGACGAACGAATTGATGATCTTCGAAGGAACCCCAACGATGTCCGTTAGAATAAATTTCTTCTACAGCTCTATGTGACGTTCGATTGGCCAATCGAATCTATGTCGGAGATGTTCTTAAAGTTTCAAAGAGCGAGAAGTAATGTATCTACCTATACACCTATATTTATATATATTTATATATGTGTGTATGTTCAAAAGAAAAGATCGATCGAAATCTAACAGAGATTAGAGTGAATTCAAACCAATTGCATTACTTTAACGAGATAAAGAAACTTTGTTTTTCATTTTAAAAGATTTAAGGTTATGTTCTCTCAATTAATTTCTTTTTTTTAGAAGAAACAATATAAGAAATGAAATGAAAGATTACAAAATAAGTTCATTCACAACCGTCTGATAAGGAATAATATAATCTAATCTATTTTAGGTTATGTTCTTTCAACCATTTCATGTTTCATCTTTTTCTTTGCTATTTTAAATTATTTTCAAAAGAAAAAATATAAGAAATGAAACGAGAAAAGAGGGGAACAATGAGGAATTACTAAAAAAAACAAAGTTCATTCAACCGTGAGGTAGAGAATAATAAAATATACCCTAGTATTGGTATTGGGAAGGTCTAATCCTTAAAGCTAAAAAATCGTGCCTTCGGTTTTACGGATCAAGAAGACTTTTCCCTGTAAATATTCAAGGTAGATTGGTATCCACTTTTCGAACCGGTGGAAAAGAGAAGAGGGGTATGAAGAAGTGCCGAGGATATTGGTATCCATATTGTACTTTCATTCCTGTGCCTGCCGCCAGTGCCGCCACGTTGCATTCAATTTCGTGGGAAAAAAAGTTAGATAAAGATAAAGATAGATATAGATATATATCTAGATATATATCTAGGTAGATAGATAGATAATAAAAGAGAAAGGGATGAAATGGGGGAGAAATAGAGCCGCGGGGCTACTTACTGGCAGAAATTTATGCGAAAAAATATTCTCTTTTTTTCCCACCTCTTCCTTTCCCTTCTCTTCTCTCTCTCCCTCACTCTCTTCTTCTCGTTTTTCTCTCTTTCTCTGTTTCACTGATCGCGTATAGGCAGCTTCTGGCTACATGCCCGATAGCTGGCCGACAATTAAAACAGGAATAATGTTGCGCGTGTGTATATGTGCGTGGATTTTTCTACATATGTATGCAATGTATAAATCTATGTATGTGTGTGCATGTGTGTGTATATGCGGGTAAGAGAAAGACGTCGTTTTCCCATCGCTTCGCGATATGCCAGCTTCCACTAGAGCCATTTCTTTTTTTTCTTTTTATTTATTTTCTCTCCTTCTCTCTCTCTCTCTCTCTCTTTCTCTCTCAGTCTCTTCGTCATACTCGTTGTTTCTTTCTTATTTTTTCGTTTGACTTTAAAAAAAAATTTTTTTTGTTTTTTATCTTTTAGTCTCGGTACGGAGCAGCTACTCATTGCATGTATCATGCATATGCATGAACGTAGAACGTACGCATAAGACCATCTCTCTTTTTCTCTTTTTTCCTCTCTCTTTCTCGTTCCTTCTTCTCTCTACAGGCAGAGCGGAAAAAAACAGGAGGTACAGTAGTGCGAGAAAAAAGATTGTAAATTCCGGAACATTGTTTCTGGAAAATTAATTTTTTCCTCTTGCCCGGTACCCCATGCTGGTTCGCGTTGCTGTTTTTTCATAGTGAACGATCAGCACCAAAAAGCAGGGAGGTGGGAAAGGTTTCTCTTTTATTTCTTTTTTAAGTTATTTATATCCAAGGCACATACATCGATTGTAGATGATATCTTTCACCTAGGTGAAAGTTAGGTTGTTAGTTTTCCATCGACGAATGGCCCTTCGGTTGAAACTTTACTCGACCTTCTGTTAGTCGTGTCAAAGAAAAAGAACAAACGTTCCTCTCTTTTTCTTTTAAACGATTTTTAAAGTTAAATTCGATAGGGTGTGGAAATAAAACATTTCTGGATCGTTATTTATCGATCATTCTACTTAAACGGTTCCCCCTTATTTTATTTTTTATTACTATCCACTGTTTAAGTACCGTCAATTACATATTATTCATTTGCAAGTGTATGCAGTATTTTTAGATAAGGTTATATTTTTTCCCCTAACCCATTTTGCACCCATGCTTCTCCTCTCACACCGAAATTCATTTCTAATGGAAATATATACCACGTACGTGCGTACGTATTTCAACGAACTAATAAAATCTCGAATCTTAACTGTATATTTATCCAGTAAGGGGGGAAATAAAATAACTAAACTGAGAATCTACATTTTAGTCTTCGTGTTTTCGAAATTGAAAGAAAAAGAAGAAGATTTGCTATTAGTGTTTTCGTTAAAAGAATAATTTAACTCATAACTTTTTGGTTTTAAGAGTATACCCTCAGGTTATATACCTCGAAAGACTTTATACATGTACGCTCAGGCCCCGTGTTTACCTGACTTCATCAAACCAGTTTACCAAGAGTCACTCAAATGCAATTTTATTTTATCTCAAAATTGACAAAGCAACTTGAAATAACGTGAGAGATAAAGATGGAAGAGAAGGAAAGGAAGAAGAAGAGAGAAAGAAATCTTCACATGATGTTACTCATGTTAATCTTTAAAACTTTCTCATTTCTTTTCGTCAAAAGCAAATTTCCTCAAAGATTGGAGTAGCCATCCCAAAGTTGTGGAATGCCATTAAAATATTTCATTGACCAACCATGGTCACCGTTGTCAGCCAAGATTTTTAATCGAAATCTTAAAGATTTCAAATGATTCCTTTGAACTTATCTAAAGGTTATCGTATCGTTTAACATTTTTATTTATACACTTTTCCTTTTTCTTTTTGCTCTCTTTCGGTTCGTACATATCAAAAAATCAGAACGTAAATATGCTTGAAACGCGAGGGGGTTTTGCTACGAGCACTTTGCAAAATTTCCTTCTCTCACTTACTCTCTCTATTTCCATCTTTCATTTTCTTTTTCTCTTTTACCGTAGATTTTTATTCGCTCGAGAAGAGGATAAGTATCGTCCAGGGTTCTATATCGAAAACTTTATGGCTTTTCCATCTTGGGTTATACTTATCTTCCCTTCTTCCAGGAAACTCGTGGGTGCATATGTAAAAAGTCTTTTCAAGTAGATGTAGAATTCTCTCTCTCTCTCTCTCTTTTGATATTCTACGTGTAAGAGAGGAATATTTTTCGAGAGCGTCCATATTACGATATTCGATTATACGATTGAAATCCTGGGTTCTTTGACCTGGAAAGATGCCAAACACACCAGACTCTGAATCAGTATTACTATTCGAAATAATAGACAAGCTAATCGATTCCCGAAAAGATTGATTACCTTTGACTCAAGGTAAATACATTTTCAATGAAATTTTCCTTTCATCAAACGAGTGGAGGGAAAGAATGGAAGGGGTTTTCGTAGTAGGATACATAATTAGTATACTGCTAGTTTCAAATCAATTAGATTTAAACATTTTTATAAAGAAAATATCTGTGTTTGATTTATACATTTTACTTTTTATCTTTTTCTAATTTATTTTTTATCAAAAATGTTGGATCTTCTTCTCTTCCTCTCTCTCTCTTTCTCTTTACGTCTGTTTTTGTATTACTGCTTGCGTAACCAGACACTTCAGAAGACATTTATCTCCGTGAAATACGCGTCTCTGGCAAGTGGCGGGGCAAGCCGGTGTACCCAGACTCCAAGCCATTTATTAGTCGAAACTCGCGTTGACAAGCGTCCTTGTTGACTACTGTTGATTAAATTCAGGTGTAACTCCTCTACGATTTGCTTTATCGATTCTAGCCTCGGTGACGTTTGATATCAAATACCATTTCTCGTTTAATAACGATTTTTTACTATTTTGTTTGAATATTTTATCAACTGATTTCTTTATATTTCATTCAACAATTATAATTTGAGTATTATTTCGCATAAATTTATTTTTATTTATTTTATATATTTATTTTATATTTCTGAATGATAAAAATAAATTACAATAAATAAAAATTAAATATTTTTAAAGATTTTCCTCATTAATCGGACGTTAACCAACGTGACCTTCTTCTATCTTCAATCTAGACTGCTTAAGCGTTTCCCTATACTAAGACAAAGCATCCCAAGAGGTTGTAAAAGATCGAGTTGAGGTGACACACCAACGTGCGATGCTGAAAACAGCAGCTTTAATGCTTCAACCCACCCCCGGCATAAAATATGAGTCACCTCGAAGATGCAAAGTCCGTCGATGCCACTTTCTCGTCGATATTGCACCCTAGAAAAGCACGTCTCAAGAACATCTTCGAGACAACTTTCAGCTAAAACCACAAATTTAGATCCTACCACTTATCCTTCCTCTTCCGAGAGTTTGTTTATACATCGGTGACAACATTTTTCGATTTTTTTACCTATTAGGTGCATATGACATTGCTTCAGTCGTTTCTTTTTTCAAAATTCATGGCCCTATTGTATAAAAATTGCTTGTAAAATATATTTTTATGATTTTAAATATTGTTCATCGATGGTCACTACTACTATCTTCAATTTTTCGGGTCACGTACAAATCTTGAGTCGAAAAAATTGCTTCATTAGAAACATTTCAGAACATTCGATAAACCTAACCTGCAAATTTCTTCATGTTGAAGCAGAAAATTGTAAACTTACCGCAAATGATGAGAATTTGGCTTGTAAACTGACATTTTTAATTGTGAATAGCTTTGTGAAATCGATTGACGCATCAAACGAGGCTATGTTGAGAAATGGCGAAGCTTTTTTGTATTTATTTCGACCGCCATTTACTGTTATAGCCATCTATAGGAAACCGGTGGAAATAAACATGTATTTCTAATAATTTCACAAATACGTTCCTGATTTTTTTTACTTTTACGTATGCATTTATCCTTACAATTGAATTTAGAAAATATTCCGAACACTCTTAGTTCGAAAATTGTCGATATATTTAACATACTTAACTATGGTATATAATTACGTTATATTATACTATAACAATTAACTATAATATAACCTTAAAATGTATCTACCCATTTAAATTGCATTGAACATTTTAAATAGAACAGATAGTCGTTAATATATTATATATATCAAGAGTTCCTGTTATAACGTGAATTAATTTAAACTAATTATTGTCAGAGAGAGAGTATAGTCAATTAGGATTATTGAAATGTAGTAATATATAATATCACTGCATCACAGTAAGAGAAATTTTCAATAATTTCAAAGTAATATCGTACGAATACGCATGGTAAAAATAAAAATGAAAAAACAAACAAAACAACAAATGATATTCTTCTATTCTTATTAAATGAAGCAACGTATTATAATGAAAACGTTCCCCTATCATTGAAAACTAATCATTAACGATACAATATTATTGAAATACGTTTGTAAACGAATAAACTATATATACGTAATATGTGTACGAAAACGTCGGTCATCAAACTCCACGAACCATTTCGAATGCAAACTTCTATACTCACACACACACACACACGAATATATATATGTGTACGGTAATAATACACGAATCGTCACACAATAATTGCCCTCTCTAAAGTTACCATAACGTCGTCGGTTCGTTAAAATTGTCAACGCGTTTGTCAACGTAACGACGATTCCGCGTACTCACATACACCGTCAAATTCTCATTTCAGTTTCTCATTTGTATCTGCTAACTATGAATTTCCACCCCCTCTTCCCTTTCCTCCTTTCACCTTCCTTTCCCATCACCGACTCTTTCTCGCATACTTTATTCATAACCGTAAACAAAAATCTACCCGTCAAATATATATTTTATATCTTTTTTTTTTAATTTCTTTGTTAAGTGCAAGCAAAAAAAAAGAGGGAGAAAGAAAAACGAAGAAAAACTTAATAAACTAATAGGAAACGTGCGACTATGGTCGTTGTCGTAGTCGTAGTCGTCGCATTTTCATAATTTCTCATTTTACCTGCGAAAATTAATGAATAAATTTTATCCTCCGTCTCTTCCCCGATTCCTCCTCTCCTCTATCCCCTTTTCTCGTTGAAAGGGATAGTAAAATTGTATGCGGTTTCTCTTATATAACGTTATCAGTGAAAAGTGAAAGAGAGAGAGAGAGAGAGGGAGAGAGCAAATTACACGCTTTGAAATAAAAGTTTTGTTAAGCACCTAACGAAGTCTCTACTTCCACCTGCCTACCTTCCTCCTCTTCACTCTCCTCCTTCATTCCCTTTTTCTCTCCCTTTCTGTTACATGATTCACTTACTCAGTTTTCACTGCCCACGAAAATATACGAAAACGCGCATATCCCATGTTGTTTTTGTCTTCCTCCATTCACGGGAAACATCGAATCTCGGATCAATTCAGTCACCGAGTTGAGAAGAATCTTAAATTTCTATGGCAAATTCTCTCTCTCTCATGGTAATTTTTGTTTTCTCATTTTCATTAAATATTATCGTCGCGTCACGATTTCAAAAGTAACCTTTTCCTTCTTTCTACCTTATTCGCATTCCTCTGTTATTTTTTTGTTTTTGTTTTAAATGAAATAAATGAACCTTGCAGTTAATGACGAAAAAATATACCTTCGCATCGTCGCGACAAGTTTTCTTCTCTTATTTTAGTAGAATTAAACGTAATCGTTTGAAAATGTTTAAAAATGTTTGGTTTTTTTCTTTTTCTTCGGTAAAGTAAAATGGGAAAAAGAATTTATTACTGAAACGTTGAAAAGAATTATCGTGAACATTAATTGAAAAAATACATTCTGAATAAAACTCGTTAAATTGCCTTTTTCCTGCGCGTAGAATTATTCATTTTATTTATTTATTTGTGTTTTTTTTTGGGAGAGAGGGGTGAAGAATTTATCTTTACTTCCATTTATGATATTTTTGTTTGTTTCTTTTTTAAAAACAGAGGAACATTCGTAAAGTTGATTCATTTGGAATAACATTTCTTGAAGATTCTACGTAAATAAGCAACGTATCAAAAAATAAAAATAATAATAATAATAATAATAAATACATTAAATTGACATTTTGTATTTTATTATGATCTTTTCTGGATTTTACAAAAAAAAACAAAAAAGAGTATTCTAGTAAGTTAGAGTTTAAAATTTGTCTTTCGTTCGAAGTAGAAGGAAAAAGAAAACGAAGAGAAGAATAAGATTGTTCAGAAATCGAGGAGGAGGATTAAATCGTCTAACGTTCGGGTTCTTGAATTTTTCCAGATCGCGTTCAGCCAATAGTAAAGCAATATAGGAGAAGATGCCGTGGCGTATTTATATCGGATTCCAGGGCAACCTCAATTCCTGTTATTGGAGAATGCTTTCTGTACTTAAATACGTCCCGCACCGAGGACGATACGATCATCTTTGAACGACTTTCATCTTCCCATCTCTTTGTCTCTTCATATCTCTATATTTCTATTTACTCCTAACCACTACCAACCCCGAAACCCCCTCTAACCCCTTTCAGCATCGAAGGAATATGTGCACGTGCCTTAAGCACGACTGACCAACATTTTTTATTATCCATCATCACGTGCCATCGTAGGATAGGAAAGGGGGTGATTTATAATCGATTTAATTATCTCAACAATCTAGAAAATGAGAATTTTGTCATTGAATTCTCTGGTATTAATATTATACAGCGTGTGTTACACGTTATTTCGTGCCTGTAAATATTCTAATAAAATGTCATCAATTTTATAGAATATTCTAGTAAAGTTTTAAAAAAAGAAATAGGATATTTCTAATATTTGATATGGAGTATTTAATATTTTATGTTATTAATATTTAATTAATATTTAATATTAAATATTCAATATATTAAATAAGTAATATTTAAATTTAATGTAATATGTAATATTTCAATAAGTATTTCATGAAGGAATTATTTTTTAATGAAATACATACAAATTTATCATTAGAAATAAGAAACAGCTGTTCAGAAGTAGGTCACTGGTAAGAAAAGTAGGTCACCTGTACAATTTTAAAACATAATAATAACCCATACGTATTCAATGTATTGAAAGAAAGATAGGCAAAGGTATAGAACCAAGCCAAATGAGGTAAGCATCGGCTGATGTTTACATCTCTCGGTAAAATTCTAAGAAATTTGGCATAGAGAGACATTCCCCCATCAATCGGCCTAGCCAAGCGAGTTAGAATCTTTTGTTTACGTTCGGTATTCTCCGTCACTCTTCGGCCGGTGTCGACTACCGAACGTTGTCATATCGTTGTTAGATTTGTAATTGACCTTCGTGTATGTTCGGTACTTATCGAGTGTATTCGTAACTATTTTTCATAATAATCGATAGTCTTCTTCGAGCTTCGGAAGGAATAACAAGGATATTAGATAAAGTACGTCATTTATTTCGCGTCACGTATACGTGTGTGATTGTTAATCTTCCTATGCAAGTGATATGCATATGTGTGAGTGTGTGTGTAGTGCTGAAGAGTGATAAGTGCATACATGGATACCTGCAGTTATGGATATGGATTTGGAGCATTGGATACAAGGATAAAGTAAATCTTAAGTAAGCATAAGTTTTAAACATTTTAACATTTCACCGCACGTCATTAGATTTTCAATAAGAAATTATATTCAATAACAAATCTAATTAGATTGTCGTAATGTATTTTAGAATTCTTTTTAAACCGAACACTGTATGCTACACGTTCATAATTCGTACCAATAACTTTTACTAAATTCACAAATATGCATTTATACTATTGAAAAGGTTTTAAATATAATCACGTGTCAGATTAATTTCATAATGATTCGTAATCAAGTACATCTACATCAAGTGGCAGTTTGTTTTTTTTATTTACTTTTTAAACACTGTATTTTATATTTTGTTTTATACAAACTCGTCTTGACTTACAGTTTTTACACGCACACATGCCACACAGTTTATACGATTTCTATAAATTCAAATTTAGATTTATTTTACAATGTGTTTTAAGAAATATTTTATTAATCTTACACTAAATATTACAATAAAGTAATAAGTGTATATTAAAAAATAATTACCACAACTGTGCGATAATTTTAATTGTGCTAAAAGTTTAGATTCTGATAATACTAAATTTATAATCATTTAAAATCAATCTTACAATTAAAACTTATATCAATTTAAAAGTTTGATCTATTGAAAATATATTTTTCGGTGTGATTATTTGGAAATAAAAAAATTAGAAAGAAATAGATATCGTTCAGTTTGACAGAGGTGTGAGTGGTAGGGTAGGTAGAGATGTGCAAATACTCTTTCAACTTTATCTAACAATAAGTAATATCTTTTATGAAATAATAATTATTACGATTAGAAAAAAAAGATTCTTTATTCATGATTATTATAAACTTACAGAAATGTACCATTTTTCGTTCTTACATATCCTAGAGGCACGTCGAAGGAGATCGGACGGTAGAAATGAATTCGAAAGAACAGCATTCCCCGTTTAGTAACAATATCATCCCAAGACGCGCCGTATATAAATATTTGAAGAGCAAATACAGCGTACAGTTTCCGCAAAAGATATATATATATATATATATATAGTTGTAGGTGTTGTACTTATGGTTTCGTATTCGATCGGTTGGTATCTCGATCGTACCCAAGAACGTCATCTTATTTCCCCGCGGAATATTTTCAAATACATACATCCATACATCCATACATACATACATACACATGTACATATGGAGTGAAACATACATATATAGTATAACATACTTACATATCTCGAAAAATACTTTTAACATGAAGGTGTAACCTCCTTGCGGAGCACGCTATTTACAAGGCGCCCGAACGGAACCCCTTTTATTTGACATTCATACTCGGGATATTTGTGTCGGTGATATCGGAACTGGAGGTCGGGTAGTTGAGGGTAGAAAATAAGGGTGGGGTGACTCGAAAGAAGGGGTGCTGCTTCAGGATCATGGAACGAACATCTATAGCAAAGTTCGCTTTATCGTAGAAGCTTGGTTGTACACGGTCATGCATTCCGAATCCTATTTCTCGATTTCCCATTTTTATCTTCGGCTCTCGACATCCACAACTATTCTTTCTCTTACCCCTGTTCTTCTCAAACTCTATCAGTCTCTCTCTCTCTTTTTCTGTCTTTCTTTTTCTTCATTCTTTCTTTCGACTTTCATATTTTTCACGAGCGCGCACAGCTTTTACATTTCTTTCGCGTTTTCTCCGTAACACGGGGTAGACGTTTGACGACTAGGAGCCTTGGCATCGTCGACCGACAAAAAAAAAGGGGAACGAAAGAGAAAAAATAGAAGAAAAAAAAAATAGAAAGAACAGAAAGCGAGCAACTGAGCAAGAGAATGAAAGAGAGAAGAAGGGTGGTGTGGTGTATATACCCTTCGAAAAAAACTTTTACTGCACGAGTTTTCGTCACGCGCGCTTAGAAATCGTTCTACGACGTGTTCCATAAATATGGAACGTTTCAGCCCATCGTCTATCCCCCTCTCTGCTTTTACTTTTTTTTTTTTTGGATTCTTCCTTCATTCCTTTTTCTTTCCTCTACAACACGCTGTGAGAAAATAACTTCTCTCTCTTTCTTTTTTTTTTGGTAAATCTTAACACTTTGACTGATGGTCATTGGTGATCAGAGAGTTTAAACTTACTTGCAATTGTACAAATTTTACAGTCAGTGTATTTTGAACTTTACAAATAATTAGAAGATACTTTGAAATTAAAAATATCATATCGAACAATTAAATATTTTTATTGAAACATCTAAGATGAATATTCATTTCTATGAAGTCTTTTTATCCAACAGTTTACTCTGTTAAAACATTTTCAACATAAATTTGATTCATCAATCTAATTCGAAGAACAAATGGTCACTTTTTTGGTCTGACTTTAAGCTACTATTTTTTATCTCAACAATCTAACATTTTTCTTTGATAGTACTCTCTGCAAAATTTCATTTTAAAAACGTTTATTTAAAAAAATATGTGATTTAGGTGTGGTAGTCAAAGTGTTAACTATAAATACCTTCCTAGTGAACAATAAAAAAATGGATCATCTTATCGAGATACATGATCATGTTATCTATTCTCGTATCTATCTCTTTACCTCGACCTCATTAAAATCATCCCTGTCAGCTGTTCCTTTACTCCTGTTCTCTCATCTTTCTCTTTCTCTCTTTTTTTTTTGTAAAGCTTTCTTCATCTCCTTCTCTTCTTCCTTCTCCTCCTTCTTCCCAACCCCCAACTCATTCTCTGTGTTCTCAGAACCGTTCTTATCTTCGTCAATGTTTTTCCACTACCGAGAGAAATTAAAAGTGGATTTTTATATTTAACTTAAGCGTTTTATTTCTCGAATAATAATACAAATGTTGTTTTGAAAGTACCTCTTACGGAGAATTAACGAAGTATGGGAGTGCTAGTAGAAGTTCTCTGTGTGTGCATGTGCATGTTATTTTTTTAAAGCTGATTTGAATTCTTACAAAAAAAAGAAAATAAAATCTCGATGCTTTTGCATTTCTTCGAGAAAGAAAAAAAAAATAAAAGTTAGATCGTTTGAAGTAGGTAAGATAAATATTATCAAACGAGAGTAGTATGAAATTATTTTCATTCCCAACTGGCATCACATTTTCTAACTTCTAATTTGATATAATTGCACTTGGTTTCTTCTTACATTGAAAAACTTTTCCTCGTTGTTACGTTTACTAACTATATTAATATATAAATGTATATATGTGTGTGTGTGTGTGTGTGTGTATTACATAAACGGGGTTATATTGGAATGTGAGGTTTACTTTAAAGAAAATATCTGCCAAGCATCTCGTAAAATGTTCTTTTATTTTCCGAGGAAGATAAGCGTATCGCGATATTTCATCCATCGAAGAGGTAGCTGTATTTAAGGAGAAGAAAAAAAAAAATAAAAACAGTAAAAAACAAAACCAAGCAAGTACACTCCTCGACCTTATTTAATGCCTCTCTCATCAATCGTGTGTTGCTAGTGTTGCTGATCTGTTCTGATATTGCATACCACTTATAATTTTTTTCTTTTATTTTATCTCTTCCCTTTTACTTTTTATCCTTGTTTTTTTTTCTTTTTCCTCCTTAAATGTTAAATGTAATAATACGTAAAACGATGAAAGATGCTTGTAAGAAATTGAATTTTCGATATGATGCAAAACTAACACGAGTACAATCGATTTGTTTCTATTTCAAGGATATAAAAAATGTAAAACAACATTGTAAGATCCTTAAAAAGATAGTTTACAATGTTTACGTTTATATATCATCTCATTGGTAGTAGTACAACGTTGTGTAACTAAATCAATGTAAACATTCTTCAATATATCGTAAAAAGTGTGTTGAATTTTGCTCATAACTGTATACACATTAAACATAAACGTAGAAGAAAAATATTTTATTAAAAATTCTTCTTTAGAGATAAAAATACAACAAAATAAAATATATATTTTTTAAAATATATTTTTCAAAGAAGAGAAAACTAGATAGGGAAGAGTAATTAGGATATGTTTGATCGGTGCGAATGAAAGTTTAAATCAAACGTAAAGTTTAATACAGCTGTTTAAAATCAATAAATGTATATTTTAGAATAAATATTACTTGTAAATATTATATTATAAAATATATGTTAGATTAATTTATTATTTTTGAACTACACAATTTAACAATAATAATAATTAATACATAAATATAAATGTTTATATCATCTTATTCAGTTGTTAATATATTTAATAAAATAATATATATTTCATTATGCATAAAAACATGAAAGAATGATGATGAAGGGGGTGGGGATTGAAGGAAGGATGGGTGGAGGTAGGGGTAGTAAGGGGTAAATGATAAGAGAGCAAAGACGGTAACGTCAGGATTCTCACGACCGGTAATTAACCAAGAAAGTTAGGTGAGCCTTTCGAACTTAAATTCAGGCGACCGAGTTTTAGCTCGCAGCATGGCTTCTTCTAACACTCGTTGCGTTTAAAGAACTCCGTGACCCAGAGGTTTGTCTACGAGTCACCTTACCAAGTCTCTAACTCACCCTTTTTTTTTTTTTTTTTATTATCTAGTCTCTTCTTCTTCTACTTTTTCTTCTTCTTCTACTTCTACTTCTACTTCTACTACTTTCATTTCTTTTATTTTCCTTTTTTTTCTCTTGTGCAACTCTTGAATCCTCTTCTCTCATAAGAATCGTAACAAAAAGAGGATTTCTTTTTGTTGTCGAGAAAAAGAGAGAGAGAGAAAGAGTATTTTCATACTCTCGTTTTAGTCGTAGTCTTTCTTCATTCTTTTGAAGTCTAAGTTTATTTCAAATCGGCCTTGCCATCTTTTTCTCACAATCTGAATTCTTTTTGCCATCCTTTCCTTCCTTTTCTCCCTTTTTCTCCTTTTTTTTTTAACAGTGTTCTCGAAAAAGGTACGATTTAAAAAATATTACTCCGTTAGAAAGAATGTTCATTCTTTTGACATGATTTTTCATGTTGAAGCTTGCTTTTGATCACGTAGAAAAGTTTCTTTAAGCGACAAGGTTCCCAATTAATGTATTATATATAAATATATTTATAGGATGTTAAAAAGTGATTGTGTCTTACAACTATTTTCAAAATAGTATTGGAATTATAGAAAATGTATGAATCATAATGGTTTACTGAATCAGAAATATCATAATATACATCTCTTGTTCATTAAATTACGAATAAAATCGTTAGAGATAAACAGTGAAATATACAAACAAAATATCATATTTTCCAAATCATCTATATTTTGTACATTAAGTTTATTCGATTTAACTTTACTATAGAAAATAACGATTCACAGAGGTTCGAGGTTATAACGGGGCCTGATATTGTATCACCCTTTTCTCTGTGACATTATGGAAATTCGTTGGAAATTATCGCACGATTTAACAACTTTCCGAGATTCAGATAACGCTAATGATCGCGTTAATTAAACCGAATACTCTTTTCGTTCTTTATAGATCTTATCGGGTTTTACCGGATATCGTCATTCGTACTGATAAATGATATTCAAATTCGAGATATTGATCTTGTATTTAAAAATATTTTTATCATCTGTATTTCAGTTAAAAATTAGATGATTAACATAAAAATTAACTACAAACTATCTACCGTTTAAAAATTCAAAGTAATGTTGATTATTCCAAGTTGATAATAAACCAGCAAGTTCAATTAAAATAAATATAAATCGTTTTATCCACGTAAATGTTACGAGTTATTATTTAAATCATACATGTTTCAGTTAGAAGTTGTTTTAAATGTAAAAATGATTTAGAAAATATCTTCTAGCATTTAAAAATAAAATAAATGAGTATTCCAAGTTGATAATAAACTAGCATGATTCAATTGATACTAACACTTGTCTGTTTCTTTTTTGATTTTGTTCTTTTTTTAATGAAGAGAAATCACGATATCACGTGGATGTTGGATTTCGTGTTAAAGTACTATTACCAAAACGTTAGATCGATTCACAGAGGGTGATTCATAAGAACAGTTAGTATCATCCCTTCTTCGATCCGTCTTATTTTACTCTAAAACTACCGTACTGCAGTTGTTTGGCCCAGATTTCTAACGTAATTCCTATCACGATCGGTTTGAAAAAGAACGTTTACCGATTTAGATGATGGCCAGTTGTTATATGTCCTTTAATCGTATTATTTCAAGTATCTACCATATTTGTACGTGGCTAACGATAAAGGATATAACCTGGTGCGTGCTTTTCAGATTCGAAACGAGAACTCGAGAGGACGTGCGTGATTCACGCGAGACGTGACTTGAAATGGGTCCTCGATTTCTATCACAACTTTGATGAAGATCATACTCTCTCTCTCTCTCTCTCTTTGTGTTTTAATATAATACTATATTTATTTGTATATTTCTAACAATCTTTTTTAATAATTTATATTTTTACATTTACTTTCTAATAAATCTTTAAATTCATTTTTTAAAACAATCTCTGACTAATTATTGAGTTATACTACTGTAAGTATCATTGCGATGTTCTTTAAAATTCGTAATTAGGTCAATCACTTTCTCTTTCTTTTTTTCCTCGACACTTACATCAACGAAGGATAAATTAAAAGAAGATCAAATATTCAAAATTAATTCCACGTACCTTTCTCTCAACTTGCAAAATAATTTATAGTTTAAATCATACAAATTGAAGATGGAAACAATATTACACAAATCTAAATGCATATGATTTAAAACGTGTAATATTAAATACCAGAAGGTATGAATTTTGGTAACCTTGAGATTATAGAAATCGAGAAACTGTACTAAAACTTGGTTAGCATCTTAATTACCACAAAAACCACTGACTGAAAATTAACATCTACTCCAAGGTCCTTTATTTTCCTCATTTTCCCTTGACTCTCTGTTTTCCTTGATATCTTTCCCAACTCGTCGAGTTTTCCCAGTACCATCACCACCATAATCGTGGACGAAGCAAACGGCTATTCGCTTTCCTTTGCTCAGAGAGAGGGTGTAAGTATTCCCGCGAGCGTCTTAACGTAACTCACTTCGCAATGTATGCCTGGGGGTGTTAACGCCGTGTAATTAAGCGCCCCCGGCTCGACGATAATGGCGTCATAATTGCGGACCGTCCTTCTCTTCCTCCCAATGCACCCTCTTCATCTCCTCTTCCCCTAACCCTTGTTCCTCCTGTACCCCTGGTTTCTCTCACTGGCCAAGACTTTCTCTAATTTTCCTCATTCTTCCTGTTCAAATTTCGTATATGCTTTATGGTAACATTTAGGGGATGACCAAAATCACCCTTCACCTTCCCACACTGCTTTCATGTTCCCTCTGTATTCTTCTGTTTAAGTTTTTTTCTTTCTAATTCCCTTGAAATTTCATATAAGTTTTGTTTTTATGATAACATTTGGGTGGCCAGAATCATCCTCGATCTTTCTTTCCTTGTCATTGTGATTTTCTATTCGTACGTTCCTTCATCTCTCTCTTTGTTTCGTTGTCTGTTTCCAACATACGATTTTACATTTACTTGATTTAACAGAAATAACTACTCGGCCTGCTTTTTCGACTAAAGCGTCTCTTTGAACGTCCCATTGTAACTCGAAATTGGGGTGGCCGCATTAATTGTTGAAAAGAAAATTTTCCCCCTTTTTTTTTTACTCGGTGGTAGGGAAAGGGGAAGAGAAAACGGGGTTATTGTCGTGTACGAGTTTTTCATTTTATTTCATTTCATTTCATTTCATTTTATCTTATTTTTATTTTTATTTTTATTCTCCTTTTCCTTTCATTTTCGTTCGTTCGTCCGTTCGAAAGAAAAAAAAATAAAAGAAACGAGAAAGAGAGTTTCTATTTTTTGTAAAACACTTGACCAGGTTCCTCGTGTTTTTTTCGTTCATCCTGTCCCCTCCTCCTTTCCCCTTTCGATTGAAGGTCTCTTTCGGTTTTAGTTACATTAAAATAATTTTTGAACGTTCAAGTTTTCTTTACCATTTCGAAGAATAGATTTGAGATCATTGCAAAAATAAGAATTTTAATATCACCAATCGTGTTCCAGTTTATTATCAGTCATCGTAAATATCCTTATTCGTATTTTCTTCTCATACTTCTATTGATTATATTTCACATAAAAACTAATCATTATTTTTACATAAATTAACCAATATGAAATATAATTGAAAATATTCTACAATTTTTCTTTGATGTCAACGAAATACCAAACTAATCGGATAAAATCTTATTTCCCTTTTTTATTTCACCCATCAAAATAAAATCTTACTTTCTTTAGCTTTTTCGAGAACCAACGAAACGAGATTATTCGATTCCTAAACGCTTCGTAGGAGGAATTCTCTCTCTTCGATAATCTCAGAAAAAGAGAGAGAGAAAAAAAAAGATGGTTGAGTTCAGGGACACTCGAATTGAAAGAAAGAAAGAAAGTCTTTCTCTGTTCCTTTTTTTTAATCGTTTCTTCCTTTCGAAACGATCGGGTAATACGTCTCGTGAGAAGGAACGAATCATTGTAAAAAAAAAAGGAAAAAAAAAAGAAAGAAAGAATCCTTCCAGCTAACACCCTTTAGCGGACTCGAAACGTCGGCTATAATGGATAACCCGGTTTCTTTGAGCTACGTCATATGACCTCTATCCCTTCAAACCTCTTAAGCTACCTTTTTTGGTATAGCAACCGCTCGCTTTTCGGGCCATGCTACAAGCAAAGCTCTTTATGCTCAACAACTCCTCTACCCGTTTCACCCACACCCTCACTTTGCCACCCTCTTCGTCATCATCATCATCATCATCATCATCATACACCTACCTTTCATCGTCATACTTCCAGTAGTAGCCCTAACCATACGAGTTTCAAACGCTGTTAGAGGTTTCGGATCGCTATAATTACCGCATTTGCATTCGTACACGTACAACCTACACCTAAACGTGGAACTAGGAGTAATGGGATATTCCAGTAGACCAACACTAATTTATATTCGCTCTGCCGCCCGCGAAACCGCTGATCCCGCGTTCCACTATTAATTTGTACGACCCCTCTCCATCCCTCTATTCCCTCCCCCACTACCCTTGGAATTCAACGTTAGGTGGATTCACCTATTAAACTGGTAAATCGAATTTTTTTTGGTCTTTTACTCAACCCTTCCCTCACTTTCCCATACTCTCCCTTCTTCCTCCACTTACCCACTATTACGATTGACCACCAATACTACCACCTGATCTCTGTATTTTTCATCTCTTTCTATCGTATAAGTGCTTTAATCCAAACAGATGCGATCATTTACCTATACGTTTGCTATGATAGTGAAATAACATTAGGATCGTTTTCCAATTAATGCGTTCCATGTCGCGTGGGACGTATTAGTCCCCCCGTGTGGCAATTTTTGTTTCAATCTATTGAGTGTATTCTTTATTGGAAGATGAAAAACGAGAAATCTTAAAAACATAAATGGTCCAGCAACGGAACGTAGTAATTTGATAATTAATCGTAAAATATTCTTTTTGTTATTTCTTCTTTTCTGTTTTAAGATCGAACAATTGAAATTATTTAAAAAAACAAATCAATTGAACCACGAAGTACTTTAAATAAATTCTCCAGCATTAAGAGAGCTTTAGTGAATCTGTTCAAAAGGGAAAGGGGAGATTACTGAATCGTGTCACGGGCCACAGAACATCTATGGTAAAGTTTCTTCATTCCATTGGACTTCTGTGTTGGTTATATTGACTAAGAAAATCTACAAGAAAGATATCTCAGTATTCTCTGATCGTGTTCAATTATATTCCGGTTTTCCGCAGGTGTTAGCAATGATCGTTATCATCTTGGTGTTGTAATAGCTCTTTATCATCCTGGCTAACACGATCATTTATGACCGTCGTCTTGCTGCTGTAGTAGAATCCTTGACAATTAGTGAAACGATCGATCACCATGTGCCAAATGTTGATCAGTAAAGATATATAGGATTTATGTGAAGGTACACACACACACACACACACACATATACTATAAGCTCTTATTATATATATCAATCAATTTCAATCAATTTCAATCAATTTC
>JACGTP010000057.1:174726-229628 GCA_023678845.1 Mischocyttarus mexicanus | reverse complement strand
AATCAATTTCAATCAATTTCAATCAATTTCAATCAATTTCAATCAATTTCAATCAATTTCAATCAATTTCAATCAATTTCAATCAATTTCAATCAATTTCAATGAAATTCTAGATTTTTCGTTTAAATGTCTCACTCATTTGTAATGTACTCCCTTTTTTATTGAAATTATATCACCAGTTAAACTTTCATATAAATTTCAATTACTTTACATGGGATATTAATTTTTGTTTAATTTATTTTTTACCCTATTATACCCTAGGAAAAAAAAAGTTTCTTCGTACTTTAATGTAATAATTAGAGTTACAGGATTCTTAAATTATTTATCCAGAAAATACGAAGATTTTTTTCTCATTCAATATTAGAAACTTGTTAATGTGTTATAAGAATTATTAATTATTTTATATTTATTTAATTTGTATCAGGAAATCATGCTACTAGTAAATCACCGTTACACAATATGCATTTTTCGATAATTTATTTTATTTCTGAATGATTTCTATAAGCAGCTTTATGAATTTCGTATCATATGCAATTGTAACAATTTTTAAAAGAAAATATTACGAGTTGACGATTCATAAAGAACATTTCTAACTGCTGTATTGCTAAGAAGATTACTATTGAATCATTATAAGTGAATATAATTAAATATGGGGATTGTGGAAAATATTGAATAGGTTACAATGTAAGAAAATAAAACTAAAACGATTATGATGCAGTAAAATTTATTTGATTAATTTTATCATATAGTATCAAACGATATAGTTTATTAAACATCAAAGAAATGATTTTTTTCTTCTTCTTCTTTTTTTTAATTTTATTTTAATTATTCCACAAAAGATAAAAAAAAAAAGAAGAAATGAAACATTAATTTCGTGTCATTAAAGAGTGCTCTTTTATTGAGAAACAAAATTCGTATTATCTAAATGGTGATAGTAATTTATAAAAAGAATAATTTCGATTTCTTGTGATTGTATTTAAAGAGAAAAAAAAAATCATAGAAGATAAATAATCGAAAATAAATATCAAGAATATAATTAATGGTATATAAATAATATTTTATCAGATATGCTATATTGTGATTACAATATGTAGCATATGTTTATAGATACATGATAAACATTATATTCTAAATTAATTTTCGATTATTATTTAACATTGAAAAGAATACGTGAAATTTTCTTAAACGATTGAAATCTTTTTCTCATATCGAATTTAATTTATATATTTCGAATATTTATCGATATAATTATTCTTCTTATTATTAAAATTTCATAATACCAATAAAAATATAAATTAACGTAAATATATTCGCGTAATTTATAAATCAAATTAAGATTTTGTTCGTAAATTAGTATTATTTCTCGACGAAAGCTTATCAACAATAGCAAGACACATAAATTAACAAGTTATTTTCTTTGGTTTGTCAAAATATGCAATGATTTTTCTGTGTTATATAAAAACTTTCTTCTCTGTGTGCATGTGCATAAAGAATCGTCAACAATTAAACGATACAAATGTTTACAAATTACTAACGCAAAAGAATAAATAAACATTAATATTTTATCTATATTTCTACTTCTTTCAATTGAAAAGTTTACAAAAAATATTCGCATGTATAATCTAAATCCCGGTTACTAGATCGGGATCTGATGTATAAAATTTGTATATTTCTATGTGCGTGACTTTAATAAAGTCAACTAATCAAACGATGTCAATAAATTTGTTTGAAACTTTCTTCGGTTGATTTTATTTCAATGATCTTATTGAAAAATTTATAATACTCATTAAACTCTATGAATTTAAGAAGTTTTAAACAAAATTTCTTTGTACTACTTGATTCGTAAACCTTTTGTATATAATAGAAAGAAATAGAAATATTATATCTCATCTTAGAATTATTTTGTTATTAATTTTCTTGAGTTAGATAAAATGATGATGATTTTCTTATTAATCATGTCAAATGTATGTTTGATTTAAATTTGTTACAAGATTGATCTGGGACAACGCAATTATAATTGAAAAGAAATTTTTGTATAATATGAAGATCTTGAAAACCCAAAGTTATTCTATGCCTTAAACTACGAGGTATTGTACGAGTAATATTTATAGCAGCATCCATGTTAACACCTTTACGAGTAGCATGATTGGCTATAGCTTTACATGCATTAGAAACATCGCTATTGCATCCCGCAGAGATGATCATACAATCAAGCACTTTACTAACTACACTTTCCCAACTTTCTGGTACATCTTTTAATTCTTGAGAATATAGCATCATGGCAATAATTTCGTTGACATCTTTATACGGCATTCCATAATGATTATAATACCCATGAAGATTAACTTTCTTTATATCATCTGTCCAATACGATTCTCTGCAATTTATTGTTAAACCAAAGACACGGTACATGTATTTAGCATAATCAATTACATCTATGTCCATATTTTCACGATAACATATAACGTTATTATCGCTGAAGAAAAATTCTAATAACGGATATTCATTATACAATTCTTCAGTAGCGATCCAAGTTATGACCATATGAATTAAAGTTCCTATAATATCCGTAAACATTGATCCGATTGGTATACCATGTGTCTTAAAAAATCTTCGACCCTCGGGATCACGTATTGATGTAGAAGTAAAATAACTTATGCATTTTTGAAATTGCGAATCGTCACCTACAGTCAGATGAAATTTTTCCTTAACGATATTGAACACTTCACGGATTAACCATGCCGGTACCCTTGCATTAAAATCATCGTATTTAGGTATGAGCATTTTTATAGGCCCATATCTTTTCTTGCATATTGAAATTTCGTTGTTTAACCACATCATACCACCTTTGAGTATTTCACATCCGTAACCTGCATTCGTGCAACACTTTTGTTCTTCTAAAGCTTTTAACAAGGGTACAGCAAACCTTGCTTCTTGTAAAATAACACAAATTGGCATAGCCCAAGTTGGACGCACTTCATTAACATCGACAGAGCATATTTTGCTGCGGGCTATTGCTGCACAATCAGGAATAATTCCATGTTGTACTTCACGATACCTATCCCAAAACTCTTTTATTTCATCGAAACAGGTTTCTATTATATCCCTGTTAGTATATCCTTCGTGAGTTATAATATACGGAAGTCCTGGCGAGGCTCGTGGTGGTACGTTTTGTGCAGCTTCTTCTAATGTTAATGGTCTTAGTTTGTCAGTAACGTTAAGAGTAGCCCTCAGTTTTTGCAAAGCTTTGTAGAATGCTGGTCGAACCAAACACGGTGGTGTATGTTTAGAATACGGTTTGATAGTATCCGAAATGAGAGTAGAATTTACCATTGACCTATGTTTATGCTTTAATGCTTCATCTGCTAATTTCTTTAATCCGCGATCACAGAGTGCACTGTAGACTTTAGGACTTATTTTATTAAATTGTGTCGGCACTTCGAATTTTTCTAATGGACGAATATATAAACCTTTTTCTGGTTTCCATGATCCAGGTATTTGTGGTACGGACGAATAAGTACTATTTCTAATTTGCCGTCGCCCATTTTGATTTACACTATTAATTTGTTCAGTCATTATGGAATAATTTGAATCTTTAACTTCGGTGTTATATCGTTTAATTGTCTCGGCAGTTAGACTAGAATGTTCGAGAGGTCACATTAAGAAAATTGCCATAAGTACTCGACGATTAATGAGACATCTGTCGATATTGGATTAAACGAATCGATATGACAACAGAATACAGGAATTTTGAATATTATTTACTCGTTAATTCAGATAATAAATATTTATTTAATAATAATTGGTATACACTTAACGTAAAATGCTTAGATAGCTGCATATAAAAATCATTCCTATTATTTTTCTTCTTTCTCTTCTCCTCCTTTTTTTTTTTTCCTCGTACCTCCCGAAAGCTTCCTGCATCACCTCTCGCCTACGTTAAGGACTTTAAAGTTTTAATGCGGCAAGGATAAGCCGTCTCCAGCACCGCAAGCAATTCGCTAAATGCCGGAACGACAAGCGCGGCAATTTTAGTTTGGCCGAGTTTGTGGCTCGCGATTTCAACCCATTCCATTTTTCTTCTCTTTCTTTCTTTCTTTCTTTCTTTCTTTCTCTCTCATACGAATGTAACCGATATCGGCATTTCAAAGACTTCTTCTTCTTCCTTCCTTCCTTCCTTCCTTCGTATTTCTTCGAATCGATTTTCAAACCTAATACGCGAAAGCTTTTAAAACCTGTCGCGATTATTTCGAAAACATAAAACAAAATCTATTCGAAATGTGACTGTTTCGTTGTTTAATTTCTTTTCAAAGTTTCTCTTCTTTTTTTTTTTTCTTTTTAAATTTGTAAACACTCTGACCTTTATCGCGTATTTTATTTAACCTGTAATATACGTTAGTATAATATTATTTAAATTAATATTGTAAGAAGTAAATACGATGACTGATGTTTACATTTATTGAAAAAAATATATTTCGAGATATTAATATGAGAAATATTTCCTGACCTTCCATCGAATTCTAACAATAATCGATACATTCGAATAATATCGAAATATTGATTAATATTATCGAGTTTCTGTGTAGAATTTAAATCATATTGTATATATTTTTTTATTTTGTCTATCAAAATGATAATCGTTAACTTAAACGTTTTTTTCTAATTTTTTAAACATATTCTTTCTTCAATACTTTGTTTCATATTTATAAATATTACTCCAAACTTCATATTACTTATCCTCGCAAACCTCATTTTTGTACTTATCTCACGCTTTTTATAATTCAACCGAGTTGAGTCGTTTGGGTGTAAAAACATTTTTTAAGCTCTCGCTTTTAGAGCTTTTTAAGCTCCGAGAGATATGAAAATTCGCTATATAATATTGAGATAGAGTGAGTTGACGAAAAACATGCTTTTACATGCGTGTGTACATGGGTAAACACACACACACACGCACACATATATATTTATATTTATAAATATATATATATGTACATCGAGTTAGGTCGACCGCGTTTGAAATAGTCGTTCTTTCGTGCACTGCTATTTCACCAACGAGAGAGAGAGATAAAGTAGTTGCATGAAAGCTCGTACAACTTTCGGTGTATCGATTGGAGCCAATTTTACGCGTCCTAACGTTTCTTGAAATCAGCCAGATTTTGTGAAAAGATTGCAAATATATGTATACATGTATACATATACATATACATCATTCGTATAATTCATATATCTCCTTTTCTTGATCACTTATAATTATCCTTTTTATTGCAAAAACTAACAAACTGTCTTTCTTTATCACATTGTGTGGATAAATAAAATTTCAATAGGTATAAGAGTTGAAAAGGTTTATCTGTGATTTCACGTTACACATCGTCACACGTATTTATGTAAATTTCTTTGAAACTTCATTAGAATTGCTAATATTTTAAGTATCTGCATTTGTACATATATATATATGTATATGTATATGTACATGTGCATTGAAACCTGTTCAACTTCCTTCTACAATATTACGTATTTGACAAAACATAATATAAGGAATCACAGAAATATTTCTACCATTTCCAATTATACACAAACATTATATTATCTAACAATTGATTTAAAATAATTAATATCATCACATTAAATTACATTACATTACATTATAAACATTTTCAACAATATATTCTACTCGATTAAATATTTTTCCTATTCGTAATAAAAAGAAACAAAGATATTGATTACGATCAATCATGTTTAATTTTTAATACAGTCATAATTGAAAGGGTTTAGAAAAAGAGTAATTATTATGTTAGAAAAGTTGAAACGTTTAAATGTATTCATCATATAAGGATCATCTAGATACTTAGTAAACACTCAATAAATGGATTATAGATTATCGGAAACGGTGGTGCCGCGGCTAATCGAGCTTGCGGTATTACTCACTCGGTGATTAGGTGCGTTATCCAACCTCAAACAAGCCCTCCGCGCTAACTCAAACATCGTATCTCTAAGCGATAGCTAAGACGTTAGATTATATTACACCATTAACGAACGATTAATGTGCCTTTAGCGATCAGCCTTGAAAATCTCTGCTTTGTAAAGGAGCTTTCAAGTAAGCCTAGTTTTCAATCGGTCCTTTCAAATTTTACGAAAAGACACTATAAAGAATAGGAAAGAACAATGAGTATAAATACAAGTTACTCTCCTAAAACACGGTATCCTATAACAAAACATAGCAATCTATAATAGTGTTTTGTTTTAACACGATAAATTAAATTGTTAATACTTTTATACAACACTGTACTTGACAATTTAATTATTTATTTAAACAGTATTTTTTTAAATTAAATTTTATCTTCAAATAATACAGAAAGGAATAATGAACTATCGGTGTTATGGGTATTTTATTTTGATTAATTAATACAAAACTTACAATGACACTTTGCGAGAATTAACAAGCAAACCAAAATTACAGACTTTGTTATAAGTTCTTGAAAAAGTAATGGTAACATAAGAACGAAAATAATATTTTTAATAAATATTAGGTTTCTTGTATAAAATTAAAAAACGTTATGTTTATTTTGAATGGCTTTTCGAAACGTAAATCCCCATATTTTGGATCTGATTTAACACGGTTTCACAGAACACAGGATTCACAGAACACAGGATTTTCTTGAAACCTAGGAACCTACCGTGTTATATGAGGGTTATATAAATGTACGCACACGTATACACAGGTATACACTCACACACACGAATCCGTCTTTCTCTTCTTCCCCTTTTCTCGTGTTCTCTTTTTAGTCTCTGTTCACTTAGAAAATCGGATAGAACCTTTTGTTACGAGCCAGCAAAGGATAAAACAATTTTCTACGCGGCAAACTGACGATAAAGCCATTTAACGAGATATTCGTTAAAAAGAGAAAAGAGAAATATATACCTGGTGATCGTCTCGTACGAGTTGTGCAATCGATTGCGTAATCCTTGAAAGCAAAATCAAAAGCTTGGATCTAATAATAGTTGAAAGTAGATCTCTAAAACCAATATATATACTCAGTTTCATGTTTGTGTATATAAAATATATTAATTAACAATTATTTCCTATCGGTTTAATCGATATTTATTATTATTGGAGTATAATTGCAAAGATTTCTATAAACCTGAACTTATAAAGTACAAAAAAACGTATAATTAGTTTAATTTTTTCTTTGATGTCGAGTATAGTAAACAAATGTAAAAAATAGATAATTAATAATAGTTTATATAATATTAGGTTGTCAAGTATAAAATGGAGCAAATTTTCAATTCAATTATGTGCATTTTTTGCTTCATTTCGTACTTGACAACCTAACAATTGCAATTAAATTATTTAATAAAGTTTATTGGCTTTAAGAAAAATGTATTTTTTGTTTTATTCCAAAATCGAATAGAACTTTCTGATAGATCTAATATAAAAATTGTATTCTTGCTATACGTTAGAGTTTAATCTTCGGTATGAGAATGAAAACAAAAAGAAGAGATTTTAGGTTCCCGTTACATTACCGTATTTTGGTCACGCTTTGAACGGATTCGACAGATCACCAAAGGCTTAGTTGAGAAGAACAATGGTAGGAAGTTGAGTTGGCGAGAAAAGAGAGAAAGAAAATAAAGGTTTTTTTTTTTCTTTGCCAAAGGTTAATCTTCTGCCAACCCTCTGTCATTCGTATCGGCACCTAGCCTCCTAATCCGGAACTTCTTTCCTCCCCGTTGAGATTTTCTACCCATGAAAGAGTTGATCGAAAATTCACTGAATCCTCTTGAGAGGCTTCGTAATGGTTCGTTCGTTGGTTGGTTGGTTGGTTGGTTGGTTGGTTGGTTGGTTTAGTTGTTGCCACGTTGGCAAGAGAACTAACTTTCGATTAGGATAACCTTTATAGAAAACTATTTATTATTATTATTATTATTATTGTTTAAAAAAATTTTTGGAAGTACAGGAAGATCATTGGAACTGGAAGAAGAAAAGAAAACTTGTTTATAATAATATTAACTCGATTAAACAATTCATTCTAGCGACATAATTTATTTTTTTAAATCCTTTTATTACTTCCCCTTGTTTTTTATTTCTTCCAAATATTTTACGAAAGTAAAACTAATGGGGAGCTAAAAAAAAACAGGAAAAAGTAATTGTTTATTTAAACGGTGGTATATACGTGCGTAAAGAATATTAAATGTAATATTTGATTATTCTCTTTAACTAATGATTTACGAAAATTTTAATTACCCTTTCCCCGTTCTTCTTTACTCTTCGATTTATATGAATAATTTAACTATTATAGAAATAATCATATGTTTATTAAATTATCTTACCCCAATCGGGATTTTAATTAGTGAACGATCGAGTGAAATATTTTTAAACGATATCGCATTAAACAAACACACACACACACATACACACACGTGCACAGAGACTTGATATCGAACAATTTTGGAATAATAATTTTATAATCAATCCAACAACGACAACACTACTCATACATACACACATATACACACACAGTTAAACGACCTTAATATTTCCTAATAGAAAATGTAATAACATTCGAAAATAGATGTCGAATTTAATCGTTGACCTCCTTTAGTTAAACATAATTAAACAGTAGAAACTGATAGAGTGTTAGGGTAGAAATAAAATAGAGTGGACGAACGATTAGCTCTCAATGTGTGTGTGTGTGTGTGTGTGTATGTGTGATGGTCACGATCTCTCTTAGGACACAGATGCAACGGTCACGGTGTTAATTGAAATTAATCGTCCATCCGCGTAATATCCGCATCCGACTAATGAGCCCTACCCTTCCCCTCCCTTCCTTTCACTTCACCCCACCCTTGGATGTATTAATTAGCCCTGTAAATTGGTCGACACCAAGAAAAAGGGAAAACGTTCAACTTCTTGCAAGAATTAATCACTCTGGGATATATGACCTTCTTCTCCATTTTTAAAACTAAATCTTTCTAAGTTCTTGTCAATTTTTCTTTTACTTTGTACATTTTATTATAGTTTTATTGTTTTTCTTTTTCCAATTTTAATATAACATTTGTTAGAACAAAAATTCTTATAAAAATTGTATCTTTCTTTCGACGTGATTGGATTATGATTTAATTTCTTATTTCAATTTTGTTTTTTTGGAGGAAATGGATTAACACCATTTTCAAAATAAACAGCCGATTTATTTGTTATTTCAAAATTTTCGATTGAAACAAATTTCATTAAAAAATTGAAGAGAGAAAAAAGAAGAAGAAGAAGAAGAAGATTTAGGTTTCTTTCATCTGAAATCGGATTACTATAATTCTTTTAAACGTCGAATAGATCGGACAAAAAAGAGCTTACTAATGAATTCTGGCAGAGTTCTTACCAAGGGTGCTAAGACTCCGATGGGGTGGAGGTGGAGGGGTGGTTGTCGTCCAAGTGTTTACGTCGCATCGAGGAAATCCTCTTTAGCTTCTTCTTCTTTTTTTTATTTCTTCCTTATTTTTTTTCCTTCTCTCCTTTCTTTATTCTCTCTTTTCTTTGGTATATATTACAATTGGTTTAGTATGAAATAGATTAATTAAATTCAATTAATTTCGTCATACCACTTTTGGTTTTGACTAACTGCAATTTATTATTGTATTAATCATTTCTATCTTTCCCCACTCTCCACTTTTTATAAATTTATTCAAACATAAGAAGAACACATTAGGTGTAACTCGATAACATTCGTGTAATAAATTTATTATAATTAATTCAGATATAATTATATTTAAACAACAATTAACTCTTTGCACTCTGAACAATTCTGGCCATTGATCACTAATAAATCTTCACTAATAAATATATAATCGATATAAAATAGATAAAATTCACTACAAAATACAATATTCCCTAACGCAACCCCTGACAACGGAGTGTAAAGGCTTAAATATATTTTGACTGACAACTCTTTCAAAATAAACCTTTCATATTAAAATTTAAACATTATCCTTTATAAATATATCATAATTAAATGCATTTAAAATACAAAACTGATTTGATATAAAATACATAAAATACATTTAAAATACAAAACATTAAACTGAAAGATTTTATACAATATAATAAATAATACAAATTATATATAAAATCCTAAAATATTTGTTAAACTAGTAGAACAAGATTTTCCTTAAAAAAAATCTACTCAAATATTGATCCCTCGATGCTAATCAATGTTGCATCAGATTAACTATACTTTTGTTAACGGTACATAAATATTGTCTTCCTCCTTTTCCTCATTAAATAAAAGAACCAATGAGTAAAAGAAAAAAAGGATAAAAAGGAAAAGGTAAGGAATGGAGAGACAAGTGGAAAGAGGGTTGGTGGTGGGAGAGGAGGTGAAAGGGAGGCGGAGTAAACGCCTCTATTTGAAATGCATTGGCCGTCACGGAGACGACAGGGCTGTTTGCGCTGTCAAGCGAAGGATAATGGATCGGGGTCGGTGGACAGGTCCTTGACAGGATATGCCCCACTCCTTCACTCCCTTTCTCCCTCTCTTTCTCTCTTTCTCACTCTCCCTACTTCTTCTTCTTCTTCTTCTTTTTCTTCTTATCCTCTTTCTTCTTAACGCTCTTTTTAACGTAGCAAAATAGAAAGGAATAAGGAGTTAGGAGTTAGCACGTTAGAAAAATGACTATAACACTCACCGTGAAAGATCAGGTTAATAAAACGATCGGTCAATGTTGCTTACGGTTATCCGCGTTGCCATTTGTTATGGGGTTTTATATAACGTGTATAGGAAAAATCGAATGATCGGTGCTAAGGTTTTCTTCTTTCCGAAACTCTTCGATCATCGATGAGAAACGTATCTTCCTTTTCATCTTTCTGTATTTTTATTTCTTTCTTTTGGTTGTCCTTCTTTTTTATTTTATATTTATTTTTTGTCTAGTTGGTGTTTGAAATTTCACTTGACAAAATCTATATTTGTATAATTTGAAATATTATAACTTATAAACATGTTATATAACACGTTAGATGTGGTAAAAAGAGTGTGTTCAAGAGAGGGATCCAAAGAATGCAAAAATAAGAGGTAGCACTTGTTTAAGAAGAAATTCCTTTCTCACGTATCGTCGCGTATAAACGTGAGAGAAAGCAAGTCGACACGTTCCAAATTCCGTGCTTGGAATAACAGCCGATCCAAGCGATTTTATTATCACGTTACTCCCTTAAACTTTAATCCCCAAGATTTTATCACTTCTTTCATTTTATCACTTTTCTCTGTTTATTTTTTTTTTATTTTTTTAGTTAACTGCTTCAATTTTATAAATCGATATTCGTTATTAATTAATTCACATATTTTACGAACCTCTCCAATCGATTTATTTTCAAACCTGTCGCTTGTCAACTTGTATTTTAAATATTTTAAGTAAATAAATTAAAATAAATTAACGATAGAAATTCAATAATATTATATATTTATTTTTATTATTAATATATAGATCAAATGTTTTAATTTATTTTTGTAAGTGTTTTAAACTTCTTCAAACAATTTACAACGTGAAAATATTCAATTTGTCCATGTTATTTAAGTCTGCAATCACTTGCATTGCCAATCGAATAATATTGTCATTTTTCAGTATGACACAGGAATTTTAGAATAAATTTGTATAGTCATTTCCAGGGTGACTACCCATACAAATGCAAAAGGGTTGATACGAGTTGAAAATTATCTTATACGTAGGAAAGGTGTTAATAGATAAAACCACGGTCGACATTAATTACGATTCCTAATTAGTAGAAGAAATAGGAGAAATGGTCGGACATACGTTAGGTTCTGTCTTTTTCATACTACCTGTATTTCCATTAGATTTTCTCTCTCTCTCTCTCTTTCTCTCTCTCTCTCTCTGAAAACGATATCGTACTACTTGGCCGAGTTTACAAGGCCGAAGGTGAAACGATTTTCCACGCTGCCCTGCTCAGTTCTACGTGTAGAATTTCTGTTACGTTTATACATGTGTAATGCATATATATATATATATATATGTGTATATGTGCAAGTGTGTGTGTGTGTGTGTGTGCATACTCGTACAAGTAGGAGCACCTGGGTATAGCAGGCAAAAAGTGTCGTGCTCAGTAATTTTCTGGTAATTAAATTTACGAGCTCGGGCCCACCGTTGCGGCCGCTTAAGAGGATTCTGGCTTGGTATATCGAATATCTCGAGCAAAAAAGGGAGAGAGTTTGGGAGGGATGAGAAGGTGCAAGTGAGAGAGAGAGGAAAAGAGAGAGAGAGGGAGAAAGAAAGTCCTGAAAGAGTTGGAACGAGAGTTGGACGCGAGATCGCTCTTCTCATTTCAACTTTCAAATGTTTAATAACAAAAAGAAGAAGAAGATTTTTTTATATATTTCAATTTATTTAAAACAATAAGCGCGTGCACATTGCATTTCGAGATTTCGAGTTGGTAAAAAGTTGTTCTTTTCTTTCTTACATTTTATTTTACATCTTCTATATTTTTCTTCAATTTTTGTTTTCCGCTTAAAGGAAAAAAAAACAATTCTAATGCGAACACGAAGACTACAGCTAAATACAGATTTGTTTATAGAAGCAAGAGAAAGAGAAAGAAATAAAAAGAGAGTGCTGCATTCGAGAAAGAAGGTTCCATGCTTAACAGCTGACGGTAGCGCTGACGTCTAACGCATGCGCATATCTTCTGTATTATACAGCCTCAGTTATTTATTATATTCCAATTAAAATAAATGTAACGTATAGGTGAAGAGAGATATGTGCATGTAACGTTACTTCCAATAATGATTTATTATACAGTCTCAGTTATTTAATATTCCAACTAAAATAAATAAATATATGTATACATATAGGTTATGTTTCGATGTATAGATGAATAGGAAGATATATACATGTAACGTTACTTCCAATAACGATAAAAACAACTTCGTCAACGTCAAATCTCATTTGATATTTTCGTCAATATAAAATTTAGCTTTCTCTCAACGCGCATGCGCATAATATAAAATAACTTTAGCTCGTATTTTTATGTGTTCTATATCTTGTTTCCAGGGATGCCCTACTTATTCTACTTATCATAGAAAGGAACCGACAAAGCTTTTCAACGTCACTCGGCACCTATATACAAAACCCGAACGAATCGTACGAAAGCTTCTATTTTTTTTTTCTCTCTCTTTCTCTTTCTCTCCTTCTCTCGCTTTCTCTTTTCACTCGAGTTGAATAAACATTTCGGCCAAAAAAGAAGAAAAAAAAAAAAGAAGAAAAACGAAAAAGTAAAATAACTTTTATTTCAAGTGACAAGATATGACGTTTACGATGATAACAATGAAAATTCTTAATCGTGGTATACATAATTAAGTGTTGGTATGATGATTTCATTTAATAACACGATATAGGCATTATCTGTATTCTCTCTCCTTTCTCTTTCTCTCTGATTCAGTTCCATTTCAATTTTTGTAACATTTAATCCGTTGCTTTTCAATTAACATCGGTGGAAACAACGTATCGTATGTATCGTTTTACAAACGATATCAATGCCGATACGGGAAAATTAGTAAGAATTTATCGATACTCGATATGTAATTTAATCGTACGCGTTTGCAATGTCCACCTGCACCGTATATCGTCTTCTTTATGACAACAAATTCATTTCAAATTTATATATCCCTTTCGAACAAATCTGCAATTATTTCTTTTATTTTGATATCTCGTATTATACTCTTTAAATCTCATTATTATTATTAGTATTATTATTATTCAAATATTTTTTACAAGGATTACCATCCAACGTTTGTTAGAAACAAATTAGAAATAAAATACAAATTAAAAAATAAAAAAGTATACTTAACGAGAATCGAACCTGGGTAACTGCGATTACGAATCTGTGCCTTTACCCACTACGCTACCAGTGAAAAAATTTTTTTGTAGAAATAAACAAATATACACATTCAATTATTTATTCAAATATCTTCAATCAATATCTTTAGATTGATCATACTTGCATGGTTTTATGGTGAAATGAACAATACTAATTAACATTTACATGTGTGTAAAGTTTTCAAAAGATTTGAGAGAGAATGTTGGATGCTAGCTTTTGTCAGAAATAAAAGAAAAAAAACAAAAACGAAATATAATCGTGCTATGCATGGTGTGTGTATCGTGTGAATAAAATTTATTTATACATATACATATATATATTTTCGAGGTATTTAAAATCTATTGTTATCATTTAACGTTAACATTTATATTACCCAATCGATAATATGTCATAAATAAATTGATTAATTTAATATTATCCTAACGTAAATAGCCACGATTTATGAGTAACTAAAACAAATATCTGTATAAAACCGTATATATATAAATATAATATATAACACGATTGAACAGGATGATTAATAACGAATAATGCTAACTAACGAACGGCCGTGCATCTTATTAACAAATATCATCGAAAATATTCGAAACAACCTGTTTTAGCAAATTGTATTGATATTATAAATCATTTCCACCCACACCCCTTTACTCTCTTCATCAGCCAAATGGAAATAAATCCCACTTTATCTCTCTCTCTCTCTCTTTCTCTCGAATAAATATCACTCAGCCATAAATATGTAAATTAATAAGATAATAACAACAACAACAATAATAATAATAATAATAATAATATTAAAAAAGAAAGAGTTCATTGAGGTGAATGAAAACGAACAAACGTTGGGTATTACCTCGCATCGCTATGTTTGATAAATACGCACACACATACACACACATATACACGCGTATTTATGTGTGTGCATATATACGTGTTGCCAGGATTTTAAGGCCGATTTGCAACGAACACGATTACGAGTTAGCATCTGGCTTTGTCCGCAAGAAACCGATAGCGAGAACCGCAATTAATTCGGTGTTCTCGGTTTATCCTCCTTCCCTATTTCTCTATCTTTGTCTTTCTTTGTATATCCTACCCCTCACCTCACTCATTCTCTCCCATTTTCAACGACGACGACGACCGATATCTCTCAGCAGCTTTTCGAGAAACCCAAGGAGAGGGAGAAAGAAAAGGAGGAAACTGGTAGAAGAGAGGACACGAGTGTTAGTTCCAAGATTCGTCGAGCTTTGTGCTAGCACCGCAGCACGCGTTGGCATAAAGCAAAGCCAGAGAAACTAAAGAGAGTAACTGAGTGAGAAAGAGAGATGGAATGAACGTGCATATATATTTCAAGCTTTTGCACCGAATGCTTTGTGTTTGCGAAGCCCAGACATAGCCCGGCTGCTGTCAGACAGATTACCAAAAAAAGGAAAATAAAAACCGGAGCCTAATCTCCTCGCGGCTTAAAGCGTCCGTCATTCGTCGCCTTTTACTATTTCTTCGAGTCCCTTTCTCTTTATTTTATCTCTAACACACTCTCTCTCTCTCTCTTTCTCTCTCTCACACACACACATACACACACACACACTTTCACAGTCTCTATTACGCTATTTATTCAGCCATCCACTGGTGTATCGAGCTTGACGTATATTTTTCTTTTCAGTTTCTACCGCAGGGAAGAGTCTTATATATATTTTATATTCTTCCTTTCTTTTTTTCTCTTAGAGACCTTTTTAGAAAAAAAAAATAGAGATGAGTAGAGGAAAGGGTCATGGTCGGTCAAGGTCAGGAATTAATTCCCTAGGTACCTAAAAGGAATATGGTTTAGTCGTGGCCATCTATTTGCATATTAAACAATAAGTCTTTATTTTCCTTTCCTTCTTTTCTTTCTCTCTTTTCTTTTTTTTTTTATATGTGAAGTTTACTTTCTTTTTCTGAGTTTCATTCATTAGTTCATTCATTGTTGCATTGTGTTATTTATGGGAATAATTATTGTTCTGGATTTAACCACTAGAGGAATTGGTAAAAATAAACAAGTGAAATATGTCGAGAATATTTATTTCTTCATTCAATGTTTAAACAGAATTATATAAAATTTGTTTGATTAACAAATCTCGATAAAAAGAAATCAAAAATTATTAATCATTGACAGAAAAATAATCCTTGGTTATTTGTTTAAACCTGTTGTTCATCTTACATTTTGGCTAATTCAATAAACGATGATAGGAAAATGACAAATGTTTCTTGAAGAATTATTTAAAAACTCGACAAACCTTGCTTCGAAACAACCACTGCATGACATGGCGTTTTCCAAACTTGTGGGAGAGAGTCTTCGAGAAACCCTAGGAAGTGTGTGTTTTTTTTTTTAAAATACTAATCCCGGTTCTTGGTGGTTTCTTTTTTTGAAATTGACCCTACCGATAAGGTCTTCCCAAAGGAACACTGAAGAGGGTCTAACGTTTTAAGGGACGCAACGAAAAGAAAGCGTGCCTTATCGTATTATCAAACGTGCACAGAAACTCGAGTAAAAAGGATAACGCTTTTTTCTTTCTTCCGCTTTCTTAAATGGTTTTTCTCTTTTTTTTTGTTTTGTTTTTTTGCTTCTTCCATTCCCGGAGAAAGCTCATTTATTTTTGTCCTTCCTTAAACATCGTAACCAGGATCTGACATTTTTTCGCAACAATGATATTTCGTTCTTTTCTTTTCACACTTTTTGATCATATTTCATTTCTTAGAAAAAATCTTTACATTTATAATTAATTAATCAATTCAAAAAGACACATGAAGAAGATACTTTAAGATTTCCAATCAAACAAATCGAATATATCAAACCATATTTAAGAACTTTTATTAAATTTTAAAGAAACTAATAGGCTTCAAAATTAAAATTAACGTTTCCAACAATAAATCATTTCCAATATTTTCTAAAACCATGAGAGATAAAAATTATACTCCCTTCCATACTAATGAATTTATTTAACTTTTTTTTATTTTTAACTATCTCATGCATAGAAGATAAATTTGTATAATGGATTTGCAAAGGTTGTTAGACGAAAGATGCTAAGTCGATTATTTAAATGCGAACGCAATGGGTTTAACGAAGTAAACTTGAACTAAGGGAAAGAAAACTTTGACTTTGTGCTCCTTTTATTTTCCTTCTCCTTTTCTTTCCTCCTTCCTTCCTTTCTTTCTTTCACACGTTCCCTTTTCTCGTTGAGTTTACTTTAAGGAAGCATTAGCAGCCAAACCAAGGGAACAATTACCAAAAAGTAGTGGGACGAAGATTGGTATAGTTATCGCCTAACTTACGTATAAAAGAATAAAGTAATGAAAAAAATGATTCTATTGGAAGTTAGTTTGAAAGATTGGAAATTATTCAATGGGTCCTTAAAAGGGTTCTATTTAAAAATTCCCTATTTTACTGATATTTTATTCAAGTTTACCAACACTAATGAAATCCAAAGATCTTCTTTCTTTTTCTCTGTAATTCCTCTTTCATTCTTGTTTGAATATTTCAATATCGATAGTTTTAGAAATGTCTGATTTATTTTAAACCAAAACTACTTGTCCAACGTTCTTTACAACGTTGATCTTCATTCTACTTTACCAGATGTTAAATAAGTTTTATTATATATTTATTTATATTTATTTATTTATATATATAAACTTAAACTTGTTTTAGTAATCCTATTTAAAATGAACCTTTCTCTAACTATGGAAAATATTTCTTGTATGTTTCAGGTGAGTTGTAATTCAGCATCCCTGGTGGTGTCTAAGGTTTAACTCGTTTCAGTAAGCATAAAAATCAAGATTGATTTATTTTATATTTTTATTCCACTCATAACGAGTACGATGTGAGGATAGAAGATTGGATTAATCATAAATCAAGGATTTTTCTAAGAGAAGGAGGGAGAAAAGGAATAAAGAAAAAAAATTATTCTTTTTTTTTCGGTTATCAACCCTTTTCGGAATAGGTTTGAAATGAGACAAGGGGGTTCTTAGAAAAGTCACGTTCTACCTTCCGGTATGTTGGTTTCCTTTACTTCTAGTACATCACTATGCTGCATCGTCACAACGAAGAGCATTATGCTAACGACGTTTCCTGAGATACGTTTGAAACGATAAATTCGCTATCTATATTCTCAGAATAGATGATGGAAAAAACGAATCATTCTCGAGAGGAAGTGTCTCCACTTCCCTTCCTCACTCTTCCTCACTCTTCCTCACTCTTCCTCTTCCTTCCCCCTCTATCTCTCACTCTTAGAAAGAAAGAAAGAAAGTCAAAACGAAAAGAGAAAGCAAACCTTTTATACCCGTTTTAAACTTATGAAAATGATGGAAAAAGGATCGGTATCAAAGCTACCATACGTTGAGAAAACTTTTTCTTCCTGTGTTTGTATCTTTTCAAAGAGAATAAAATAAAAAGAAAGAAGAGAAAACAGAGAAAGAGAGAGAGAAGAAATTTGTCTATTTATATGTTCATAATACGTTCGACATTAATAGTGCACGTTGTCGAAAAAGCTTTGAGAAAACCGGAAGCACTTTACCAACGTACGTAGAAGAGATATTTACGTTGAAGATAGAACAAAATTGGAAACTCGCCAGGATTGAAAGTAGTTTGTCGCATCATCGTAAGCCGTCTTACGTTGAGTACACGTGTAGCTTTCTAAAGGGATGGTACAAGATTACTTTGACGTGAACACACATGTATTATTAGTAACTAATTATAAAATTTATAAGATATGTTATGTGCACGTAAATATACACACACAAAAATAAGTATTTACTGGAAGTTTTGTTACTACTATGACAATTATAAATGTAAATTATTCTGAATATATTTCAAGAGTTAGGTTTCTAAAATATTTGTTAAATAATGCATTTTCTGAGATAGAATATCTTTTTCTTCTTAAACTATAAAAATATATTACACCAAAATCATGTTATTGAGTGTTGTAGAAAGTGTTGTACATTTTCTTATCGTTTTAAAGAGAAACCGTGTTGTAGAAAATGTCTATTCATATTTATTTCAATTCGAATACTATCCTAATGAAAAGACTATAACATATTTTTCATCATTAATCTTTACTTGATATTTTATTGTTATTGTAACGTAGAAGAAATCGTTCGAATGTTGTCAGTTAGCTCATCGAAACTGATGGGCAATCGATTCTTGTTTATCCATTCGGTCTATCTTCATGAAGACAGAGATCCCATCCAGTTTATACAGGCGCTCAGACTCTACACAGCAGGGTATCAATATTTCATCCACGTTCTGCCAGTGCAATAGTTTATGCCATTGGCTCTACGTTGTATTTCAATATTTTTCTCAAAACCTGGGGATAAAGCCGTGCCAGTCCCAATTTGCTACGTTTGCGATGCGTGCAACTTTTTCTATCTCTCTCTCTCTCTCTTTCTCTTTCTCTCTTTTTTTTATCTCTCTTTTTCTCTCTTTCGTTTCGTCTTGAAGATATTTTCCAGAAGATATTGAGGTATTTTGCTGAAAGGTATTTCTTCCTTTCTGTTTCCGACATTTCACAAACAATTACAGAATTTACATAGGTAAATCACTAAAGAAATTTTCTTCTCAACTCGTTGTTCAAACTTTCAACTCCTTTGATCATTTTAACAATAAGAAAGTTTCTGTATTAAGTATGTATATCTAACAAGATGTTCGTGTTTTATAAAACATTGTATACAAGTAGTATAACAAGAGTACAATTTTTACTACTATCCTAAACATCTATTGCTGTTAATAAATATTAATTTTATTCTGCATGGAATCATTTTCTGTGAATAGAACAAATCAATTTTGATCATTTAACTCTTCTAACCATATTAGTTAATGCACTTCACACACACCATAGCAAATTCTGTCCCAAGTAACTTTTCAAGATCAAATTTATTGCTTTGAATAGGTTTTGTAAATAACTTACATGCATTTACAATTAATAAAACATTGTATTTGTGTAGTGTAACAGGAGTACAATATTTACTACTATCCTAAACATCTATTGCTATTAATAATTATTAATTTTATTCTGCATAAAGTATTTTCTTTAAGAATAGAACAAAAATAAGTTAGCTCATGTAACTCTTGTAACCATTTTTCTTAATACATCTTATATTTCTATTATTAAATTGTATATATTTGATATTTTCTATTATCAAAGTAAACAGAAATAGTACGCTACGTCGAATACAAACTCAGCTTTAAGTAACGCAAAATTGCACGAGAAACGTGGGTTGTAGCAATCTTAACACTCAAACAGTTAACATAGAATCTAGAAAGAAGAATAAATATAAACGATCGATGGGGGGTAATTTCGCAGTATGCTTGTAGAAGCATAAAACAAAGCAAGAAAGATGAGAAAAATAAAGAAAGAAAGAATGAGAGAAATGGATATAACAAACTAGTAGAAGGCACAGAAGCATGAAGCAGAATTCTTGACGAGAGAGATGATAACGATGAGTGTTTGGGTGTGGGTGATGAGTTAGGAGCAAAAAGAAGGAAGGAAGGAAGGAAGGGTAGAATGAAGGAAGGAAGGGAGGGTTACAGATAGATCGTGCTCGTTCTTTTTTTTCTCATATCACCGAACAAACAAACAAAACAAAAATACTTTTCTCTTGGTGTCTATACCACGTGATTATTGTCAAGTGGCTTTCCAAGATCTGGGGTGGAAATGAAGAAAAAGTAAAATAAGAAGAAGAAGAAGAAGAAGAGGAAGAAGAGAACTTGTCTCGTCGGTGTTTCGATATCACTGTATCATAGTAACCTTTCAAAGTATAGTAGTCGTGCTCGTTAAGCATGGTAGGTACTGTTAGTGCAAGACAAAAGGAAATAAAGGGGATACTGCAGTTAAGAGAGAGGAATACGAATGAAAGGTTCGAGAAAGAAGAAGAAGAAGAAGTAAAAGTACGAGAAGTAGAGAAAGGGGAGTAGAGTGGGGAAGAGAGGGTAGTAAAGGGGAGTAAAGGGAAAGGAGAGAGAAGAGGGAGAAGAGGAATCGCAAATTGGAGGAAACCCCGTGGGCATGGTATGACGAACCGATGAAACGCTAGGCTGAACATCGATATCAATCCCTAGTCTCATTTTATCTTGCCACCCTATTTCAACCCTTGGACCTTGGAATTCGGTGGAAAAGGTCTAACGGTTTTCTTCTTGTAACGATACTCGTTCAGTTTTTTTTTTCTTTTTCTTTTTTTTCGTATCACTCGAATGTGTTGGAATAAAAAAAATATAAAAGGTGATCGGATAAAATAAGAGAAAAGGATGAAATATTTTTCTTATCTTTTCTTTCTTACTTTCTTTCTTTCTTTCTTTCTTTCATGCGAAACGAAACGAATTGCTTTTCAGAGTTGATCCGATGAAGTAAATTGCGGATTTGATATTCTATGCCAGGTAATTGGGTATTCTGTGAATTACATCTCTCGCGAAACTGGAAATTCGTTTATGTGTATTCGAGAAATACGAGTGACAACGTTTTTCCACCTTACAATTTTTTGTTTATTATTTTTTATCTTTCTCTGTTTCTCTCTTTTTCCTTTTAGTCTTCCTTGCTGCATTTATTTTATTTTATTCTTTAAAGTAGTATTGTATAAGCTTGAATAAATTCGTATAAATGATTATTTCCATCTAGGATAATAATTTATATTCAAATTTAGGGTTACTTATTAAACATGTGAATTCAGTGTAACAGTCAAACTGTTAATTTTTTTATCAATCTCAGAATATCGATTATTTCTTTTGAATAACTACGGTAAAATCATTTCTACTCTTCGTAAAAGAAAAATAAAGAATAATTGAATAATAATTACGAGTCATTTTGTTTAAATCAACGATTTCAGGTTTTTTGTTTCTTCTTTGAAAGAAAATTAATCTTTGATACGGTATTTCATTGTACAAAGTTAAACAATTTAAAAAGTTCTTAATTCATTTATGAAAGAAATACTTCATTTTATTATTTTCTTTTTTCTTCTATTTTTATTCTTCGTACTTAACCTCAAAGGAGGAGAGAACTTACACGAAAAAGAATTATCAAAATGAAAGAGTTGAGCGATAATTAAATTATACTTTAAATTAATTATACATTTTTCTTTGGGCCTTCCCTTCCCAAACGAGATTATAAAATCGTTTTACCTTGGTTACCCGACGGTCGAGCTTTTTCTCTACTTCCGGTCACCTGTCGGACTACAACTCTGGTTGACTTATTCTACTTAGAATGAAACTTTTCTTACCACAATTTTAGTTTATCCGTACTACTGAACTATAATTTATGATCAAAAAGAAATGATATTGCGTGTATAATATAATCATAATATTCTTTCTATTTCTTTCCAAATTACTAGTTTAATTAAGATCGTCAAGATAAACGATAAAAAAAGAAAAAGAAGGAACATTTTTTCGTCGATATCTCGTAGGAATCATCAGAGCAGACGTGGTATCAAAGAACGTGGCATATCGCGGTTTGCCAAATTTGTATCAGGGTCTTTTGCGCTGAATATAAAATCATTCTGTTTGGGAACTTGGCCAAGATTTTCACTTTTCACGGTCTCACGGTTTCCAACGATTCATTTCATTACATATATTTATATATATATATAATTATAAATAAATATAATTAATTATATATATTAATTATTTAATAATAAATTATAAATAATATATATATTATATTGGAATCAATGAAACGAGTACTTTTGGTTAGTCTGTTTGGCTATTAAACGCCTGTTTCATAGTTTCCAATCTAATATAAGTATGTATATGTAATACATATAACTATATATTAGTATATAATATTTATTACATAGACATTTAACGTAAATTAAATCATAGTATGTGTGTGTAACATGATAGTTCAATTTAGAAAAGAAATTTGTTCCTCAAATCAATATAATCAATCTTATTCAGGACACACAATGCATTTTTCTTCCTCTCACTCTCAATGTGTTATTAACTCCAATTAAACTTGAAAATCAGAAAAGAAAGATCGTGGATTCGAGAGTGTGAAATAAAAAAGAAAAATAAAGAAAAGATGAAAATTATTCGTACGTAGTTTAAACCAAGGCTGAAAGTTTTCTCTGGATGTTCCCATCGCGATGAGTTCCAACGAACACTATGCTATCTCGTTTGTCCGTTGATAAAACAAATATTCACGGTTGGAGAAAATTTTCGAGCAACGCAAGTGAAAATAGAACAGTCGTAGCTCTATCTATCTATCTGTCCTTCTTTTTTTTTCTCTCTCTCTCATTTTACGTCCAGAAAACCGATCGATTCCTCGCTCGTTCATTCGTTCGTTCGTTCGTACGCTCTTCGTAGATGAAACCTGTTTTTTATTTGTCCTGCGATCGTGCAGCTGAATGAAATTACTTTCTCTCAAACCTCCAACCTTCTCTATTTCTCTCTCTCTCACTCATTCTCCATCCATCCATCTCTCTTTCCCTATTTTCTTTTTTCTATCTCACCGCACACAGCGCACTTTTCTAATCTATTTGAAAGCTGAGAATGATAGCGTGAGGTGGGACGGGGTGAGGGGGTAGAAGGGGGAAGGGAGTTAGAAGGAAAGTTAGGTACAAAGTCGAAATAAAATTTTTCCTAATATAATACGTGCTAATTAATAGGTTCGCACTGTCGAGTCGAGTGTTTCACTGGCGTTGAACGAATAAACGAATGGGAGAGGGATGATCATGGTGGGTTGGGGAAGGAAAAGAAAGAGTAGGAAAGAAATATAAAAATGAATCATGGGGGAAGAGAGAGAAAAATATACCGAACGGTACAGACAGACAGACAGACAGACAGACAGACAGACAGAGAGACAGGGACGGAGTGAGTGAAGGGAGTAAGAGTAAAAAATATTATTTAATTAGTCGACGAACCGAGCCAGAAATTCATCAGACCGGTAACGGGAAAAACCTACTACTACTATTACTATATTACTATTACTATTACTGACTACTACTATCTCACACAAAAAGGGAAAATTAATTTATAATATCGCTCTCCGATTTTTGGATGCGTTAACGACGATAGTCTCAGTATCGTTGGTTTAATTAAATAAGACAGCTGTTCGTAATGAATACAGATTTCTGGAGCTTTACTAAACTTATCTGACTTCGTAAATTTCACCCTAATTAGTTTGAATATAATTTTATTCATTTTATTCGAGGTTGGGATGTTTCTATATTCCATGATTTCTTGATAAGTCTTTTAAAGAGATTGTTGTCTTCTTAATAAAATATAAAGACAAAAGTTTAGACTTTTTAATATGGTCCTTTGAGTGATAACTTAATATAATTAAATCAAATGAATAATAATCGAACAGAGAATTGTTATGACTTTACATGCAATTTTAATAAAACATGTGATCAAAGAATATAATAGTTAAAGTTCTTTTCAGTGAAAAATTTCAAAAGGTTGCGTCAGCGTTTTCTCAGCGAAAACTTGAGCTAGATTAAAAACAAAGATATGGGCAGATAGCCCAAGGTTTAGAGAAGAATTTGATATAACTTAGTCATGGTTAAGTCAAGGTTAAGTATGGGTTCGTCAAGATAAATTAAAGAATAGTTACAGTTCTTTTCAGTGAAAAATTTCAAAAGGTTGTGTCAGCGTTTTCTCAGCGAAAACTTGAGCTAGATTAAAAACAANTTTGATATAACTTAGTCATGGTTAAGTCAAGGTTAAGTATGGGTTCGTCAAGATAAATTAAAGAATAGTTACAGTTCTTTTCAGTGAAAAATTTCAAAAGGTTGTGTCAGCGTTTTCTCAGCGAAAACTTGTGATAGATTAAAAACAAAGGTATGGGCAGATAGCCCAGGGTTTAAAAAAGATTTTGATATAACTTAGTCATGGTTAAGTCAAGGTCTTCTTGTTAGTGAAACTATGAAATAATGGATTAAAGCTATTCCCCATATACACCGTGGATAAAGATTAAAATATTAGAAAATAAAAATACTTTGTAAAAGAAATTTTGTCAGTTTGGTCCAGTTCAAAGTAATATCATCTCAAAACCGAAAAGTAATTTAAATTTGAACGTTCCTTTTTTTGTTTCTTTTTGATCCAGTTTGATTGTTGAATATACACTATATCTACTCTATTTCACGGGCCTGCAAATAACGGATAGTAGTTCGCTTGACGAAAAGCACTACCCTGTAGAGCCGGTATTTGACAACCGGTTCTAAAACGTTTTGGGGAAACTTCATGAAAGCGATTAATACTTCTGCATTGACAAGTTTCACGAATTACTCGTCGATCGTTTTAACACGTCCCGGTAAAGCTTCTCCCCTCTCCCAAACTCAAACCCAAACCCAAACCCCAAAATCCCCTCTCTCCGTTTAGCCTGGACCAGGTTCAGTTCTGTTCAGGATGAGTTTCGTCGAATTGATGTCCGAAATGTTCGTTGCATTTTATGGATGCATCTACTATCTGCAAAAAAAAAAAGAAAAACTCTATTCAAGGTACAAATAACTCTAACGAATACTTCCAACGAGTTTGACAAACATCCGCCAAAGTGTTTCAAATATTTTTATTCATCCCTTCCTCCCTTCATCCCTTCCTCACTACTCTGTGCATTTTCTTTTTCATTTTTTTCTTCATTGATGATAATATTTCACGTACATTGTTTTGTTTCTGCAAAGTGACCATCGGTTGATAAAATTCTTTGAATCGTGAGAATACAAAACTAGTTTTTTTTTTTATACAATCAAGCCTCGAGTCTTAAAAAGAAATAGATGGAAGGATAATTGTACATTTAATGGAATTAGTAAGTGTAAAAGAGAAACAAAAAAGAAAAGAAAAATACTAAGGATAGAATGTTGCTACGTTTAGAACAATTCCAAATGATTACGTTCGTTTAGTAGTCGACGGAAACGGGATTTAATTTAAATGTCGACGATTTAGATACAAGACACGGAGAGGAGAAGATGAAGAAGGGGGAGGAAAAGGAGGTCTGATAAATTAGAGATGACTATAACGTTGAGCACTTAAGTCCTCACTAATTACATCCCGACACTCAAGATTGTCCCACCCTGTTTCTGTTTCGTTGAAAATTTTCCCACTCCTTTCCCTTACCCCCTCAACCCATCTACCCTCACGTTCTTTAAATACTAAACGTATATATTTGGTATCTCGTTTATTTGCCAAAAATATTACAATTTGTTCGTAATTTCAAAAGACCAAAGTAATGCTGGTGGTGTTTGTGTTCTCTTCCTGTGACAAAGAAATAGGAAGCATACGGTGAGATAAAATAAAGAAAAAAAGTTGGACAGACAGAGTATGAAAGTGGGTAAGAGAGAGAGAAAGAGGGATGAAGGGAAAGAGGAAGTGAAGAAAAGGGAAAGAAATATGGTTCAGCTTCCTTGATGCTATTAGTGCTATTCCCAACGTTTTCGAGGGTAATGACTCATTTCCGCTCGATTAAGCGTGACAACGAATGGCTAATAATTATAAATTAAAGAGATTTATGGTATCCATAGACTTTGGTTAGTGCTACCAGCCGCGAAAACCTTCTAGAAGGTTAGGTTATACTACTTCCGGTAAATTCTAAACCTCGATCAAATTCATAGAGAAACTTTTCTTCGGTCAGGATGAAGTAAACATTACCAGAGAAATAATAGCACGAACTTGTGGGAATTTTAAATATTGCAATTTTATCTATCATGTTTTGTTCAAGATATTCTTCTTATACTAAAATCCGTAATCAACCAATTGCAACGGAATTAAAATTGTCTGCAAGACTACGAGAAAAATAATAGCCCAAACTTGTGGAAATTTAAAGAAACAATTGCAATTTTATCGATCATTTTTTGTCCACAATATTCTACTCTCTTCTGAAATTCGTAATCAATAATTGCAAGCTAACAAAGTTAAAAATATCTGCAAAAGTTTTCTTGTTCAATCAATCCTAATTTAAAAACCTTGTTTCAATCAGGTTATTTAATAAATACAAATATGTATCGAAACTTCAAAATTTCATTTTCATTTAGATAAAAATATTAATTAGAAAGTATATCATTTTTGTTAATATTTGAGATATCGAATTAATCTAATTAAATGTCTTAAAAATCAATACACGTATGATAATAATTAAAATATAGTTTCAAAATAACGTTAAAGATATCACAAGATTTTTTATATATTAAAATTGAATCTAAAAACGTAGACCAATCGTTTACAAATAGAACATGATAGAATTAACATGGAAAAATCGTTGAATGTGTATCGATTGAGAATGAAAGTGAGTTGGATGGTCGTGTAGATATCAGAGGGGTTGGAAGGAAGGGAGTTGGGTGGAGAAGGACGTTTGGAGTTGGAGGGTTAGAGGGTTGGAGGGTTGAGGGTGGGTAAGGGTTATACTTGTGCATCGAGCGTAGGGAGAATGGCACGTAAATCGATCTACGGCAGGTTTCAACGTGAACCCAGCTTCGGGATCAGCAGCTATGCCCGATAAATCGCTGGCTATTGTCCTGGGACGACGGATCTACGACGATTGTTCCGTTCTGGCACTGGAAACCAAGCGGCACGGGTCGTTATTCTTTTCGTTTGGCGCGTCCTTTTCCCCTCAACACCCTCCACCCTGTTTGCAACCCACTACAAAACCAAACCCTTTTTACCCAAAAGGAAAAGATGCATACAATTTTGGTCGTAGGAAAAGAGTAATGATGCTTTAAGAATCCTGCGGTCTCTGTGTGTCGTTTGTAACTTCTTTTCTTCCGAAATTTCTAAACGTTTACTATCACTCTCTGCATGTTTCATTCATTCATTCGTACATTTATTATTCTTCTTTTTCTTTACATTTTCCCGTTGCACTTTTTATATTCGTTGTATCATTTTTTCGTAAATGTTATTATATATTTTATACTGACGCGTATTGCTATAGAATGATCGTTTAATTTAACTAAAATTGTGCGATTTGTATTATAAATTTGTACCATAATTTTAACTAGTTTAGAAGAGAAATAATTTTGATAAATATTCCAAAGTATTTGTTAAATTTGTGAGATAGATAAAGTCAAGTATAATTACTATTTCTTGAAACTAAACTAAACTAAACTGTCTATCTCTCTGTGTGTATATATGTGCATGTGCATGTGCATGTGCATATGTGTCATAACATAAATAAATAAAAATCTATCATTAGAAATAAGAAACAGCTGGTCAAAAGTAGGTCCCTAGTAAAAAGAGTAGGTCACTTGTAAGAAAAGTAGGTCACTGGTAAGAAAAGTAGGTCACCTGTACTATTTTAAAACATAGTAATAACCCATACATATTCAATGTATTGAAAGAAAGATAGGCAAAGGTATAGGACCAAGCTAAATGAGGTAAGCATCAGCTGATGTTTACATCTCTCGGTAAAATTCTAAGAAATTTGGCATAGAGAGACATTCCCCCATCAATCGGCCTAGCCAAGCGAGTTAGAATCTTTTGTTTACGTTCGGTACTCTCCGTCACTCTTCGGCCGGTGTCGACTACCGAACGTTGTCATATCGTCGTTAGATTTGTATTTGACCTTCGTGTATGTTCGGTACTTGTCGAGTGTATTCGTAACTACTTTTCATAATAATCGATAGTCTTCTTCGAGCTTCGGAAGGAATAACAAGGATATTAGATAAAGTACGTCATTTATTTCGCGTTACGTATACGTGTGTGATTGTTAATCTTCCTATGCAAGTGATATGCATATGTGAGAGTGTGTGTGTAGTGCTAAAGAGTGATAGGTGCATTCATGGATACCTGCAGTTATGGATATGGATTTGGAGCATTGGATACAAGGATAAAGTAAATCTTAAGTAAGCATAGGTTTTAAACATTTTAACATTTCACCGCACGTCATTAGATTTTCAATAAGAAATTATATTCAATAACAAATCTAATTAGGTTGTCGTAATGTATTTTAGAATTTTTTTTAACCGAACACTGTATGCTACACGTTCATAATTCGCACCAGTAACTAAATTTCCGTTATTATTGAATATAAAAAATATATTTACTTGCCATAAATAAATACTTACAATTTAAAATAGTAGAATACATCCTATCGTTCTTATTTTGTTTTGAAAAAAACAATTTGATTAAATTCATTTGTCCATTTACCAGAAAATACGGTACAATTCTCGTTGGATTCAACAAAATTATGGGATTTGTTTTTAAGAATATTTGAAATATAAAACAAGAATGAAAGTAGGAAAAAAGACAGAGATAGAGAGATAAAAAAAAGAGATAGAAAGAGAGAGAGAGAGAGAAGTAAAAAGGGGAAAATTTAATTTTCCTAAGAGAAGATGTATTTTTATTTAATTTTTCTTTCCTTTTTCTCCTTCCTTCATTTTTTCTTTTTTTTTTTTTTTACTTACCTCTTAGAAAAACTCTTTTTCTTCTCTTGATCTTCGTTATTGCACAAAGCAGTACTTTAATATACACTACTGTTATAATAAGATGTAATTCTTTCGTAAAGGGAATAGCCTTCGTCTTTCGGATTTACATAAAAAAATAAACAGGCCAAGTTGCCCGTTACTACTTTTTTCGTTATTTTTATTCTTCCCCTTGGTCTTTTTCTACTCTTTATTATCCTCCTCCTCCTCCTCCTCTTTCTCCTCATTCGTCTTTTTCTTCTTCTTTTTTTCATCTTCTTCTTATTCTCCTTTTTCTTCTTCTTTTCTTCGTTGCTCGATTCGCATTTAACTTTTAGAACAACTCCGTACGAGAAAAGAATGTATAAATAAGCACGTTCAGAGAGATGAGGAGATAGGATTCTTAAAATTGTAAATCCATACTGACGAATAATAAAATCATATAATAATTAGTCCCGTTCGGGAATTGAACTAACCCCCATTTCTTAATCTTTTCTTCTCCTTTTTTTACTCTTTTTTAATTATTTATTTCTCAAATGTCCGACTTGTCGAATGAAAGAACAGATCTAATTTTATTTTTCTATATTCTTCGGTCTCTTTACTTTAAAAAAAAAATAATAATAACCAAAGTGGAACGTTTTAAAACATCATTTCTGAAAGACTATTTTTGAAAGATAATAGTACCATAATTATTTAGATTTAATAATTAATTAGCCCTTTTAATAATTTTAATTAAACCTACTTATATACCTATATACTTTACTATACATAATAAATCTTCTCTTACATAGATATATACATATTTATTAGAAAATACATAAGAGAGGAGAGAGAAACGTTTCACGAAAATGCAGGGAGCTTAACGATCTCGCGAGTCTAACAATCGATCCTCGAAAATTCTCGTTGCGAAACTCGCGAATGGTGAAATTCATGAAAAGGGGTTGGAGGAAGAAGAACACGGAAACCGATTCCATTTCGCGAACGATCCTCGTATATTGGCCACGACTCGTGCTTTATTCTCTCTCTCTCTCTCTCTCACTCACTCACTCAGTCTCTCCTTCTCTCTCTTTCTCTTTCTCATACTAACTCTCATACCAAGCCCATTTCGTCTTACTCTAACCGAGCCAGTCGGTCGACGCTAATGGACGTTAACGGTGAATAATTAGATACGGGGGAATAAGGGGGGTGGTACAGGGGGGTATGTGCTAATTGCCTATTATTAATCACCGTTGCAATTGCGAGATTGAACATTGATTACGCCGATTAGACTTCTGTGTTCCCTCTCTCTTTATCTCTCTCTCTCTCTCTCTTTCTCTCTCACACACACACACACACACTTTCGTTCAATCTTAGTAGGTTTCTCTCAAAGCTTTCGATTCAATTACACTTGGAATATTCGTCTAAAGAGAGACCTAACAACTAAATTGTGAATCGTGGAGAATTTTGATTCAAGCCTCTCCTCTTCCACTCTTCTAACATCATCGACAATTTCAGAGAAATTTTTAAAACTTACACACCGTACAAGTACACGTTTTTGAGCTAACTTGGAAGTTACTTAAATCATCTTCAATTTTTTTTATCTATGATAGAATTTTTTGTAAAACTTTTAGATATTGGTAAAGTAAAGTGTATTCTATGTTTTGTTGATAAAAAATAATTATGTTTCCTAATACTTTGCGTAACACATAGAAATCTTTAAAACGAATGCCTGGGACAGTACACGTTTTTCGTCTAACTTGCAATTTATTGAAATCATCTTCAATTTTTTTAATTATGAAAGAATTTTTTGTGGAACTGTTTGATATTGTTAAAGTAGAGTGTATTCTATGTATTATTGGTAAAAAATAACTATGTTTCTTAATACTTTGCGTATCACATAAAAATCTTTAAAACAAATGCCTGGGACAGTACACGTTTTTGGTCTAACTTGCAAGTTATTGAAATCATCTTTAATTTTTTTAATCATGAAAGAATTTTTTGTAGAACTGTTTGATATTGCTAAAGTAGAGTACATTCTATGTTTTATTTAAAAAAAAATAATTATGTTTATTTAACATATTAAAAAAATAACAAATAAATGATTTTGATATAACAAATATTGATGATGAATCTAAAATGTTTAACTTTGGTATTTAATAAAATCAAATATATAAAACAAAAATATATATAAATAATATTTATAATTCATTTAATATGTAATATTTATAATTCAATGAATTTCATTTGAAATGTTTTATTCAGTTATCAACTTTACATATACATTTAGCAAACATTAATATTACCTTTGTTCTATTTCTTTCTCTCATTTTTACATAAGAATGAAATCTCTTTCTCTCTTTCTCTTTCTCTCTCTCTCTCTCTCTCTGTCTTTCTATAATAAGTTTTCTTTGAATTTAATTCTTCCAAGAAGCTCATTACATGTCGTGCATGATTGTGAAAGCTTGACCGGACATTTTAAAATTCTTAGAACATCTCTCTCTCTCTCTCTCTCTCTTTTGCTCTTCCTTTAATATATTATTTTTTAATTAAAACGCGTTTCTCTCTGTAGCCATGAGCTTTTGTTAGAACATTAAAAACCTTTCATGAGAATATACGGTAGGAAATCAACGATGCGTAAAATAAGTATAACTGTCTGACCAAAGAACTTGATATCATCGAAATTTAATTACCTAAATCCAGAAACCTATTAAAGAAAATATCTTATTACGTAGTTTTTTATATTTAACAATGAATTCATATTCGTTTAATTAACGTGTATTAAAATTTTCAAACAATTGTCCTATATTATTATCATATTTTTATAAAAAGTACAAAACACACATATTGGGTTCCCTAAAAAGTCTGTTAACGAATAATAAATTAATAATAATGCAATGTATTTCTTTTAATAAGATATACAAATTACTTTTCATTATTTGTAACTTAATATTTTATATTTAAACATTTATTAATTAATCCTTTTAACGATCATAAGTCATCTCACACGTGACAACAGTATTTTGTCATTGCGGTTATACGTCACTTTGGAAGTGACAAGACGGTTCCTGTCGAAACTGGCTGTCTGTGAAATGTGGGAGACAAGATTGCCTTGTCAGTTATGCATCAGCAACGAAACCATAATTAACACATCTCCGCTGTTATATCAATTCTATTTGTGGTATATTTTCAATATGTTTAGTTGGAAAAGAAATAATTGAATAAAATATTCTACATTTTTATAGACAACATTTAATCATTTAGAATAAATTTAAATGTCTGATAAAACATTTATTACATAAAAAAATTTTATTAATTAGATAAATAACACTTACAGAATTATTTACACTGGTTGTCACATGGATGCTGTATAAATCTAGTGCTCGTATCAAAAGGGTTAATTAATTTTACGATATTTGTCATTTTAAGGATGTTTTAAGATATTCCTTTCTTTTTTTTGTATTTATAAACTAGTAAAAGGTAAATACTGGTGACTTTTATCGAAGTAAGAATCTTAGAATCATGCAAAGAACGAGCGTCGTGCTGGAGCTTTCGAGCAGACAATTCAATCTCCACGAATCGTCGTTGACTCGAAGTGGAAAAGGGTTTTAGCTATCTACGAAGAAGAGCATTACTCTTCTTCCTTCTTCTTCTTCTTCTTCTTCTTCTTCTACTTACACGAACACTATGGACTATAGTGTCGTCCTCTTATTCGTGGTTGTCGTCATAGTCGTCTCGTGCTTTCGTCTTTTTGAGAATTCTTTAAGAAGGAACAAAAAAAGGTGACGTTCGTGGTCTCTCATAAAAAAAAAAAATAGAAAAGAATAATTTAACTTCACCCACTCGTAGTAGAAAAGTTTAGAATTTCGTTGACCATTGTATTTCACGAAATTATACAATTTTCATTTATTTTATTTCTTTTTCTGCAGGTGTACGTTTCTAAATGGTCACAAAATTTCATTATTATACATTCTTCGAAACATTTTATGACTTTGTTTATATATTTAAAAATAATACAATTTTTATTCTTCAAATCTTGATAGAGATTCTTGTCTGTATGAAAAATTCATAGATTTTTGATTACATTGAAATGAAAAATTATTGAAAAGTTCTTGAAATTGAATCACTCGTAAAACTCGTAGATATTAATTCATTTACAATATTAACTTCAATTGTTTATGTATTAATTTGATGTACATAAAATTCTCGTACCAAAGATATTTATTACATTTAACATAGAAACGGGAATCAGAAATTATAGAAACCAATAATATTGCGGTGAGATATAAGAGAAGAAACTGGAAGAACTAGAAGTGTACTTAGATCAGATGGAAAAGAAGAATTAAAATTCCAGTTAGATGGAATTGGAAATATCGAGAAAATAGTATAAGAGAGTGAGTGATAGAGAGTCGAGTATGAATTAAAAAAAAAAAAAGAAGAAGATCAAATTAAATTAGGGTAAAGAGAACGTTGGTGAAGTTTACCGAAGATCACAATGACTCCTTGTACAAACGAAGCTTTTAAAGTTCATCCAAGAGAATGTTATTTGTCGTTAAAAGACATTTAAGCTTTTTTAAACGATCACTTTAACAACGAAGAAACGTGTCAGTCTTCTTTTTCTCTCTTTTTTTTTTTCATCAAATTACTATCGTTCGCCACAATAAAAGTAGCCAAGCAGTGTACGTAGATTTGTCAGCGTCTATCCGTTCTTTCTTTATTTCATTCCTTATTTCTTTCTTTGTTTCTTTCTCTTTCTCATTCAGGTACGGTTCTCTCAGTCTTTTCTTCATCCCAAGAGGGACATTCTTATCTTGGTTGCAGAAGATATCGGCAGAGAGCGTGTCTACGTCTACGACATAGTTCGCTTTCCGTAATTCTTCTGAAAGCTTTTCCTCCCATTTTCCACGATGGTTGACCTATCTCTTCGATTTGTCAGTAAAAGACAACGAGCTGGATGATTATTGGATCTTACAACATTTCACTGATTTATGATTACGATTTATAGATTATCTTATCTTTCTATTTTATTTCTTCCTCAATTTATCTTCAAGCTTCCCTCTCACTTCATTAATAACAATTATGCAACTAATATATTATTATAATAATATAATAATTATTATTATTAATAGGAAGTATAATATTAAATTACCATTTGCTAAAGTATTTTGTTCCCCTGCAAGAAAAAATACGATTAATTAATTCAATTTTATTTTTGTTTCCTCATCGAAAAATACTCAAACTCGTTAAATTAATTTACACAGAAGATGAGGGTGGGAGTAGAAAGGGTTGTAATATGTTGAATGAATTTGTAAAGAATGAAACACCTACAAAAAAAAACCATGAAAAAAGAACAAACGTGGGGTGTTGGAAAACCCCATACACGTATTTATCATGTATCGCAATTTAAAATGAAATTTTGTTTAATGAAAAACACATGTGGAAACGTGGGAGGAACGGTGGAAGAACGGTGGTGGAACGGGGGTGGTGGAAAGTATGCGGGGAAATTGCTGGCTACGGTCGTTTCAAAAAGCACGTTATTGACATTGGACTCGTACAACATTGGCAAACGTTCCATAAGCGTGCCAGAAACTAACAGCTGAGACGAACCTTATTCGGTAAATAAATTTAAATAACCGAATTGGAATTTAATGAACGTAACGATTGAAACCGCGTTACGTCGAGCGTGTGCAAATGATGATTAAATGACAGTCCTCGTGTTTTGCATTGGTAAGTTTTTTTCTCTCACTCTCTTTCTCTCTTTTTTGTTTTTTATCTTTCACACCACTTGTCGAAAGAAGAGAAGAGAGAGGAGTGGTGTGTATCGCGTTACTGCGTCAATCACAATTTATTTTTTGTCATTTATTTGATTCTCTATCAAATGTTCATACAAAAATCGTTATTTTAATCGTATCGTTGAATTCATAGTTCGATCAAGGTTATAAAACACGAAATAGAATCGTGAACAAAGTTTTTCTGACAGTCTGGATCTTTATGGTTTATTGTCACGTGTTGTTTTAATCATTTTACCAACATCCATTCTAAATATTCGTTCATCCTAGTTTCTTCTTCTAATTCGTCCTAATCTTAACTATGTCTTAGATAAAATAATACACAAAATCCATGGCAGAATGTTACAGTAAAAAATGAAACAAATCATCAACAACACATACACACGTAAGGAGATTATTATCTTTTCATCTTATCTTTAGAGAATTCTCATACATACTTTAACGTTGGATGAAATCCCTGAATCCTCCGATGTTCTATTAATCTACTTTAATATAGAGTTCTTCTTAGAAGTGTCTAGTTCCTTATACAGACCGAGTCCAAGTTCAGTAATTGCTTTAAAAGTACTTCTTCGGAGTTTCTACGAGATATTCTGTTGTCATTAATACTTGGCATAAGACAAACTGTAGAAGCTGCTTTCTCTCTCTCTGTCTCTGTCTTTGTCTTTGTCTTTCTATTTCTCTCTTATACTCTACCTTTCTCTTACTCATTCTGTGTTCGTTAGCTCCTCGAGCTTTACCTCCTTCCCGCATCGTAGCCCATTTTAATTTTTATCTCTTGCTCGCTTAACTCCCTAATTTATGCGCTCCGTGAAAAAAGGTTAATCCAAAGAATTTCCAAGCGACGTGACGAATTTATGATCTTTCTCTCCATTTCTATCTTTCTCTTTCTTTCATTCTGTTTCTCTTACAACCGTTCCAAAAATTTCACGCTTTTCTTCCTCGAATAAAAAACGATCGAGACTCTTACTCTTTCCACGTAGACGTAGACGAGCCAAAGCTGAATTAGAAAAAGAACAAAATAGATAGAATGAAAGAGAGAGGTAGTCGAAGAAAAAGATAATCGAACCCGATGGGTAATGCGAAGGAACGGAACGGAAGGAAAAATGCTAATTTAAGGAAAGAAATTTCATTTTTCTTTCGGCTTTCTTACAAAGGCAAAACTGTATAAGCTCACTTGGTAAGAAAAATTCTATTCCCTCTTCTTCCTCTCCAAATTTACCAATGTAAAAGAAAGAAGATGAATGAATAAAATTTTATGATCAACACTCTCGGACAATATTGAAAATAGAATTACTTGACCGGTTTTAAATGTAAGATTAGTTACATAACCTAAAACTTAAAAAAGAAAATTGAAATAAAATCTAAACGCAAATGCAATTAGATTGGAAATGAGAAAATAATTTGCTGTAATCAATGACGATTGTGGTGGTGGGTGATGAAAGTATTCTTAGTTTTCGTAAGGTCATAAACCGTGAGTGTAATTAAATCTCTAGTGGATTCTAGGGGAAAAAAATACCATCTAGTTTATTTTTTTTTTTATTTCTTATCTTTCTTGTGATTCCTTGCTATTACTTTCTTAGCTGTTTCAAACCACCCTTATGCTGTTTTCCTACCACGAGGACTCTTCTTCTTCCTCTTCTTCTTCTTCTTATACTTTAAGAGGAAAAGAGAAAAGAAAGATAAAGATAGAACTAACGAATGAAATTGGATTCGTCGCGAAAATACTTGGAACTTTATTAGCTAAGCTCTATTCCTATTTTTTTGTTCTTTTCTGGATGTATATGTGTGTATTATACACATACATATGTAAATGTATAATAAAACTTCACAACTTTAGCACGTATTCATACATCATTGGTGTTTGTTTGTTTCATACCACCCACCCTTATCTCAATCCCTAGACTCCTACGAGAATCATTGGTGTTCCATCTTTCGTTTTCCTTCTCAGAATTCATAGCAAATCTAACCAGTTTACGATCTTGCTTTAGTTTGAACGATTCAATAATAATAATAATAATAATTATAATAAATAGAAAAAGGAAGGAAAAGTTACGTTAAACGTATATATTTTTCACCTTATAAATATATAATATTCATTTAAAATAAATATATTTAAAAAGGAAAGTACCCCTGTACAGGATAACGATGTCATTAAAAGTTGCACTATATTATTGCTGGATCTGTTAACGTGAAAATTATTTTACTCACACATTTAAATATATTTTAAACACAATCTCGTTTATTTAATTGGATTACCAAAAATGTTGTTGTCAAGTTTCAATAACAGTTTCTATCATAAATTCAATTCGATATTTTATTCCTACACTATATTATTATTATTATTATTATTATTATTATTATATAAATAAATATCTGAAAAAAACAGAGAGAGAGAGAGAGATTGTCGAAAGTGTAATACTCGTTTAAAAAAGCAAGTTGTTTTTCTTCTTTGAAAAAAGTAAACTTTAGAAAATGACAACAAGTAGTAATAACTTTAAATCACTGATACCAATTCTTTCTCGAGAAACTCGTACAACGATACAAAAAAGAAAAAGAGAAAAAGAGAGAGAGAGAAAGGAAAGATTGAAACTTTCGTAAACTTTAAAAGACTACGATCTATATTATCACGAAGAAAAATGTGTATTCCAGTAAATGTGTGTGTGTGTGTACATACACACAAACATATATAGTTTCAAATAAGTCTGAGTAAAATATAGACGAATAGTTTTATTTCCGTTCACAAGCGGATATTCTGATAGATCGTCGTTCGAAAGTTCTCAACGAGAACAGAGTTAAAAGGAGTGAGTGGAGGTGGGAAAAGGAAGGATGAAAATGGGAAGAGTATGGAAGAGTAGGGAAAAGGGAGGAGGAGAGAGAAAGAGAGAGAAACGATAACCGGTTGCATCGCAAAGCTTTATTTTCCGGCTGTTTCCATGCAGTATCCTTCCAACAACGGCAGTAACACCGAGCCTCCAGGGGAATGGACGCTAACCGGTTACATGGTTTTCCTCTAAAACGAACAACTCGTTCGTGTTTGACCTGGAACAGTGCACATGACACGCGTGCAGCAACGCGTTCTTGCCGCAGTTTCCGTTTTCTCTTTCCTTCTCTCTCTCTCTCTCTTTATCTCTCTCTCTTTCTCTCTATGAACTAGCTTTACTTCGAGGAAAACGCATATGCAATTATTCCCTAAGCAAACTAGTCCTAGAACAATGGGTCATTTATTGTCTAAATATTTTCCAAACGCAAAAAGGTTTCAAACTAGTTTACGTTGGTGAAGAACAAGGAGGGTATTTTCTGAGTTTCTGTGTTCCTAAATTCTCCAACACTTCTCTCTTTCTCTCTCTTTCTCTCTCTCTTTCTCATTGTCTTTATCTTCATCTTACTCTTTAGGAATGCAAACCGCGAATCTTCATACTCGAAGATTTGCTTTTTCTTTTCCGAGAAAGATAGGAAAAGCCGTGCTGTTTCTCGAGGACACGTAACGTTTTTACTTACCACCCGTTCCACTCGTGTTCCTTGGGTGACGTCATTTGTGCCAAATTTATTGCAAGTATACGCTACCGTTCCCTATTCTAGTTTCGGGCACAACGTGTGTTTTCGGCGGCATTATTTAACGACGTACCGTTGTTTTCAACGATACGTCGAGTTTTATACTCGACTGCGACCTCTTTTCTCGTCTTCCTCCTCCTCTTACTCGTTGTCGTCGTCTTGTCGAGGAAGAACGAGAGGGCCAAGAGAAAGTGAGAAATTTCTAATACTTGAAAATTGTCAGAGAAAGAGAGAGAAATAAATATAAGTTCGAATAATACGAAGAATGAATATGTAAAAAATTAGGTGTATTATTTGTTGATAGTTTATTTCTAAATTCATTGCAATCAACTACTCATTTATTGCAATTTTTGCATATTTGTTGCTCAAAAATTGCATACAAATATTCATTTATAATTTTTGTTAATAGTTTTAAATCGAATATACATAAATCTACTTATTAATTATTTCAATATTAACAAATCAAATAAAAATCTATCATTAGAAATAAGAAACAGCTGTTCAAAAGTAGGTCACTGGTAAGAAAAGTAGGTCACTTGTACAATTTAGAAACATAGTAATAACCCATACGTATTCAATGTATTGAAAGAAAGATAAGCAAAGGTATAGGACCAAGTCTAACGAGGTAAGCATCAGCTGATGTTTACTCAACTATTTTTGACACAGAATAAAACAAGCATTGTCTCAGCAAAACTAAAATTCAGGAAGCACCATTACACTGTTTGATTTTTTCCCATCGAGTTTTCTTTTTTTTAAGACTTGTGCTATTCAAAAGGTTAATAATTTCCTTAACATCTCCATTACCTTAAGAAGGAACTAAAGGAAAGATCCATTACCATCCATTTCTTATTTTTAAAGGTTCATTAAGTTACGAGCAAGAAAAAAAAAGAAACCTCGAATGCTATTTCTTCTTTAAACAACGAATGTGTTTTATTTGCACGAATTTGCTCTCTCAGAATATATATATATTTTTTGTTTTCTTTTTTATTGAAATAAAAGAGTAAAAAAAGAAAAGATTAAAGCAAAAAAACATAAAAAACACGAGAAACGGAAGAACGGGAAATGGGAACTATCGAACTTCCTCTCGAAATATATCGTGAAAATGTTACGCTAGATTGAGGAGAATGGTCAAATAAAGTTACGATTGCGCTTTTCAACTTTCAAATATTTATTTATTTGGATACATGCATATACAAATATATAAATAAATAAATAAATATAATATAAAAGGCCCCATTATGTGCAGATCCCCTTTTTATGGATACCCCTGTTGAATTTTTTTATTTTATCAATAAATTCTCTTAACAATTGCAATTGTTAATATTTCATAACAATTTTGGATATTTTTAATATCGAAAAAATGTCATATTTTATTTCCAGGTAAAATATTATTTACCAGAAAGAAATTTTCTTTTTTCTAGTAGACCAAAATCGCGAGTACACGTGAACGATTTCTTTTAAGAAAGATCTTATTTGCAAATCCAGATTACAAATATGTTCTTTTTATGTAATTATGTCATTTCAAGTTGCTTGAAGTTGTTTATAGTCTAAATATAATAATTTTTTTATACTATATCAAGTTAATATTAATTAAAAACTAACGAGTATCCATAATAGGGTCATAAGAATTCACTTGAGTGAATTAGCGACATCTTACAGTTTGAGTTAACCTAAAATTCTCAAAACATACATATACATATATGTATAACAAATACATATATGCACATGTGCAATTTATGCTTGCACGCATGCTCATTGGTCCTGTCCATAATGGGGTCACTGGTATGTCTATAATTGGCTCTTTTAGTATCCATAATACACATATTTGACTCTTTCATTTCAAGTTCATGTATTAATTATTAAATTTATTCCTATTGAAGTTGATTATTTTAATTATACAAATAAAAACATTGATTAAAGTGTCTTACGTAATAAAAGTTGATTATATTGGTTTGAAATATGATTAAAAAATTCTAATATTCGTAGTCACTCTTATAGTGTCCATAATGGGGTATTTTACCCTATTTATATATATAATTTTTTTATTATAGAAAAAAAAAAAAATAGGGTGGTTGGAATTATTTCGTAGGTAGGTTATAGTACGTGCAATTTTGAATTATTATCTCTATTTATGTCAGCATATTATCTACCAAGCAATAGCGTGATCGCTTTATACGGCACATTTATTATATCACCGTTCAGTTCAAGAAAGATTAATCTGCATATTCTTCACTTCCAAACTACGACACCACTCCTCTTTTTTAACCTAGGTTAACACGAACCTTACCTTTTCTTCAAATTTCTTTTCCTCATCTTCAGCCCTTTTATTTCTATTTTGCTTTCTAAAGTTTACAAAATAAATCACAAATTAAATCAATTTGAATAAAATATTGATTTCTTGTTTTTCAATAATAAAACATTATTTGTGATCTGATTAAATAGCTATTTTTATTATTATCGTTTTTTTATGCTTTCAATAAAAAATGATGGTTTGAATATTCAAACGCATAAATAAATAAATTTTAATAAATTTATTATTTTAGATAATTAATATTTTAATTTATTAAAATATAAGTTTAATTAAAATATTAGTTTTTGAGATCAAAGATGTTTATTTTACAATTTTTTTGTAGTCCTATTTTAAATTTACAAAATTTATGTGTGTTTTTTAAAAGCTTTAAAGCTTATGAAATAATTATATTTTTATTTAAATGTATATAAAATTTATAATACTTTTAATTAATTAATTTGTTATTTAACATGAGTTTAATAATATTATTAAAAACTTTTAAATCATTTATTAATAATTTTTGGTTGTTTCAGTTTTAATGAATATTTATATTATTTGTCTTTTATATATGAATTATTTAATATTATAATAATAATTAATAAAAAGATTATTATTCAAAATAAAAATAGTATATTATCCATTTGAATGATAAAATACTTATTTTATCATCTCGTATCTTTTCTACTCCATTTATTATGACAATTACGTTTTCGGATTTAATTACGAAAAAGGTTAAATTACAAGGAAGAGATGAATGCTCGTAAAAGAGGAATCCAACGAAATAAAAAGAAAAGAATGGAAGAATAGAAGAAGAAAAAGAAAAAGAAGAAGATCAGAAATTAGTAGCAGGTTATTCCTTTATGTCAGAATGAAGATGATCGATCGTCTGATATAACAGAATCAAAAGATAAAATCCTAAATCACGCTAACGTCCAAGAAAATTCGCTTAGTAATCGAAATATATTCCATACCATACCTCATACTTCATACCCCATACCCCATACAAATATAAACCCCATATAACCTTACAGGTATCGTAAGAATAGCTAAGAATAGCTGCAATAACCAACCATAAGCTTTCTACATTCCTCTTTTCTCTCTTTGGTATCTTTTCTATTAACCTCCCTTGTTTTCTTCCATGTAACAATACGATTCACAAGAATAACCCGTCTTCATCTGAGCATAGTTAACGATAAAGAGAGAGTTTATTATAGCAAAGAATAGAAAACGTTAGGAGAGTAATATTAAAGCAAAAGCTTTTCTTTAAAAATTTCTAAAACACCAATCTCAACTTTTTACTCAACTCAGTAACTCACTGATTATGAGTTTCATCTCTAAGACTTGTAATTGCTGATTTTCATGTCCAGGAAAAATGTTATAAAACAAGATAAAAGAAAACTGAAGGAATTGGTAACGGTGGTATAAAAACACTTCGTTTTCGATTGAAATTGAGTAGATGAAAACGTCCGGTTTTGGTTGAATGAGGATTGGGGAGAGGATCAATTCTAGTGAGAATCTTCTTAACGGACAGTGATTTCAAAGGACATTATGCAAGATGAATATGAATGGCCTAGAGTTGGGGTAACGAGGAAGGATGAGAGGGATAGGAAAAGGGTAGGAGAGGGGTAGGAAAGGGGTATCGATTTGAATATCGTTGTTGGAGAATCGAAGCAACGATCCAATCGATGTATATACGTCTGTCTCGTTCAGTAGAATTCTCCGTCAACTTCAACATAGATTCATCTACCGTTGACCGGCCACGCGGAGATGCGGAAATTATGCGGAAAGGACGTCCTTCTATCTCTTGCCCAGCCTTCCTCCCTCCCTCCCTCTTCACTCTTGGTCATTCAACTCGAAATCCGATGGAAACGACGTTAAATTTTCGGTAATGTTGTAGACGGTCACGTGGGGATCGAAATACTCGTTATGGGAATTACGTTGGAGTTTATCTCGTTAACGAATATGGAAAATCGAACTACGTATCACGAAATGGTCTCCCTTTTTGATTTTGATTGTAATTGTAAATCTAACGTTACGTTTAAGAACAGTCAATTGATTATATCCTACATTTATTTATATATTATTTATAATAATATAATAATTATTATTATATATTAATAAATTTATATAAGATGGTAATATAAATAAAATAGGGTTATATAAATAATTATATATTATTAAAAATAGTAAAATATATTTAAGAATATATACAATGCAACAAATAAGAAACTAAATAAAAATAAAATACATGTATATGAACATTTGTAATTACAATTATTTTTATATTTAATATTATAATATATTCTTACAGTAGTTAACAAAAAAAATGAACAATTACTTACCAGTTAAATATATTCACCAGCAAAACATTTTTCTCCTTCGTCGGTGGGAAAAAGAAATAAAACAAAAAAGTAGGAAAATATGAAACAAACCAGCACTCCAACCTCTCCTTCTCTCTTCTTCTCTTCCCCCCTCAAAAAAATTGGCCGCTTTCATTCGAGAGGTTCGTTATAATATTTTTCTCACAACGGTTGATCGTATATACCAGTACGTCGAATACATTGTTATCGATTTTCCAAGGGTTCATACGTGGCCAACGTACCCAGCCAACATTTTACACGCTTTCCCTATCCCTTCCCCGTTTATCCCCTTGGCCCATTTTCAACCCTCTTTCTCTTTTTCGTTTCTCTCTCTTCCTCTCTCTCTCTCTCTTTCTCTCTTTTGCTCTCTTTCAGTATTTTTAAACGCACGGTAATAATTACAAAATGTGTTTCATCGAAGCACTTACACATGGCTAATACCACAACCGCGTTATAAAAATGCTTGTTTATATAATCGCCAAGTACCATGAATATCCATAAAAGTCCAGAATAAACGAGTAACACGCGGTCTAACGCGGTGTTTTTTTATTTTTCGTTGGTCCCCTTTTCATTGGCCCGACCAAAATCTCTTTAACAATTCCCCTAAAGTTAATAATAATCCAAAATCTTCTTCGGTTTTTTTCATTTTATTTTCTTTGGGTAACATCCAGCCATCGTTTTTCCGCGAGTGATTCGAATAAGAAACAAACGAAACAAGTTCTAGTAGTTCAATAAAGAATAAATCAAACTTAACTTCAAGTGATTCGACTCAACCACAAAGGAGACTCGTTCGAAAAGAAAAAATAGAATCGTCTGGTAGAAAAATCTATTAATTTAGTTGAATTTGTTAATCAATATTTTTGAAATAAATTATATGTTTATCCTTCTTCTTCTATTTTCTACAGAAAATTCAAAATAAATCAAATGTTTTAATGGGAAGGATAGAAAACTTACTCAACGATTAGTTTAGAGATTTGTTAGAGAAATTAATATTCCACTTTGCCGTTAGAAGTAAAGTTGTGTTTGTGTGTGTGTGTGTGTGTGTACGAAACGTTCGTAAACTAACACACGTGTATTCACGATTGAGAAAGGTAAAAGCAAGCTAGCAAGCAGGCAAGCAGGCATGCAGGCAGGCAGGTTGGTGAGGTGAGGTGTAGTAGATGAACGTAGATATTGATGCTTTTGATCAAACAACGTAATAACTTGAAAACCTGGCTCGTAATTTCAACGTGTAACGTTTACGCGCATGAAAGAAACTTCCTTTAAAGATAAAAAATACGATTGTAAAGAAAAAATACAAAAGAAAGGGTGCAGAGAGTGAGGATGAGAATGAAACTCAGAGTTGCAACGATTAACGTTGATATCCTTTTTTTTTTGTTCATCACCGTCTAAGCAAAATTAACGTCTCCTTTTACGGAGACACGTATCCATTAGTACAGAAAGGGGTAGGAGGTAAAGTTCAGTGTCGAGTTTAGAAACTGATAAATTATGACGCGTGGAAAGTCAGGTTATATCAAACAGTTTGAAAAGTTTCACGCTAAGGTAAGGACCTAAACGTGGTAGTAATGAGTTAAACGTGTTAAAAATCCTTTTACTTTTGCCACTCACTGAGCATAATTTACTATTTTAACTAATTGATCAAATTTTTCTATGATTTAATTGGTCTTCTAGAAAATTAGTTTGATTTATTTTCTATTTGTTCATTTAATAAATTTGTTTCGAGTATTTAGACGACACAAGTTTATTGTTGTTATTTCTTAAAAAAAAAAATAAAACAAACTTAGCATTGTGTTTTACATATTCAGATGTATTACACACGTACACGTGACGTAGAAATACATACTTGAGTTATATTAGTCGCGTGCCAGCTGCATCCAAGAAATGCATCGTCTAATATAACTGCATGGTGGGTATGCGCGAAAGGAGCTAGCTTGACATTAAAAACCTTTCTACCTTCCTTGCATTTCAAACGAGATTTTTTTAAATAGAATTTTCTTTGATTTCAAACCTTAATTCTACTTTTAATAACTAACGTGATTCTTTTTTATTCTCCACATAATAAGTATCATCGAGTTTATGGTAATATTGTTAATACATTTTTTATTGAAAAGAAAAAGAAAAAAAACAAAAGTTGACATTAATTTGTATTTTTTATTACTGCGTTAATTAGTTTAAACAATGTATTGATACACTTTTAATTCGATTTGAAAATCATACTCAAACTAATCATACGAACCTAGTCTATGGTTTCTCCTCCCTCTCTTTTCCCCCACCACCATAAATATAATCATAAACTTAATAACTTTCGATAATGCTTTATACTCTAGCTCGTTCGAGATATCGATTTACTTGCGTCGGTCGCGTCACCCAGCATCTCCTTTAATTATTCAAAATTATCTATCATCTATCTATATTCGACGAAGGAGAGAGAGAGAGAGAGAGGAGATGGAGGATGGGAAGTGGAAATATTTTTGGTGTATAGCATAATGACGCTAATCCAACTACAGCTAATTAATTATCTATTTCGCGTTGGATGCTTGCCAATATTTGCATCAATGTTCTTATCTCCAATACACCCCATGTATATATATGGCATTCATAGAAAGATAAGTTCTTTAAATATATTCAAACAGCATATATTATTATAAATTAATTGGAAAATAAAATAAAAGAAATAACCATAACTTCAAATATAAAAAAAAATATAAAATGAAATTAAAAAATATTCATATACAAATAATAAATATTATTATTATTATATAATAAATAATATTATAATAAATAGTATTTTAATAATAATAAATATTTGATTGTATTAAAATCAAATCTACGATAAGAAATATTTTCAATCGCGAATTTTAAAAAACAAGTAAATGATTAACAAGTTTCTGTCGAGTTTTGATAGTCACACGCACATATTCACGCATACTTTAAACATATGAATAAAAGATTGAACAGGAATATGTATATATATATATTCGTTAACGAGTATATATATAGATTTATTCCCATCATTCAGAGACAGCCATACTCCATCATACGATCGACGTTTCGATCATAATGTGCCTTTGAAATGTCTCGTGTTGATATTGCATGAACCTTTCTCTACCTCTCTCTCTCTCTCTCTCTCTCTCTCTCTCTTTCCCTGTTTCCCTCTTTCTCTATCTAGTTACCATAATTGACATACACATATAATATAGAGATCGTAACTCGAAATGGATCTTGCATGATTCACTCTCTTATTAGATTTCTATCCTTCTCGCTTTCTCTACCCTCATTTCCTTTCTCTCTCTCTCTCTCTCTCTCTCTCTCTCTCTCTCTCTCTCTCTCTTCGTCTCTATTTCTCTCTATTTCTAGAATCCAGCAAGTAAACTTTGCAAAGGTATACGACTGAGTACAGGAACTTGACTAAATAATGTTAGGATGTATGATCATTTATACCCAGGTAGTTAGCTTCGTTAATTATCTAGCTATTAGTATAAGAAGCATGCAATGTTCTGGAAAAATCTAATAAAAATTATTAAACATTATCATATCAGAGGGATTACTAAAATTTCATAAATTATCCTAAACAAATTTTAAATTCAATCCTCTCTCTCTCTTCTCGATATTTTTTAATTAAATTTAATTTTTTTTCTATGACATTCTTAACTCGACAAGAAAAATCAAGAATTGATCTAATCACACATTACTTTTGTTTCAGTCATACATTTTTCTTAAATATTTAAAATCCAGCTTGAATTTATCTTCCTATCTATTTCTACGAGTTAGTAAGTAAACTTTACAAACTTATGGTTATGATTAAGTACATGAATTTGGTTAAGTAATATTAGGATCTATGATCATTTATACAAGGTAGTTTGTTATTAGAGAAACATGCACTGTTCAGGATAAATCAAATAGCAAAAATTATTAAACACAATCATCAGAGGAATTACTGAAATTTCATAAATTATCCTACGTTAATTTTATACCTAATCTCTTTTCCATATTATTTATAATAATTTAATTTCTAATATATTATTCGAAAAGATTAATCAAGAGTTAGCTTAACATGTCATTTTTATTTAAATCGTACATTTTTTTTTCTGGATATGTAAAATCCTAACAATAATAATAATAATAATAATAATGAGTAATTAGTAATAGATTACTCGATGTGATAAGGATAAATATCTTAGTTAAATAATCCAGCTTGGAATTCTCTGAAGCGTCAACGATCGATCGTTCTATGTACAAACAAGTTTAGGCGAATATACCGGCTGTCGATTGCACGTTTAAGTGGATAATTAATCGTCGTTGCATCGAGCACAGTTATGTAACTAATACGGGCATAAGCTATATGATACATGGAACGAAATTTCTATGGTACATTGGAAAAGGATTAATAGAACAAATTGTTTGCCTCCAGTCGTTTAAATGTGTCCAAACAATCATAGTAATACTTAAACATTCCCATAGAATGATTATACTCGTGAGTCCCTCTAATAACTCAATCGTGATAATAATCGTTTCTAATAATTCTACAATTCAATATTTCTATAATATACTTTTAATAATAATAATATTTATAATTCATAGATTTATTTAATATTTTATTTTTAATATTAAACAGTTTCTTCGTATTTTATGATGCAAATGTTACAAGCTTGTGTTATTTTATTTATTTATTTTTATTTATAGAAGAAATATATTTTTCTTTTTGTAAATTAAATGAATTATTATGTTTTCTTTTACTTAAAAATAATTATTATAATATATATATTTAATTATAAAATGTATAATATGTGATAGTAAGTTAAATCGATTAAAAAATATTCTACTCTTTTAGCGTAGATCTTTTTAAGATATCGAAGAGTCGACCTACTTTTACTAGCCGCTATATCTTGTTGAATACTCGTTAAAACTACACTAAAACGTCGAAATCCCATGGCAGCTGCTATCGCTCACTGTTACGTTGTTTATCGAAACTTTATTGGGTACGTTCGAACGGACGAACAGGTTCAAACTACGTGCTGTACTTTACACGTGGAAAAACTTTTGATAAAGGAGCAAAACCCTAGTTTAAACGTACCTTTTTTTTTTTGAGCTGGTATTTTTTTTTTTATTTATCTAAACAAGAGGAAAACCTAGGCTATCGTAAAATAATCTTTTATCTAATGTTTGTAAACCGAAGTTCAATCTTTTGTTTTGTTAAAAACGTTTATAAATCGAAAGTGTCGAGTGCTTGAACAATTATTGATGGATGATAAAAAAAGAAAAGAAAGAAAAGGAAGGGTAGAATCAAATTAGAAATATTCTTGATTCGTAGTATACTTGTCATAGACCATTAAATGTATCGCATAAGTCCACTTGATTTCCACCAATGACTATATCCGTGACTATCCCGTAGTTTGTCCGGTTATTCGCGCGTATGCGTATGCATAGGGAATACGGATATGCACGGAGATGCACGCTCGTGTCATGTGTGCATAATATAACTGCAGTAGAGACGCAACACGGTCCTGGAGTATGAAACCGCAGCAATGCGGCAAAACTTGGAGAGGCCTGCATCTACACACCCCCACACACACACATACACATACTTACATTATACATATATACATATACTTTAATATAAATATATGCATAGTGAAATATATTTATTAAATAACAATTTTAGGTGTATCTTGAACTCAAAATAAATTTAATATTTATTTATATTAAATATAAATAATTATACATGTATTTATATATTATATATGAATATAAATTTGTATTTTTAATTACAATTCAGTTGTTGAAATTAGTCATCGTTGTTTCTATTTTGTTAATGTATAATTATTATATACACAAGTACATAGCAAATATATACATATGTATGTATGTATGTATGTATGTACATATATATTTGCTGTATTGCTCGAAAATTGTTTGTTACTAGTTGACATGGCAAGCGCATTGGGATTTCTCTCGATTAGTAGCAGACCAACACAGGACATCGACCTGATAACAAAATTGTTCTAACCTCCTTCGAACCGTGACGTATATATGATCGAACGCGGTTATGGTTATAGGGTAGATTATATGTCGATGACGATGATGTTTCCAGAATATGTACCTGTTTATTTACATTTATATATATATATATATATATGTATAAATTTATACAGTAATGGCCATGTACTTAGGGATACTTGAAAAAATCTACATTTTTATAAACCTTTTTACAAACTTAGATGCAATTATACTATAATTATTTGCATTTATAGGTAATGTAATTAAATGTGTAATGTTTTAAATGGATGCACATAAATAATTTTCATAGTTTCAAATATTTATTTAATTTTTAAGTTATTATATATAATTATTTTTTAATTGCACTTTGTTTTTTAATATCGAAACATATTTAATAGCATAAATTGCATTAATAGAATTTTTCTTTCAATTGATATGGATTTTAGATAACTGTGCATAATTCTTTTAAGTTTCTTCTGCTTTCTGTTGTTTCACGAGTAATCTGTCATCATCGATAGGGTTTTTAATCTGAAGGCTTTGATGATCACATTTTTATTTGTAAGTTTAAAAAATCATTACTTTAACAGATCAGAATCTTTTCGGTTACTTTACTCAATGATATTTACACTTTCTATACTTGACAAATGACTATCGTATAATTGCATATAATTTAGTAATAAAAATAGAAATATTTATTAAAAATATCTTTAAATATATAATTCATCATAGTAAATATACACACATATGTATATGTGTTACTTTTTCAGTTGTGTATTCGAGAATTCGTCGTTTTGTCGATCGATCGAAGAAATATGTCTGTTGACTTTTTTTTTTCCCCCATTCTCTCTCACTCTTTCCTTTCGATGTTGCTACCTGTTCAGTTCTGGAAGCAACTTTTATGTTAGGGGATGGAATTTTTCTAGAACCTTTCTCAGATCGCGACTTAAAGCCGATAAAATATGTAAATACTTAGAAAGAAATGTGTTTCTCTCGTGTCGTGTGGTAAAGTTACATATGTTTCGGTCTCTTTGTAGAAATGGTTTTCAATGGTAAAGCATTTTGTCGCGATCATGGCAACACGAATTCTTTCGGTATACGTCTTATAAGCTCGATTGCTTGCTTGCTTTCACGTATCGAGTACTATACGTGTTTCCTTTTATGTCAGATAAAAAGATTTTCTTCAAATTTTGTTTGAAAATATCAAAAGCATCATTGGATTCTTCTACATCTTCTTCTTTTTTTTTGAATATAATTGATTTTAAGTTAAAACAATAATCATATTTATTCAACAAGTATAGTTTTTATTTGATAAAACATAACATAACATAATAATTAGATATACACTGTTAATCGTTTTCTAATTAGATCTTTTCCCATCTACCTTATTACATTGTAATTTATTCATGAAATACACTGTCCTAATTATTTATCATTTATTATTTGCGTAATACGCTTCTGATCAATCCATCATTAGCGATACAAATTAAGCTTCGAATATGTTTCGATAGGTCTCAATATACATAGGATATGGAATTAAATCGTTTACTGTTATTGATGCACTTGTAACATTTGCCCCATAATCGTATCCCGATTTACTTTGATCTGCTTGATATATCTCTAAATGATTAAACGCTAATATCGTTTTGTATTAGTAAGATTATGGGGGGTTTTTGGAAGGAGAGCTTGGAAATCGTTATCAAGTTACAAACTAAACTTACCAATCATCATAAACAAACTTAGTTTCTTATAATGATGATACGCTTTGCAATCTTCCCTGTTAGGAGAACAATGGATGCATATAGGTGTATGCATATATCACACGTTCTTGTGTTATATGAAATATTTCATGTTCTTCATTAAGAAGTTAGCTTCTAAAGTCAAACAATATCTCAAATTGGAGTTGGCAGTTAGATAGATTCAAATGTTAATTGTTAATTGATTATAATGTATTATCAAGATAATTTCATGGTTCTCAATTATAAAATAAATGTAATACAAGTTAGTGGAAAGAAGATAATGAAAAATGAATAATGAAACTTTTTAAGAAGAAAAGTTGAAAAAAACATATTCGAAGATTGGTTATTATTAGTTTATATGTATTATAATAATTTGTATAGCCTTGGAGATTCATGGTCTAAGCAACATAATAACTTTGACTTAAGGGATTAAAATTTCTTACCCATAGTAAGTTTGACTTAAGGGCTTGGAACTGTTCGGTGGTTAGAATAGTCGCCCGGAGACTGTAGAAGATCCTAGATTCGAGTTTAGCTTCAGTCAGTCGAACTAGCAAATTTTGTTACGGATTCCCCGTAATCTGAACACAAAGTGTGAGTGAGAAAGAGAAAGAGAAGACATAAAACTTAACGTTTATCTTCTTAACTTTTTACTTTCTTAGTTCCTTGATTTAACCATAATAAAATAAGGAATTTATTTAATCGAATAAAAATTCACTTGATCAAAAAAGGGGTAAGTTTCAATGATATAATCTAATAAAGATTGGATTGATAAAAGAGAGAGGGAGGTCTGGTATTTCAAATCAATAAAAGGTTTTATCTTCCATGCTGCAAGCCATCCGTCAAATTAAGCATTCCATTGATGCATTAAATTGCAAAAGCATCGACTAACATAGAGGTATTCGCATTGTAGGGGGTAGAACGATAAGGGGACATGAATAGGGACGAAGTCGAGGGGTTGTTCCGCGTTCGTTCGTTCGATGGGGTAGTTCATCTCCGTTTGATTTAATCGATCCTTACCATCCACAACCAACCATTGCTATCTTCTCGTTGTATTTGTTAAAGCCAAGTACTTTCCTTAGGAAATTTTTCTTCTATATTTTTCTTCATAACACTTTTTTTGTTTCTCATAATCAACAAATATTAATATAATTGTGTAAGAGAAATACAATAATCCTTTGACATCAATAATTAATAATTATTAATTTTATTCTCAAGGTTTAGAATCGAATTAGTGTAGTTAAGTTATCAGAATTACCCTAATGCAGTATTTGGTAGCTCGTCGAATGAATTTTGATTATGCATGGGGTTAAACCTTTCACAATAATTCTTTTATTTGACAATAAAATAATACAATATTCTAAATATTATGTTTAAGAAAACAAAACCGATGCATAGTTACAAACAGTTGAATTTAATTTTAGTTTACAATTAAACTCAATTACAGAATCATTTATTTTCTTGCATAACGCTAACACCTCTTTCTTTTACTGAATGTTACTTTTAAAATAAATCCCTTCTTTTCAATGATAAAAAAAAAACGAGAGAGAGAGAGAGAGTCTCGATTATATCGGGCACCAAGTAAAATCCAATTGCAGTCGAGTCATCCCCTTGCCATTTTTTATCTCACAAAATCTCTCATCGCAAAATGGTGAATTTTTGCAAGAAGAAGAAGAAGAAGAAGAAGAAGAAGAAGGAAAGGAAAATGAAATAGAAAAGGGCGAGAAAGAGTGAGCAGAGGAGAGAAGAAGTGGAGGTTGTAAGAGGAAGGTGGAGAGGATGGGGTTGGAAGTTGCGTCGGTTCGGCGTCGTTAGAAACGAATATGTAAACAGCTGGGAGCGTCACGACGCTAACTTTTCTTCCTTGATGTCTGCTCATATAATATTCTCAGCGACCTCTGCGTTTTATGACGCTCGCGGTAAAATTTCTCTCTCCTTTTCTTTCTCTTTCTCTCTTCCTCTTTCTCTTTCTCTATTTTTCCTTATCTTACAGTCCACTATCTCATTCTCCCATCATCTCTCTTCGTCTTTCAACGCTAATTAGTCGCGTCTGTTAAAATCTGGAAAAATTCTTCCACGAAATTTCTTTCCTGGTTCAAAAAAAAAATTCCAACAAAATCTTAACGCAATTTTAAACACCGATGACTCATTTTTTAACAACTTCCTTTTTTTTTAATCCCAAATTCCCATACACTCCAATAATTCCAAATATTATTTTACTTTTTATAAATATTTTTGATAAATTTAACTACAATGTATGTACGTACACCATTGGATACGTGTATTGAAGAAAAATATTCAAAAAACATTCATTTTTATTATCGTTTAATAATACTTGTATATTATTTTTTAATAGCAACAAGATAATCGTGTAAATACACCGGATTATATCTTGAATATAATTATTTATCTATCTCTTTTGTAAATGTATGATGACGGGGGTTGAGGTGAGAGTGAGGGAAATGGGGAAAAGAGAGGGATTCTCACACTAACACATAACAATAGAGTATAACATGGAAGAGAAGCAGGTTACCGTGAAATTACCGGTGCTGTTGCAGAGCGTTCGAATCATATTTCAATTTTTCTAGCCCAGGCGCACACTGCAAAACGTGGAACGTTACATAAATACATTATACTCCGCCATTGTGAAATATCGTTCGTTTCTCATTTTTGTTTTTCTTCCTTTTTTTCTCTCTTCTTTTTTTTTCATAGCTTCATTCTTTCCTCTTATTTATTTTTCTCTCTTTCTGTCTCTCTCTCTTACTCTTTTTGCTCAATTTTCCAACCGATTTCTACAGATGCACAGAAAACATGCATATTTGTATCGACTTAATTGATCAATAAACTCGTAAAATTGAGAAAATATGAAAACTACGGAAAAATACTTTAGATTAAAAGGTTATTGTAAATTAATATCGAAAACATACACATACTTACGTATTTATATACTCGAACACATTCAAAGAACGAAGATATTAATTTTTACAAAATCTACAGCATCGAATAAAACATTTGTACGATTTACCCGATCCGCAAAATAAGTTTGAATTGTTTTTTTTCTGACTATTGCAGTTTTTATTAAACAAATCTGAAATTTGCAGGGATAATACTTAACAATGTTTATTATTTTTAAATATAATTCTTCAGCAAATGTCAATGCATTTCATGTACACCTGGAAACGAGAAGGTATCGGCTGATTCGAATAATGTAGAATTCTTCTCGAATTGTAGATGAATCGAGAAAGGTGATATCCTAAGTAAACACACATACATTCATAGTTCTGTTGTTTCATATCAGACCAGATGTTCATTCACATGGTCAATCACTCTCTCTCTCTCTCTCTCTTTCTCTCCTTCACTCTAGCACCTACAATAATATTTGTTGAGGAATCATCAAAGTTTCGAGATAAGACGTTGTGTGATTTATAATCAAATGCAAATGATAAACGAGGAATCTATGAGAAGTTCGATAAAATACAAGACTTATTTTTTCTTTTCCCTCTCTTTCACTATTTCTTTCTATCTACCCCACTCCCTTTTACCGTTCAGATAGAAGGCTTTAAATTGGTAGTTTATGATTCTTAATGATGCCCATAAAAAGCAAGTGTCGGTGAGAGAAAGATAGTAAGACTGAGGGTGCTCTCAGTTTGATTTGTAGAAATTGGATAGCTTATCGTCCGGATCGATCTTCTACCTCCTTGGGAAAATAAGGCAAATCCGTTTAAAAATTGCGCTCAACTCTTGAAAGATATGGCACGCATTCGTTCATCCGTTCATCATCCTTAAATCGTCTTACTCTATCTCACTTAACTTTCTTATCTTTACTACTTTCTCTTTCTTTCTATCAAGATTTAGAAAAAGAGAAAGAGAGAGACAGATTATAGAAGAAAATTTGTGAGATAGATAAAGTCAAGTATAATTACTATTTCTTGAAACTAAACTAAACTAAACTGTCTATCTCTCTGTGTGTGTGTATATGTGCATGTGCATGTGCATGTGCATGTGCAT
>JACGTP010000057.1:15606-172932 GCA_023678845.1 Mischocyttarus mexicanus | reverse complement strand
AGTTCAACGAAGACAGTAACTGAAAGAGAAAGGAAACGAGAATAAAAGGTTTTTCAGATCTTTGAACGATGTTTTTTAATTTCTCTAAGATCACAAATAGTTCCAAGTTCGATTATTCTTTTAGAAATATCAACTCGATACGAGATAATCAATGCGAATAATAGAAATTAGGTCAAGGATTTTTCTTCGATAACTATTTAGCTCTTCAAAGGTTCCTAACTTAAATCATGTTGTTCTCTAAATCACAATGCTTCTAACTAGAACACCTACCATAATGCGTATCTTCATTATCTATCTAAATTATCTCGTTAATTTCACGTGCTATCAATTACACACGAATTGAGATCTCTCTCTCTCTCCTATCTTTCATTAAGGATTCCAAGAAGTCAATCTTGTTCTATCCATGATACCATTCTCAATTAACATCTAAGCAAATTTAATAAAACAACACTGCATTATCAATACTATTCCAATTTTATTTTTTTAATACATTGTACAATAATATTTATTTATAATACAATATTGCAATACAATATAATATTTATTTTAATATAAAGAAAGTAATTAATAATAAACTCCAATAAACACTTTGACTATCACTTTAGTCTGTATTATCATTGATGATCAGATCATTTTATAAATCATATATCATCTTAGTAAACCTTGAGAAAATTCAGTTATCTTAGAATAATCCTCAATAATCATAGCTAACATTTATCTAAATTAGATCGATGAAACGTTGTAATAATAGATTACATTACAGTAAAGAGAAAGAGAGGTTCTCTTTAACCAAATGAATAATATTCGCTCAAATGGTTCATTCGAACTTTGTCGCCAACTATATAAATGTCGAAAATTAATTGCATTGCTTGTAGATCGATTTAAACTATCCTAGAATATTATAAATCACGTATGACAGCATCCACATATCCCTCATCTCTTTCTCTCTCTCTCTCTCTTTCTCTCTCATTCTATGTCTGTCTAGTTTTCCTCTTCATGCCGAATCTTCTCCCTCTCTCTCTCTCTCTCTCTCTCTTTTCTATCTCCGTCTGTTCGTAGCAATGTACCAACTCATTCCAGACGTATACATACGGGTCAGTAGATACACATACATATATACATATATACCTACTCAATATATATATTATATTTACGTATGTTTGTGTATATACGTGTTGAAAGTGTACTTGCATGCAAGCTTTCGCCCGTTTCATACTGGTTTGAAGCTTAATTACATGGAGAGCCGTTCGGAAACTTCGCCAAGGCGAAACTCTGAAACTATCTGAATATCCTATTCTACGGTAATGATGCCACTGACCTGGCTACCTACCCCCACTTCTTTCTCTCTCTATCTATCTGTATATCTATCTTTATCTATCTATCTCTATCTCTATTTCTATCTCTGTTTTTCTTGTATATACCATATCGTTTACCACAGAGGTTCTAGAGAAACAAGAAGTGATATTACTCGATTTCGCAGATGACAAAAGATATATTATCTGATAGTTTTATCTACTAGGATAGATCGATAGGGTTACCTTCTGTGAGAACAAGTTACAATAGTTGATCGTTTTCCACATCGTCGATTTACTAGATAGTATTTAATCTTCAAATTAATGGACGCAATGTAACGTCAGTAAAGATTAAAATAATGTTACCTATTTCGATAAATTACTATCTTCTAAATAAAAGACAAAAGTTCAATCAATATTAACATCTCTCGTAAGAAATTGGATTTTTTTTAAACAAAATAAAGTTTTTGTAACTTTAGAGAAAATTGTAGTAGGTAATATGATAGTTTAGTTTAGAAAAAGAAATAAGTTTTGAGATATTCTAAAAGACTTCATCGTAATTACTATCATAACCAGGTCGTTTACTTATTTTAAGACACCCCTAGAATCAAGACAGCAAGAACAACAGATCCTAACTTGTAGCCAAAACTTTAAGCAATCTTTTCTGTCATCATTTTTTAAACCACGCTTATGTGTCCCTTCCCAATTCAAATATCAGTGATTCAACTTGCCAACTGCATTAGCAAATCTTAAATACCGCAGTATTTAAGTTTGTAAAACATAAACTTTATATGATAAGATAAGAAGGAAGAGAAAATAGTGGAAGAAATAGATTGTATCTCAAGATGAATAAATAATTCGAGGAAAAGTAGGATCGTGGAATCAAAACAACTCAACATCGTAAAACTCAACATTTTTGGTATCGAGTTCTCGTTCATTCAAACATGGGACCCATTTTCTTTTCGAAATCCAAATCGAATAATAATAATTCGTAGAAAAAAAAAATGTTGAACCAAAAAACGAATCTCTCGACGCTTTGGGAAACGAGGAATCGAGTCTATTGCAAGATCGAGAGGCTCGTTTCGAGTTGAATCTTCTTTTCGGTTGGTTGCATCTTCGTTCAAGTAGCCTACTTTTCACCAACGACCCGAAATATATTGAGCCAGATGAATAGTGAAAAATAACTCTGGATGATGTTACTGAAGTACCAAACGTAAAAAACAAAACCACAAAAAAATATGCGTAACTTTTTTCGATAGATTCATACACCATAAATCATAAAATATCTTACAAGCTAGGTTTGCCAATAGGTACATGACTGTAAACACAACTCAACACACAAACGATGTATGGTATTTAAAAAAAAAAAGAAAAAGGAACCTCGAATGAATGAATTACAGAAATTAATTCGATCGATGAACAATAAGAATTGAGAATTATTATGTGCGATTAAAAAAAGAAAAGATATCTGTCCAATTAAAAGAATTTAATGAACATTTACATTTTAACGAGAACAAGAACAAAAAAAAATATATTATAATCATTTATATTGCAATATTACACAAAGGATATTCACGCATATGTAAATGCAGTATGTTAATGAAAGGGAATAGCAACGTTAAAATGATGTTGGAAGGATGAAATGGTATGATTGGGAGAGGGAAAGGGAGTAGGTGATGGGAAAGGTAGGGGATTCCAAACGAATTAACGTAACGAATGACCTAACAACGATCTCCGTCAGTATCCCAAGCATCCTTTCGCGCGTTAATAATCTAATAGGACGATGAATGTAAATGTTGATGATGCATACGTTGCTGCTACTGTCTGTTTAATGCTGGTGTAACGATGAAATTACGTTTATCGCCCGTTGGCAGATTAATGCGGCGAGACATTACCACGTTTTCTCCTATTCCTCCTACTACATAAAAGCTTTTCCAACAACGATTTAGAGTTAAATAATTCGATTAATTATGTTTTAAATTTACAACAACAACAATAACCAACAACGATAAAATTCATTCATTTTTTAACACGTTACTTCGATTTTTCTGTTCCAGGTAAACTACTTGGACATTATTATTCTCCGAATGTGTCAGATGACTTGAATTTACTGTAAGTAAAATTGAAAAAAAAAAAAGATAAAGAGTATATTTTCGGGTAAAAGAAATGTCTTTCTTTAATAAATCAATTTTGATAATTTGTGATATTTCATAATTCATTGAAATCACTGATATTAACTATTTCGTTAATGAAAAAAATGAATAATCTCATTCTGTACTCGCAATATAACAGTCTTAATTAATTATTAATTAGTTAATTAAACTCGCAAAAAGGTGAAACGTATTATTCAACGATGGTACTATGATATTTCACGAGATTATTTCATTTCATTAATGTTCACATCTCGTTAAAAGCTTCATATTATATCAATTTTTGATAATGTTAACTTGGTCCTTGTAAGATTGCAATTGATACCAATTCTAAGTTGCTAATTTTGTATTTTATATTCGAAGAAATATCCTCATTGAATATATATTTTAAATAATAAATAATAAAAATATATTTTCAGTAAAATTAGAGAAAAAAATGAAATAAAATTAAGAGCATTAACTAGTTTCGGTATTAAATTTACAAGAACGATTGGTATTGGTCTTCTAACACGTTAGAATAGGCACAGTTGGTACTCTCGATGTTGTATTATGGAAACAACACCACACCAAGGCCTTGTTATTAGTATTCAGTTTGTTTCATGGTAGCAGATGCAGTTAACCTGCGCCACGAACTGGCAACACGCGTTATGGCCTTTCCATGTCCTCGATGATATTTCACGATTTCCTTTACTGTCTCTTTCTTTCTCACTCTTTCATTCAACCCTTTCAATCATTCTCTCTCTCTTTCGTTTTTTTTTTCAAAGCAAATAACTACTCGACTGGCATATTTAATTATTCTTATGAAACAAATAAAGAGAGATAGAGAGAGAGAAAATTATCACTTATTTCTGTTAGCTTTCAAATTTATATGAAATTATCATTTGATGCTCTGCAGGATGATAAATTATTTGATTAATGACACAAAGTTGGAATATAATGTTTCCTTTTGCGTATCATTAATGATACTGATTAATGAAACTCTAACTCGCGTGTTGTATTTTGCTAGAATGTTTTATTTATAAGTTTATTAACTTTGATAGATTTTTCAATTAGATTGATTTGAATAATAAATTGAAAAGATGTAGAGATATAAATGAATATTAAATCAGAAGTAAAGTTAGGTTTAATACAATATTATTTTTTAAATATTTATCTCTCTCTCTCACACTCTCTTTTTCTTTCTGAATTATAAATAACTTTTAAAATAATGTTAAATTGTTTATATCCATATTGTAATCAATTTTGAATGATAACACATTTGGAATTTAGATCAATTTTCCATGCTATTCTCTGATTCTGGCTTAAACCTAATTCATAGAGGAGATATGGGTCAGGTGTTGCAACAGCTATTATTACTGAACGTCTTCCTAAACATATGCAATATATAATTCATTTCTATTCTAATCAATAATCTATTAGAAATGTTTGATATTAAATAAATAAATTATTTTTAACAGATTGTTTATTTATTATCAGAAATATTCATAAATAATATTTGTCAATTATTGCATTTCGTAGTTTTTCGATAAGAATATTTGTTTCTTAATTATTATAAAAATAAAATTGACTAATTATTGTTTAATATTTGACTTTGATTGGACTATTTTTAATTCAATATCAAATAGGACTTTTATTCTTATATTTTTTATATTTTTTTTTCTTTACAATCCTTAATAAGATACTTTTGATTTCCATAATGCACACTTGTTTGCACCTTGGTTTTTCTTTAATCCGCTTAGAATTTAATTTATAATTCATTCTTAAGAACGTTAAAATGGATTTTGCGTTAAAAGCACAATGGAATGAATTGCAGAATATTTTTGTTTCCGACATTAATTAAAATCTTAACACTCATTTGTATTTTTAATATAACTTTAATAAATTGTTATTAACAATTGTGCATTAACAATCCATTACTCGTTTCAAAAAAACATTTTTCAATAATCTCTCTCGTGCAATTCTTTCGTTAATTATCTCCAATTAATGTTTTTTTTTCATTGTTTGTTTAATTAGATTTTGATTAAAATCAACGAGAGATGAGGGGTAACAGGGAGAGAATTGTAAATGACAAAAAAATGTGTGATTAAAATTTTCATTGGTATGTTTAATATCATCAATAGTCGTAGTAGCAACAATGTATTTTACTGAACCAACGTAAATTATTCTCTATAAATGCTAACTCCAACTGGAAAAGGAAAAAAAATAGGAAAAAGAAAGGGGAAAAAGGAGAGAAAGAAATATAGAAAGCGAGTCGTTATAAACGACGCAAGAACGGTAACCTAGCCATAAAATCTAACGAAGTGGTTAATTATGTTGATTTACGTAGGCCCGAGTTAAAGTTTTATTATAAGTTCATAGCAAAGATTTAATCATAATATTACAATCTTAAACCATGATCGTCATTGTATGATCACTGACATGCACTTTCCGAATCATTAAATAATAATAAATGATGGTAATATTATTTTTTATGAGAAAAGTATGATCTATAATAATCTTTCTTTTATCCTGGAACAGAACAAATAAATAATTTTCATTTATTCACACCAAATTGAATAATTGATCCAACTTTGATTTATCATTTTTTACATTTCTCGACAATTTCTTTCGTACCTTAAAAAACAAAACAATTTTTCAGATTATTTAAATAATTTTGATTTATTTTTATTCAGTGTTTTGTTTACAACTTCTTAAATAGTTGACCAAATTAAATCATTTTATTTTCTTGAAGTGTCATATATTAGAACTTGATTTAACTTATCAAAATTGTGCAATAAATATTTTTATTTTCTTTTAAATAATATTCAAATAAATATAAATAATAATTATATTCAAATACTCGTTTTGATGTTCAGTTAAAAGACTAACGTTTATTTATTTTTTTCTATTTTTCTTCGCATAAAACAGACTTTGAAATGTTACGTTGGTGTATCTCTCGCACGTGAAACCACACAATTTAGATGGACCACTTGTTTGTTCGAGGAACAAGCAAGCAAGCAAGCAAAGAAGCGAGCGTACACGAACGCTTCAGGAAAGCTTTGCTGAATTTCGCAACATCCGCTCTTATTCCAGTCTGTTTTCCTTTCTGATTGGAAGCGGGTACTCTTCGTTATCAATCCTCGTTTTCTCGTCTCTCACCCCTCCTCCTTCTCCTCTTTCTCCTCTTCTTCTTCCACCACCACCACCACCATCTCTTCAACATCCGTTAATCCGCTTGACCGCTCGACTGAGTCGCAGTTTCAACTAAAAATTCCTTCTATTTCTACCCCTCTCCTCCTCTTTCTCCTCTTCACTCTCACACACTGAGTTTCTGTTTCTTTTCGTCTCTTTCTATTCCCTCTTTCGTTCTTTCTCTTGACCGAACTTCATTCATTGCCACGAGCTCTCTCAGGCCAAAGAGAATCCGTAATATCGCTTCTCCCCGATGAAACACCCTTTCAATTTGCCCGATCTGCCCACCGTATTTCGTTCACGCTCCGTAAAACTTCAATGTCCACGTCGAGGGATCGGGCATCGAAAAACCGAACGGCTGAGACTTGCTTTGCCACTTCGTATTGGATACGCTTTACTCGAGGAAAACAGGATTTATCTTCTTCTTTAGATTTTTTTATCTTTTTTCCTTTTCTTTTTCACGCTTCTTTGTGTTATTTTATTTTCTTTCTTTTTTATTCCAAAGAAAAATATTTTCAACGAACCTTGTTATGTCACTTTTATTATTTCTTTACGAATCTTGACTACTTGTAAAGGATCATCAGTTTCTTTAAAGCTTCAAGGATCAGATAATTTTATTATTTTTACGTTGAATGTGATGAGATAAAATAATAATAAATAAGTTTAAAAATAAATGAAGATCAATACCAATGTAGAGTTTTCTTTAGATAGCATCAAATCGTGTTAGAATCACTGTTAAATACATCCATTTATCTAAAGGACTTCAAAGAGATTGACAAAGAGGAAACTCTTAAGCGTGTCATGATCCTAAAGAGAAAAGGGAATTCCAATGGTGTTGTAAAAGCTTTTGAAAGGGCTTAGAGGAAATCTCACGGCAGTTGCGTCATACTACGTTTGCTTGAAACCTCTGCTTTTAACCGTCCAGGGTCACGTGATTTGATCATTAGATCGAGCTCCAGGTAGCCAGAAGCAAATTAGAAAGCGAGGTAATTGCTGCAGACCGTTTGCACGCCACCGGTAACTGACCGAAATGCTAGTAACAATCCCTGTGCCAAGAGAGTAGTGTAGTATGGGCCCGTTTGCTCGGAAACACTACCGTTCTCGCCCCTGTTCTCGATTTACTTTCGCTATTAAACCAGCCCCGGTGTCCAACGTCGACACCAACTATGTTTTACTAGCTTTGTAAACGAACAAACGAGTATAGACTATTACATAGAAAAAACAATATTTCATTTCACCGAAAACTAAACTTTATTACCAACCATTACCCTATTCTATAATATTTGCTCTGTGACAATGTTTATTTATTTATTTATTTATTTATTTTATGAATACAGAGTTAGAGAAACATAAAATAAAAATTATTGCAAGACAATTAAAAGTAATATTAAATGTATTGATATGAATTTATATTTAAAAATATTTGATTATTTTTATGTCCACTTCAAAGTATAATAAACTGTAATATAATTTTTATTTTTATTATATATACTTACTCTATAATGATTAAAAAGTAATCTTAACGAAGGAATGAAGGTTTTTTGTATTTAGTTGAAGATTTAATTGCATCTATGTTTTTTTAAAGTTTCATATTTTTCATTTACACTTGGGAATATATTTATTAAATGATCATAAATTATTTTCAAGTAGTTATTTTTCATTTTAATCTCATAGGAAGTAGAAAAAGTTTTCATAGCTGTTCGAGTCTTGCCCATACCTTATTGGCTAACGTAAAACTCGTGGAAACATTTTAGACTCATCTAGACTTCTTGAAAACTATATCAATGAAAAGAAAATTGGAACGAACCATTGACTATCTCTTTTTCTCTTCCTCTCTTTCTTTCTATCTTTCTCTTTCTTTCTTTCTTTCTTTCTCTTTCATAGATCTTTATGAAAGCTTAGAAAAGTCGTAGGTACTATTCCTCTGTTCGTACTACTTAAAACTCTATAGCAACTTATATATTTCTCCTTACAAAATTCTTACTTTTCCACCGAGTAGAAATTCTTTCTTCTTCTTACCTTCTTCTCATTCTCTCATCCTTTCTCTCCTATTTCTCTCATGGACTTTTCTTTTATAAAATACTCGTTCAAGTAGTAGCAGTAGTATTTCTCTATTCTGCCAAACAGAAGAGTAAAAGTCACTCGTATCCTTTTTTTAAGGTTCGAACGTAAAAGATAGAAAATAAGAAAAGAGAAAGGGGTACAAAGAAACAAGAATGGAGTGATAACAAAAGAAAAGTACAAGAACGAAAAAAAATAAATAAAGAAATAGAAAATAGAAATAACCAATCGTTGGGTAGTTGAAAAGAAAATGTTGGGAATAAAAGTAACATTTTTTCTTTCTAGTGTTGATATGTTGTTTCTCATATTCTCAATTTATTATTCAATATCTTCTTTTTTCCTTTATCTTCATTTAATATTATATATTACAACTTAAATAATATAAAAAATAATAAAAATTAAACATGAACACTAGGAATTTAAAACAACTAAGAATAATGTTATATTATCAGATAATTATGTTATCGGTTCTTGAAGATAACAAATACTATCTAACTTAAGTCATCATAGAGAAACTTTGAGGTTTACATTGCACTCGATTGGTATAGGAAACCCTTTCGATTAACAGGTTCGAATAATACTCACAAAAATAGACATCAAAAATTTGTTGATGTATTCTTGGAAAACTTTTACAATGTATTTTCAATTTAATTAACAATAATATTATATTACGAGTTATTTTGATGATTAATTAATTATTAATTGTTAAACAAGTATTTTAATAATAAAGATTTATATTTTATTTGGAAACTTATTTTAAAGGGATGTTAAGTAGATGGTACGAGTAATGCATTTCTAAGACACAGTGTTTTGCAGTTTGATAAAAATTGATATAAGTTTAATGGTATTTGAAATCTGTTTTGAATATTACATAAGTGTATCAGTTCGAGGTAGATATCTAAAAACGAATAAGAAAAGGAAGATGGAAAATTTTAAAGTTTCAACAGAAGTAAGAAGTAGAAGTAGATGTAAAAAAAGAGAAAAAGAAAGAAAGGAAAAAGTATAAAAGGACCAGCACCTTTAGTCGATGTCGATATCTTTCACGTAACATTTTTGGCATGAGGGGTCAGGGAAGAGTACAGAGAAGCAAAAAAAAAAAGAATTGGAAGAAGATGACAGAGAAACGTCGTAAAATTTGAGAGCAACCATCCAATTCCGTTAAAAGAGATTCGGATGCTGCATTTCTTGGTATCTTCTTTCTTTGAAATAAGCATTTCGACCCCTCACACGGTATTGGATAAAAGAAAAGAAAATAAAAGGATAGAAGAAATTCTTTTCAATCTATTTCACGAAATATTGTAAATCAAAATATTCAAATGAATAGGAACAAGAAAAAATAGATTCGTGTTTTCTTTTTAGAAATATTTTTGATTAGTGAAACTTTTATCAAGGATTAGCCTCATTTGGATAGGAAATTTATTCAATTAGAATTTTATAAAATTGTAAGAAGTATTTTAAAAGTCATTGATAAAAATGTTAACTTGTTTTAATTTTAACTTGAGTTATAAATGTTACGAGTTAGTTTGTAATTGATTAAGTAATGTTCATTTTAATATTAAATGATGAAACAGGAGACATAGATTACGAGGAGGATATAGAATAGAAGATAATTCAATTAGAAAATAATTTGAAATTCAAACGAAACGGATATGCCAGTGAATTAGAAATAATTATTACAAGTGGCTTACACCATTATTTCGCTCAAACGAGTCGTGTTAATTCAAAATTATGATTTCGTCTCGATGGTAATTTAACAGAAACGTTCAGTTAAAGTATACAAAAATACAGGATTATGGTTTATTCTTAAATTAATTTAAATAAATCTAAATAAACTACCCAATTTTACAGAATTTCTAAAACAAAACCGAGTTTTCATAATTGAAAATCATTAAACTTATCAGCTAATAAATATATTATTGAATTGTTTAAATAATTTTTTATCTTCACAAGTACAACTTACTTTGTAAGTTTTTTAATTAAATAAAAAAATATAAACATTAATTAGTAATTTGAATCAGATTGGTTTAATATTCAATTAGAAGTTTTATTGCATGGTGAAATAAAATTTGAAGATGATTAAAAAATTGTGAAAAAATTTTATCGAAGGTATTAACATGAATAGAGAAAATTGTACAAATTTCCAAGAATCTTAGGTTAATGATATTCAATTATTCGAATAAATTAATTGGAATATATTAATTTACACGTGAAATTTAAAAATACGAATACATTACAATTATAATTTAAATTAATAACTTTGAATGTTCAAAGTCTAATGTTAATTTTGTCTTTGTATCTTACTTTTATGAAACTTAAGAAGAAAGAAAAGAAATAAAATATCAGTGAAACAATGAAAATTGTATTTTCTTCCACGATTCCGAGACAGCAAGCACGGTGGAGTCTCCAAAAGTTCTTTCGAGAATTTTTGAAGATCCGCATTCTCGGTGAACTTCCAGCCGCCTTGCTTCTCAAATATTTCTTCTCAAAGCAAAGAGAGTTAAAAAAAAAAAAATAAAGAAAGAAAGAAAGAAAGAAAGTAGGAAAGTAAGAAAGAGAGAGGTTAAAGCATTTGCTCGACACACTCAGGTTAAAAGTATACCTATATTTCGTAAGGAGAATAACGTGTGAAACTTCGACTTCGTGTAGAGAAAAAAATCAGAAAAAAAAATAGAAAAAGAGAGAAGAAAAAGAGAAGAAAGAAAGATAAAAAAGTATAGTCCTGGGGTTCTTCTTACTTCCTATCATCTTCGTCGAATAAAAATAAAAGGTTATTTTCGTTGATAGTAGAAATCGATAGAAATCCCTTTTTGCCAATTTCGTACCATCTCCAAGAGACAAACTGTCTTTCTTTTCCTCTTATTTTTTTCTAAGATCAATTTTATTGCCAAACTTTTGACATCGTTTTCAGCAAACGATAAGAATATTTCTTAAAGGATTTTAACCTTTACTTCGTTTTCAAGTATTTTATATACATGAATGATATTTTATATGAAAATCGATTTAATTCCAAATATTATACACACATGTACACACACTTATATAAATAAATATAATATATATAATATTGAAAATTAATTTTGATAAATTAATTTAAAAAGTTGATCATTCATTGTTTCAAATAATAATTATATTTCTTAATAAACAAATGTGCTTATAATTATGAAAGGAATCTAAATCATACATTTCTTGTTTCGAGATATTTCATAACTTGCATTTAATTTTGTATTTGAATTTTAATGTTGAAATTACAACCACTAATCTAATGGTTCATTTTTGACAATATCGTCAAGATTACATTGAATTAATTTACTTTAAAATAATTTACTTTATAATAACTGATAAACTCATTTCTCTTTTTTTAATTTTAACTTAAACCACTTTCATAATAATGAATACACAAATATTGAAAATAAAACATAATTAATAATTATACAAAAAGAAATTACTCTTACATAAGGTGAAAACGTTTTTACAGAGAACCAGGTAGTGTCGGATAGAACATTTTTCAAGTAAAACAAAAACAAAAGAAAAAAAAAATCCTTGAAACACTCGGTCCAACTTTCTACGAGTCTGACCCATTCTTCTCTCCTTTCACTGTTACACTAGTATAATATATGTACACATAGTAATAGTTATAGTAGTAGTAGTAGAAGTAAAAGTACGAACAGAGTAGCTGTTTTTTCTTTTTCTTACGCCCTAAATTTTCTTCACTCTTTTTATATTTTTTTTTTTCCCCCGTGAAACACTCGACCACAGCGATACGGTGTATGTATCGTAGAAATCCTGGGCTTACAACATTTAAATTCACGAGGAGTCATGATTGCCATGGTACTCTTTTCAACCTTCTCCCCCTTCTTCTTCTCTTCCTCCTCTTTTTCCACCTTCTCTTTCTACTCTTTTCGTAGCTTGATTTCGCTGATTCAATTGTTCTTCTGCAGGTCTCTCAGAGTCTCGAGACTGGTCTACTTTATCGTACGACCTCACCACTTCTTCTTCCATCTTCGTATTCTTTTCTTTCCTCCTCTTCAAACACTGTCTTTCTTTCTCTCTTACCCACACACACACACACACACATATATACACTTGGATAAATACATAGAATATACTTACTTTCTTCACCCGTTCATCCATCTCCATTCGTTCATCTTATTCCCTTTTATTTCTTTCTTCTTTTTCTATTTCTTAACCTTTAACTCCTTCACGTTCGCTATTTCCAGCCTGGTGAATCCTTTTTCTTTAACCACACTTCTCATTCGTTCTTATCGACCTCGAAATTTCATCTCAGTGAGATACCCCAATCCTAGTTGGACAAAAAAAAAGGGATACTTGAATATAAAGCTACTAGTCTCGACCTGGCCTTGGAGAATTTTAATCACCAATTTACAACTAACTACAGTTGAACTCGTCTCCTTTTCTGATCGATAATTGGTTTTACTTTATTCTTATTCTTCTTTCTTTCCTCACTCATAATTTCTTTCCTTAATAAAAAGTATTTGTTAAAACATTATTGCATTTTTCTAGAACTATTTACTCAGTGATCAAAAAAATAACATTTATTTGATTGTGTTATTAACATTGTTCGATAATTTCTTTCATTGGTAAAATATATTTTCTTACAAGGAGACCGTTAGGTCAGCCCCCCATGTTTTTCTTTGAAACTTTGCACACTTGTAAATGTTGATTAGTATTACAATTTCGCCATTACAACTACCCTCCAATACTGATATAACTTAGTCATGGTTAAGTCAAGGTTAAGTATGGGTTGCGTCAAGATAAAATAAAGAATAGTTACAGTTCTTTTGAGTGAAAAATTTCAAAAGTTCGCGTCAGCGTTTTCTCAGCGAAAACTTGAGCTAGATTAAAAACAAAGGTATGGGCAGATAGCCCAAGGTTTAAAGAAGATTTTGATTTTACTTAGTCATGGTTAAGTCAAGGTTACGTATGGGTTGTGTCAAGATACTTCTAGTAGTACAAGTAAACGACCCATAAATGGTTAGACAAGTAGCATAAGTAAACGCCCCTATATATGGTCAGACAAGTAGTATAAAATCAGAGTATGACCAGGCAAGTAGTTGTAATGGGGAAATTGTAGTACTAATCAACATTTACAAGTGTGCAAAGTTTCAAAGAAAAACAAGGGTGGCTGACCTAACGGTTTCCTTGTTAAAAAATGAACTCTTAATAAACAAAGTAGATTTATTGAAGGGTATTAATAATATTTATCTCAAGTTGTCTGTTTTGTGTGTGTGTGTTAGGAAACGTAAATAGACAACATATAGTTACGATTTAGACTATTTAAACGTTTTTCCATGAGAAAACGTGGAGAATAGCCATAGTCCTTGGACTAACGTGAAAATAATGAGTCCTGTAAACCGGAAGTTAACTTGATATCGTCGACATGATCTCACGTGTTCGTACTATCTATCTCCGACCCTATCTCCACAAGCGCTTTACTACTACCTCGTATATGAATTTCTACCTTTATTGGTAATATATGCACGTACGTATAACGTTTGCTTACTTACTTACATATGCACGTGTATATATCAAAATTGTTTTCTTATTATTAAAACAAAAACAACAATTAAATTAACTTATGCCGTGTGCATAGATAAATAGTGGATGATAAATTGTAACGTGAAATCAAATATTTAAATTGCATTACTAATTACGAAGATAAGGGATATAATATTACTGATTTTAATTAGTTGTATGAATTAAATGGAAACAATAAATATATCCAACAATTTTGAATTGACATTAAATAAATCTTATCGTGTTTTGTAAATAATGCATCGAGTGCAATTAGGTTTAATCTTTGAATCAATAATTTATTACTTAGACAAAAAAGTGTTAAGGAGTGTTTGAATGATAGAAAGTTTGGCAATGTTCAATCATCAAATACTAAAAATACCACTGTATTAAAGTAAACGATACAAAATTTGTTGCATTTACAAAACTTTCTATAAACAAAAATAATATTTAATACATTTATGACGTATGGAAGTAAATTGTTATAAAAATATTTAAAATATATATTGATTTAGTTTAAATAAAGACACCAAAGAATATAATAAATATGAAGAAAAAAAAGATAATGATCGATAAAATAGTTACATCATGTGCACAGAACTTGTTTGTCGATGTTAATCGAACATGAAGATTCGTTATCGTCGTCGTGTTAGTTAAATTACGTAAACGAAACTAAATGCATGTGTCCACACATATTCACTTTATCTAGAAGCATCCACTGTCAGATCTTATAACACTTCTCTGTCTATATTTCCACCTATGATACAATTACACGGGAAGCAGTTTCATCGCTTTGCATCTCGTTGCATCTCGTTGCATCCATCACGAGAAACTTCAAGGGGATTACTTTTCACATGATTTCTTGAACACACGTTAAGTAATACATTTATGTTCCCCCTCTTCTCTCTTTTACCCCACTGTTATAAACATATTTGCATTTGTATTCGAGTAACTTAGTAAAGGTATCATGTTCTGTGTACATCAACATACTATAATAATAATAATAATTATAATAATAATAATAATAATAATAATACTTGCATTTAAGTTTAACATGCATGAGACATTGTATAATAAATTGTAATAAATTTACAAATATAATTACAGATATATATTTCTCTATGTACAAGTATGTACCTTCAAAAATAATCCAACCAGAGCTGATAGTAGTTCAATACTAAAACTAAGAATACAAATTCTTATGGTTAAAAAACAACTTATCATACTTTACATTATTAAACTATAGTCTCTCTCCAATTATTTATCAACTATAAAATAGTTTCCTCTCTTTTTAAAATAAATTTTATCGTAATTCATTACCGTACGTAAATGTTTACTGCATCTTTTTAGCCTTTTAAGTTGACACGATTTATATTATTCCTACGGTATTATTTCTCACGTGTAATTTAGACAATGTAAATAACAAAGGATAAAAGTACGCGTAGTAAAATGCAAGCATAATCCTTTAACTCGAACGAAGCATTTTTTTTTTCCAAGAATACAATGTCGAAAGAAAATTTACGGGGAAAAAAATGTCTATCGGTCTTTCTCTTTCTCTTTCTCTTTCTTTCTCTCTCTCTCTCGGTACGATTGCGTGAATGTCGTGCTAGGTAAAGGGTGTAACAACGACTAATTTTAAACTCGTACGCGTGTACACATGCGACGAATGTTAAAAAGCTCGGTTTAAGCTTTCTACGTGACATGAAACGAACGGTCACCCTTTCGTCCTTTTCGTCCTTTTGACCGTCGTCGTCGTCGTCGTTGTTGTTGTTCTTGGTACTCCCTTTCCCTTCCACCCTTCTCGTCACTTTATTTGTTCCCTTCATTTATTTCTCACGTCACACGAATCGAGTGAACGAACGACGGAAAAATTACGAGAGAAAAATATTCACGAAAATTCTAGCCCTGTGATGCGTGAATGGGTGGATGGAAGTCTACGTGTTGTTGAAAATTAAATTAAGAAATCGTCTACGACAAAGGGAACAAAAAAAATGGTATGTTTCGTTAATAATATGCATACGTCATGTGCTGCTAGCTCTCAACCAACCAATCAACTCCCAGTTACAACATCTCATCTCATCTCATCTCATCATCATCACCCTTCTTTATTTCTTCTTTTTATTTTTTTTACAACGTTACATCGAACGAACAAACAAGCTGTGCATGCTTAATCGCAATAATATAAAACACAGCTACGTTTATAAAATAGAAAAATATGTTACATCAAAGAGTATATGTAAAAAGTACTGTGCACATGATGTAACTATTTTATGGATCATTATCTTTGCATATAAAAAAATTCATATCTTTATTATTATTGTTATTACTATTTTTATTATCTCTATTATTCCTTTTTTTATACCACACGATCAATAGTCTCATTAATGGTTTACTTCTTCTACTGAAAATAGATTTTACCTATCTCGTTGACAAGACATCACACTTTGATTAGAATTTTATAAAAAAATCTTTGTGTTTCAATTTGATTCAAGGTCTGAGGATATTAAAAACCAAACACAGGCTTAAACCAAGTATCATGGTTCAATAATTTAATTGTGATTTTAGAATGATGCTTTTATTGCAGTCTAAGTGTACAGAAGAATTATGATTGAAAAAAGAAATAAACCAATCAATTCACCTGTTTTTCCTTAACACTCATAGACACACGTACACGTACACGTACACACACACATAACATCTGTCGTTCTTCCAGTTTCCTGTTTATGAAAATGAAAAACCACTAGAAAAAGAAAACCCTGGATAAATGTTGGGTATACCTTCTCCTAGGTACGAAAAGAAGGCGTTTACGAACTATACCATGAGTGGAAAAGGAAGTATTAAATTATACGACCTGTCGGCAACAGTCTTTTTAAGCTTCCCCTTTTTTTCCACCCCCCCTTGCAACCCTCCCTTTTACCACGATAAATATAAAGTTGCTTTGAATAAAAAAAAGACAAATACGTACCTAAAAAAACACACATATACACACACACATACGAAAAATAAAAAGAAGAAGAAGAAGAAAGAGGAGAAGGAGAAGGAGGGAGGAGGATGATGGGTGAGAGGAGGAGTTGAGCATAGCATTTTCACCTTCAGCATGGGTGTTCTCTGCCATTGTACGTTGGATGCTTTAGAAAAATATTCCAAAGCTAAAGAAATAGTCGGATGGTGAAGGAAGATAACCAAAGAGAAAGAGAAAGAAGAGTGGGGAGTAGTAAAGGGTGATAAAGGGTGGAAAAGAGTGGTAAAGGGTGGTAAAGGAGGTTTCTTGGTCTTTCGTTGTGAAAGTAATGCAGAGATTGTTCGAGGCAGGTACTGGCATGTTTTTTGGTCTTCTTTTCCTTCTTCTTCTTCTTCTTCTTCTTCTTCTTCTTCTTCTCTCCTTTTATGTACCTTTTCTTTCTCTCCTCGAAGGCTATTCGCGCAAACGTTTCTTCTTTCTCTTCCATTTCCTTCTCTCGCCAGTTATTTCACTTTTTCTTTTTTTAAACGGCGTTCTAACGAAAGGACGGGAAACATCTTTAGGTGTGTAAAAAAAGAAACGAAATTTTTCTTCTGTTCCTCTTCTCCCTTTTACTTTAAAGATAATATATACTTACTGTATATAAAAGTAATTCAGGATTCGGGGGAAAGTATAGCAAAGTAGAAAGGAGTCATTATAAATACAGTTGGATTAACAACTTCAGGTTTACTTGGAATAGTAAAACAGAGAAAGAGAGAAAGACAGAGAGAAAATTAGAATCGTCGTGGGATTGTCATGGTTTTTATATTACTTTTAAGACTTTTCTCTCCAAAAAGTTTTATAGGAAACTTGCTTTTATTTTTTTCCACATAAATCAACAAATACCATAAAAGAATATATTTGTTGGTTTATTCGTTCTCTCAAATCACTCTTCATTAATTTATTTTCAATATTGTCGTGGTATTGTCATGGTTTTTATATTACTTTTAAGACTTTTCTCTCCAAAAAATTTTATAGGAAACTTGCTTTTATTTTTTTTCCACATAAATCAACAAATACCATGCAGGAATATATTTGTTGGTTTATTTGTTCTTTCAAATCACTCTTCATTAATTTGTTTTTAATATTGTCGTAGTATTGATTAAATAAAAATACTCTTTCAATTTTGTGTTTGTCGTTATTCCATTTCTTGTAGATTTTTTTAAAATATTATTCGTACTATCAAACACGAAGCCATAGTTGAGAAAACTAGTTTCGAGGTATGTACGTGTTTGTCGAAAGGAATGTAACCAGATATAGACTAATCTTCACTCGAATAGGCTTCGCCCTTCGACTATTTCTCCCTTTTTTTTTTTAACTTCTCACTCTCTCTCTTTTATTTCTTTATCTTTGTATGTCTATCTTTACTTTCTTGGCATATTACGAACGGATAGGAAAGGAAATGTAATGAAATTGCACAGAACAATTGCACAATTCCAATAAAATCCATGAAACGTAATTTACCTAACTGTTTTAATCAAATTATGAGAAATATTCTTTCATCAATGATTTAATAACATTCTTTTCCAATATTAATATCTTCTTTATATTTCATTTGTTTCGTATAATAAAACTAATTTAAAGAACCAACCACATCTTGATATTCAATAAAGCACATTTATAATAATAACAATAATAATAATAATAATAATAATAAGAAAGGAAAAGTATAGAAAATCAATGAAATGATTGTTAAGAAAAATAGTAAAAATAGGATTGGTTTACCACAATCAATGAATTCTTTCGATATCAATCTCAAGTATCATGTTTCATTATTATCTTCACAATGTTTCCATAAAATCGATAAAATCGTATAGATGTATATAACATCGGATTTGTGCACAGGTGGTGGAAGAAGCAATCGTTCTAACCCTCATAAAACAAGAAACCCCATATAACGCACGAACCCACCCACGTATAATGTCAGATAAAATAATTTCTTAGTAGTATATATTCAAGAGATTATGATGATCGTATTTTGGATAGTACACTTCTCAAATCGTCATTTTCACGTTTTAAAATAATTGAATTAGCACGTGTTAATGTAACAATGATTTTAGTTTTAATATCACCAATCACGAAAGTGTTCATTTTTTATTATAATCCTTGTAATATTGAATAAAATAATTGAATACACAACTTGTGTTTGTTGTAAAAGATTCTAAACGATTAATAATCATCGTTAAATAAAAAACGTTCGATTATTTTTCTCATCCTCGATCGAGGGGACGTTGATGGGGGAGAAGTTGAAAGGGAAAGAACTATCAAGTTTTCTATAAACATTTTGATGTTTTTTTTTTTTTTCATGTCATTATTTAGACGAAACTAGTTCATATTAAAGCGGCCGTATCATCGTTCGTTGATAGAAATGCAAATTCACGTTGAAACGCAATCAGAGTGAGGGACGACAACGAACGGGATGAAACGTGCAAAATCGAACACACATACGCACACATACACAGAAAGAGAGAGAGAGAGAGAGAGAGAGAGAGAGAGTTGCGTAACGTAGAATATGTAGTGTGTCTCGGGATGCAATTACACGTGCTATGATCAACACGACGTTGTAACGATGTGATTAGAGTGGAATATGCTCTTCGTATCCTAGGACCCAATCTACAAGGCAACCAATAACTTCCTTCTATCACAAATTTTCTTCAAATGTAATTGAAAATAATATTTAAAAACAAATATAATAGATACCTTCTAAATGCATCTACACATATATACTCAACAGTTTAATTACATTTTTAATCTTAATTAAAATAATATAATTATGATACAACGAAAAATTGTATGGATTTGTGCATATTACAAACTGAATATGAATTTTTAGATCCAATTGTTAATCTAATAACATTAACGTATATGTGAATATGCATGTGAGTTATGAACAATGATTAATGCAACACATTATGAAATTTTTAATTGAAATTGTTTTCAATAAAAATTGTTTAAGTTGTTTATTCCCTCTTACAAACTCAATCTTACTTCTTTAAATTATAAACACTGCAATATGTTTATTATTTATTTTCAATTGCAAATTCTTTCAAACTTAAACTACAATATTACTTACTTGCATTTCTTTTACGTTATCTCAATGTACGATAACATTAAGTTCAAAGTTGTTAAACTACCTATGATGTGATATTGTTTTTAAGTATTATTTAAATATTGAATTGTATGTTTGATATCATTTAACAAAACAATCATATTAAAGATTTCTTATCTCGTAAATAATATCTAAAGAAAGAAAACGTCATTTAGATTTGAACGTCGTAAGTCTTTATAAGAGGCATAGAGATTTTAATTAAAAGTTCTCCACTGAGAATCACGGTGAAGAAGAATTAAAAAAGAAGAGGAAGTTAAAGAGGTACCGGGGAAAGAAGTCAAACTTTTACAGGAAGTTCCTGAAAAAGGGGTGAACTCCGTTTTGGTACGTTTGATATAATAGGGTATACATAGATATATACATACATATATATACACATATACATACATACATACACATACATAATTCTCGTTACGTGAGCTTATTCGACTGATTTATTTTCTAGCCTAATTAGAATCCATCAGAATATCATCATAATTTTTTTCGAGATAAGGGACAGTAGAAGGAATAATTTAATCGCAGAAAAGAATCATATATATGTGTGTGTGTGTGTGTGTGTTTATTTGTATTCACAAGTAATACTTACCAGAAATAACACTTAATTAAAAATTGATCAGAGTACATTTGATATTCAGAATGATTCATCTATATATCGAAGTACATTCGAATGATTATTATTATTAAACATACTTGACGTATAATCAATTGGAATTTTAATAATTGATTATCACTATCAACTCGGTTAGATCTATCCGAATAATCCTACTTCGTTAGTATCATTTTGAATATTGAAATAATCGTTACACTTGGATCGGTTTTTCGATTATTCTGACAATATTTAAATACGAAAGAGAAACAATATGTGCTATTATTTTAAATCGAATGTCCAGAAGTTCTAAGAGTGGGGACTAAAGTAAAAGATGAAATGAGAAAGAGAAAAAGAAAAAGATAAGAGAGAGTGAGAGAGTATCTCGTAGGTGGGTGGTTCGCGGTATTTAGGAATAAATTGACCTACGTCGCCTGTGGCGGTTGTTTATTTTGGAAATTAAATTGAATTGGCCCATAACTTGGCGGTCTATTAGCCCTGGGGAGCAGGCTAGTTTGCTCGTAAATCTCCGGAGTATCGGACTGGGGGTGCCGGCACCACGGGGATTCCGCGGGATGAAGAACGGGGTTGGGTGCTGCTTGCTCTCGAACGTAGAGGTGGATGGGAAAGGGTGGTGGTTCAAGGGTGGTAGGATTCGACCAAGGGTGTGGGGATTCGATTCGGTCCCGACAATGCGTCCGGATGCTCCCAGGAAATACATGGGCGTGGTGCTGAGATAAATGTACTCTTGCATTTGCATACTTACGTATCGTGAACTAGAGAAATTGTATATGTGTGATATGTGTATGTATGTGTGTGTGTGTGTGTGAGTGACTGTGAGAAAATCAAAGAGAGAAGAAAAGGGCAAGATTTGTTCATTTCTTTTTTTGTTGAACCATTTTCGACAGTATCCTTCGATCAGCTGACCTGTTTATTTTCAACTTGATTATTTTCATTAGTACAATTATTTTTTATAGAAGAATATTCTTTTAAAACAATAGTGTACTTTTAGTAAATGAGATTGCTGATAACGATTAGATAATAGTACCACTTTCTCGTGATTATTATTTTTTTATCATTTTTTTTTTACATAAAGAGAGAAATAATTAATTGTTCTTTGGAGAGGTGGTAATCTTGTCTGATAATGAAAAGAATAATCATTTTTCATTTTCTCTTTAACACCACAATGGCACATTGTGCTTGCGTCAGATTGATTCAACATCAATTTTTCTTATTACTTAGCTCGCAATCAACCCAATGGTCGTTTTGTTCCCTTCTTCCTAAAGAAAAAAATACGATGAATACCTTACTTTCCTTTTCTTTTTTTTTTATCGATCAACCGTATCGAAGATAAAAACGATAATACGTTATCGGTAATCCAAGGTTTTTCTTTCGACCTATAACACGTGCGCTAGCGTGCCGAAACACTAATCTCCCTTTTCTATTTCTTTCTTCCTTTCTTTCTTGTTTTTTTTTTTGTCTTATTTTCTAAGAAAGATAAATTACGAGTTAGTAGGAATTAATTTCGAATTAGGAACAAAGTTATTTGTCACGAGACTAGGTAAAAATATATTTCGATCTTTTCTATTAGAATCTCTTTCCTTTCTTATTTTATTGAAAGCTTTTTCATTTGCAATCATCGATCATTCTGATATCAATGATTCATTTATTGATGGAATGAATGTAAAATAATCTAAGCAACCAATAAAAAGATTCAAAACTTTGAAGAATATTTTGTTTAAAAATGCAAAAGGGTACTCGACAACTGTTTCAAATTTTATCTGCAAGTTTATTTCCCAAATCTGACAATCTTTTTATTAAAGTAACTCAAGTTGAATCATAAATAATTTACAAAAATAAAACTATGATAAAATTTGTAAAAGAATGATTTTAAATGAATGAAATGATAAAAGATACAGGTGAAAATCGTCATGAAAATTTGGATGGTAAAGCTTTTCGTGGAATATTTCAACAAAATAAGTGTGAGAGTGAGAATTTATTTATCTAGCTAGTCTTGCTTATCAAGATTCTGCGTGAGTAGAACGAGACTTGAAGAAAATAGTAAGAAAAGGAATGGTTTAAGGAGGGTTGAAGAAAGAAAAGGTGGAAGAAAAGAGAAAAAGGGGCATGGAAGTTCTGTTTCTCTTTCTGCAGCATACTCGTATCGTCTGCTGACCTTGTTTCCTTCGCAATCTTCTTAGACCGAAGGTTATTTGCTTTGTCGCATTAAAGGGCTCTTTCTTCTTCTTATTCTTCTTTTCTAGCTGTTCTGAAATATTGCATCTTTCAAACTTTGAGCACGCGAACTTGCGACTCACCGTTTTCCTACTTCAAATATTCCTAATATTTTCTACTTCAATGAAACGATGTGACCCTTTCGTCAAATTAAAACGTTCAAGTATACAAACCACCAATTTTCTATCTTCTCTCTTTCTCTCTCTCTTTTTCTCTTTTCCTCTTTCATTCACGCTAAGTTATCCGAGTATGTTACTCGTTAAACTCTCTTTTCAAACTCTTAAAAAGTTCTCAAACTTGTCGGTAACACGTACGAACACATCGGATTCTTCAAAGTTTAACGATCAAACTTGTACACTTATCTAATAGCACGAAGATGATTATCTTATCGCACGGAATCGATTATAAAAAAATTATTATTTACTTTAACAATCAAGAAATAGAATGGAGATAAACAAATATTAATTTTTATTTAACAATGTTTTATCAATTGATTTTATATTTTTATAAAAATAAAAAGAATTCAACAAATTTATAGGATTTTCTTTTCACTTATTTTTTAAATAATATATATATTATTATTTTATACAATAGTTAATTAATATTTATATATTACAAGGACATAATTATTTTTCAATTATTGAGAATTATTTTCAGAATAATTTTCTGAATAATTTTCTGAATAAATCCTGGTATCTCTCTCGTTCTCTCGAATTTATCTATCATTTTGATTATTCTAACAATAAGTAATACTGGGAGGGGGCTGTATTAAATTTCTCTCATTAGGAACAGTTCCTCGTTATTATGATACCGATATCACGTAGATCGATACAACCTCGCATAAATTACATTCAATGTTACGTATGTACCCACGTATACTCGATTTTATGGAATATGATACCATGCTTGAAGGTTGCACTAAAGTGCACTTGCACATATACATACATATATATAAATATATATATTTATACGTATGTATACTTTCGTACAAATAAATAAATATACATACATGTACATATTTTCAATTCGGTACAATACGATGAAACTTTCTCGAAAAAAACTACTTTTCCTTCCTTAAAAATATATATTCTTATCTAGTTTTTAATATTTAAACTATTCAATTTTAATATTGTTTAATATACCTAACAAACAATTGGATATTTTTACAAGAGAAATAGTATAACTAAAAAAAATTGATGTATTTTACTGAAACATTAACTCTCCTTGTATTTGTAAGTGAAAATACTGATGATTAGAATGAATTATTATTTAAATAATAACAAATAAGTATATATAAATGTTATATTATAAAATCATAGAATTAAATGCAAAATTTCTTAGAAAATTTCTTAGAAAATTTCTTACAGTTTCTTATCCGATCGTATTAAAGTCAATCAACGTTGATCACAGTTAATAACCTTGGATTAATGTGACCGTTTAATGAACACCACACATCATGTTGTGTGCATATGTCGACCTAAAAATAAAACATGTGCAATCCCAGATGTAGTAAATCATCTAAATTTCTTAGCAGTTTCTTCTCAGTGTTTTACAAATTCATACAACGTGAATATTCATATTTATTCCAATTGTAATAAAACTATTTCAAATACACTCTCTTCTCTCTCTCTTTCTATCTCTTTCTATCTCACACTTATCTTTTATTTTTATCGTTTATCTCAACTCGTTCGCTTACATGATCATGCATAAGAGGCAAGAACACTGAACATGGTATTGCATAATCTTTCATTCTTTCTCTTCCCCTCTCTCTCTCTTTCTCTCTCTTTCGTTCAAGCTAGTTTCTTTCATAGGAAAAGCAAAGAAAATTTTTGACGGTGTTTGAAATTCAGGCTACGACGTGATAAACGAATTTTCTTTCAAGTCGCTTACGCGTGCACGCCGAAAAGGATGCACGAGGAAAAATATATGGAAATGACAAAGTTTTTTTTTCGCGTACATGAGTACACGACACGATGAGGATGCCTTTATTTGAAAGGCAGATACCTCCTCCTCTTCCCTAAACCTCCCCAGATCTCCCCAGATCTCCCCAGACTCTCCTCTCTCTCTCTTTTAGCAAAGTCTCTCTCGCTACGCTTGGAAGAATAATCATTTTTGCGCGTACCTACAACTATTCTTTACTCGCATCATCGCGAAAGGTAAAACACTTTCTATTCGATGCATTCAATAAACTTGACATAAACTTTTTAAACGCTTTTATATTTGTTTTATTATTATTATTATTATTTTGTTAAGTTTTATCTCGTGTCGATGACAAAAATATCGATACTTCATTTAATAAACGACACTTTCTTAAACTTTCTATTAGAAAAATTTTAATTTCAATAAAAAAAGAACATTTAATTAAAGATGAGTGAAATAGAAAGAAGAAAAGAAAAATATCCTTATTAAAATGAAAAAAATGTTTAAAAGTTGTTCATACTTCAGGTTCAATTCAATCACAATTAAATAGATGACACACATTTATTGTACAAATTAATTAGACAATTATTACTTCATCAAAAATCAGATATAATTATGACAAAACATGATTGAAGCATCCTAATTCTTTTAAATCTAATAACAAATCAGCCAACATCTTGGAAACTTTATCGCCACCGGTTACAAATGCTAATTCTGCAATTTCTTGTATAGTTTTAGTTAAGAGAGATGGTAACTTAATAGTCTTGTCCACAAGAAGATATAAGTAAAATGATGATATGGCTAAACCAAATACAGCATTATCGATATAATCATTGTAAAAAGCATCATAAGAATATTTATCTAAATCTTTAATATTATTTTCTTGAAGATATTTTATCAATTCGTCGTGATAGGCACGTAAAACCATTGACAAGTTATTACATGTAACTTGATTTATACAAGATAAACATATAAATGTTGAAAGATCAATCGATGGTGAACCGTAACGAATTAATGCAAAATCAAGTAACAATAATTTACTTTCAGTTTGTGTTCTTTTAAATAACATATTGTTTATAGTATAATCACCATGACAAAATACAGCCAATGGTTCAATCGGTTTGATTAATTTCAATACAATTTTGTAATAAGCGTTTTTGAAATGTTCTTCAATTTTGTCACAAAAATTCTTATCGTAATTATGTTCTTTTAAATAAACTACTGGTCTTTGAATAGTACGATTAATTAAATAAACGTAAGGATGATTATGATCGTCACCGAGTTCATTGGTGTATCTGCATTCTTTGATATCGTTGATAAGTTTAGTAAATTTGTCCGGTTGTTTTTCTTTCATGACATATCCTTTACCATGAAATCTTGCTATTCCTTTCATAGCAACAATAATATCGTCCATAGGTATATCAATTTTCTTCGGATGTTGTAAATAACCATAATGAGATGCATCTTCCAAAATCAACGTTGATCCAAACGAATCAGTTTGATCATCTATGTAAACACATTTTGGGTAATTATCATTCTCGGTAACGAAATTTCGATAAAATGTCACCTCGTTGTGAAAGTAATTTTTGATTTGAAGCATTTTTTGTAATGCTTCATTCACCAACGAAGTTTTAATGACAAATCTCATAATCGTTGTTTTCTGTTCGATATTATCTGAATCATTGTTATCATTTTTAATCCAAAATTGTATTTTTAAAAAATAAATACCGGAGCTAAAAAAGCTATCTTTCGGTTCGTTAAACTCGTATTCAAATTTGTCGAAATCGTTTCTAAGATGATTGGCTAATTTAGGTATAAGTACGTTGAAATATTCCTTGATTTGTTTTTCAACGTCTGACATTTTGCACTTTTTTTCAATTTAAACGTTCAATAATTTCTTTTTACACGAATATTATTTAAAGTTTTTTGTCTTTGACGTTAACTTTTATTGCATTCACAGGTAAAAAATTCAATTCATTTATCAAAAATTCAAATTATAGTCACACTTGTATAGGAAAATTATTACTGTAGCAATTATATGGAAACTTTTAGCACGCAATATGTGTAATTATGATTATACTATACAGTTGAAGGTTGTAAGAGTTGAAACTATAAGCTGTTCGGTTCAGTTATAGTAGACGACTCACGAGTTACAATTCCTATGCCTCAACTGTCTACATCATTTATAAAAAAAAAAAAATGGTAGAAGGGGAAGGATAATGAGAGTGAGAGAGAGAGAGAGAGATAAAGAGATAAATAACAAGGAAATCTACTGAATATAATACATTAATACAAATACAATCATACGATTAATAAATAATATATGTTCTTGTTAAACATTGCACAAGATTATGAAAATTGCAATAATAATATAATTACTGCATTAATAATTTATTTTACTTTCTTATCAAACGTTACTCATTTTAAATTAATTAAAAATAATTTAATAAAGTGATTAACAAAATAACGAATTGTTTTTTTACATTTTTGAATTAATTTTAAACATAAATCTAATCAATAAAAATTGTGATTTAAAAATTAATTTCTTAATTAAAATGATAACCCTATAGGATATTGTTCTTTTTATATAATTATTATTAAAAATAATAATATATGTGTTGTAATAAAATACAAAGAGTTTAAAGATGACTTATAAAATGTTATCTATATTAAACATAATATCAATTATAGCACGCATCGTTATCTTTATTAAACATAATACCAAAGTCCTTTTTTTATAAGAATTCTACAAAAATATGATAACTGTTTGAAAAATAGATTTTTTTTAAATATAAAATAGAGATATTGGAAGGTTATCACGTATTTTCATAGTGTAAATATTAACATTAAATATAGATTACAATTGTTTGCACGCTCACGATGTTTAATTAATTTAACAAACGATACATTGCAAGAATAAAATTAAAAACAAAAAATAGAAGCATGACTTAAAGTTTGATAAAGTAAAAGTTAATAAAAGAGTCATCATTTTCTCAATCTTTCGTTAGATTATATTTAATTGAAAGATTGAAGATTCAAATCATTTCTAAGTGTTAATAATTACGTAATATTAGAAATAAATGATTAATCTAATATTTGAAATAAATAATTTAAAAATGTTCAGGGTTATTTTAGGTAACACATTTTGTTTACTATTCAAACATACATTTCTTGTTAAAATGATAGCACAGGTGTGTGACAATTTCTCAATAACACGAACCAAATATGAATTTTCTAATCTATTTATTTAATCTGTTCTTTTTTTTCTTCTTTTATGTGATCGATTAATGAACCAAAATCGTTGGTCTTATGCAAATGTTAACGTGGAAGAAAAATAAGTAAACGAGTAGGAAGAAGAAGAAGAAGAAGAAGAAGAAGATAAAAACAAAAGTTATTATCGATTAAGTTATCTACAAAAAAATAATAAACAGTTAAAAATTATATTCTTTTCTAAGAAACAAAAAAGAAGAAAATTTGAAAATGATAAATGGTATTAGAAAAAATACATAGTCAGAGTTACATAACTGTTCATCCATGATAAGAATACTGCACGTGTTATGTATAATCATTCCCATATTTTAAACAAGTAAGGTAATAGAGAGAAAATGCATTATGGTGTTCAAATATTGTCGGTATTTAACTCTATACTATTTAAAAAAAAAATATATAAAGAGACTGACACGAAAAGATAACAACCACGTATTCATTTTTGTGATCAGTCAATTGTAAAAATCAATTTAATTCGATATTACAGAAAAATTAAATAATATTACACTTCAAGTACATTAATTAAAATAAATAACAATATTCTAGATTCAATAAATTTTAAATACCAAATCAAAAAATTTGTAGAATCCTTTTTTTAAGTCTACCAAATTAAAACTTTCCAACAAATTATTTGCCTAAACTGAATGTTGCAAACGTTCATTGAACTTTCCAATTAATCATACAAGATTATCAACCTTGATATTCATTTTGAATATAAATCATTGATAATATTCTATTCTAATATTTTTTAATACTCGTTTAAAAACCTTCAACTGTCAAAAACACTCAAATTGATCAATCATTTTCGGTAACACTTTTTCACTTCTATCATTCGTCTTAAAAATTTCCTAGCCAGTTCTGACGTTAAGAAAGGATGAACTAAACGACGAAAAAAAGTAGAAAAAACGAAAGAAGAAGAAGAAGAAAAGACCTTTCGAAGTAGATTTCAAGGAACAATACGTGGTGAACGCGGCGTGACTTCGTTCAAGGAGAAGAGAAGTAAAAAAAAAGTTAACGCGAGGATTACGGGAAGAGGGGAAGAGAAAGGAAAGAGATAAAAGAAGGAAGGATTGGAGGGTGAAAGAGGGTGGAGGTGAGGGTGGAAGTGAGGGTAAAGATCTAGAAAAGCATGGAATGGGAAAAATCGTCGTCTTCTTGGCTTCCAGGACGGAAAAATTAACTGAATTGGCTGCGCACGAGTGGCCTCTTCTCGACGTACCAACGGGATAAAGAATAAGAATAAGAAGGAAGCAATAGTAAAGGGGAAGAGGAAGAAGAGGAGAGGTTATAGTAGAATTTGGGAAGATTTTCGTTAAATGAAAGCTACGGTTTGTTTGTTTGTTCGTTTTTGTTTTTGTTGTTTCTAGAAAGAAACGTTTCTAAATAAAGACTAAGAACCTGAAGGAACCATAAATTTGTAGTCCTCTGGTGGGTACCACCTTTTTCTTATTCTTTTCTCTACTTGTTTCTTCTTTTCTTCACTTTTTTTTCACTTGTCAGTAATATATGTAAATAACAGGGTCGTTCTTTCCGAACCGTCAAACCATGGTCCATTGGATTCTAGGCCAATTTTATTTTATTTCGTTGATATTTTTTCTACAATCAATACTCGTTCATCAACATTGTTCTCGATTTATATTTCATATTTTTGGAAATGTCGAGAATTATACAAATAAAATAAAATCGAATAATAAAAGGAAACTGAGAGTTTGAAACGAGGAAATATTTTAATAGAAAATTTGTATTATTTGGTTTATTTGTGGGTTATAATATTTTCTGGAATTGTCATTTGTTGAACGAGGAAATATAAAATGAAGAGAAAGAGTATATTTTTAAAATATATATACAAAAGTATATTTGGAATTGTTTACTCTAGGAACTTAAATAGAAGATGACACTTTTAAACGTATCATTTCATAGTTGCGTTTATTTATATCATTGCTCATCGTGAAAATCAAATAATCGTCTGTGAAAATATCAAATATCCAAACACCTAGCAGACAATTTAATTCTGCTATTCAAAAATTCGAAGAATTTTGATAAATCCCAGAAGAAAAAGAAGAAGATAAAAATAAAAGGAAGATTTGAATGATCAATAATCATATATCATTTGTTCTTAGTTTTCTTCTTCCCAATTTTGGATTCTTATCGTTGATATTTTTGCTGTCGACAAACATTCACTGAGATTCTTATCACTCGTCAAAAATTATCGCTAGAGTTGATATTGAAATATAAATTAAATTGATGACAATTCAACGAGTAGAAATTAATAAATAAATAAATTTATTGTTAATGAATTTTATTTTAATGGTAATGAATAACAAACTTTATTTATATTCGTGTAAATGTAACTGTATTATATTTTCATATAAAATAATACATTTATCATTACATCGTACAAAAGTTAGAATTTCATTTGTTCAATCGTTATCAAAAATATCGTTTAATTTTCATTAATAACTCATCATTAACCTACTGCAAAATTTCTAACTATCTATTATGCGTATCATTTTACATTTTCCTATTTTCCTACAGAATCTACAGGAACCTACAGGACCCCATTCCCATTCTCCATCTACTCTCTTTTACCTATCGAAAGTTTTATTAAAAGTTACAGCATCATTTAGTTTACGAAATCCTGTTTTAGAAATAATTTCTATACGAAGTAGAAAGTTTAAACTTTGTATAAATTGATTTTAAGCTATAATTGTATAAAGTCATTTCATTTTTTTTTTTTTATTAAGGTATTTAAGGAATAGAAAATTATTCTAAAATTTATTATATTTTATTCGTATAGAAAGAAGTATTTTAATTATTATTTGATCGAAAATATATATACTTATAGTTAGATATCTTTCTGTTATACGAAATGAATCTTCGTTAACGTTATTATTTCTTGGTAGAGATAGGTAAGTTATCTCTTCTCTTACCCGCACGCGAATATTATCTTTTGTAAACCTTTGGTGCTATAAAATACAGCATAAATTAACCATGAATTACGTCCTACCAGGTATATGTCGGTAGGTATAATAATAATTCCCTCGCGTAGAATACGCTTAACTTTCCGTACTTTGGGTTTACATAATCCTTACTTTCTAAAAAAGTAATAATAATAATAAAAAAATGATTCAAACATATGGTAAATAATGAATTTACTAAACGAATAGTAGTTGTAGTATAAATTAAATAAGAATTTTCTTTTTATCCCCTCATTTCTATGATTTTCCATAACATGAAATCAACTTAAATTAAATTTCCATTGTAAATGTCATTTGACCAATTTATGGCAGTTTTGTTGAAAGAAATGAGACTTTGATAACGTTTACAGTGTCTTCTGTTTTGTTTTCTAATAATAATAAATGTTTGTATATTAATCGGTGTATATTTAAAAATATTTAAGTGGAATTGTTACTATTAATAGTATAAAATTATCTTTAAACGATAACGATAAAGATTATTATCTCAAAGGTAAAAATAATATTCTTTACGATTAAAGTTGAGTACTCATTAGGTTAATGACTCTTTGGAAAGCGTGTACATTATTTCATCTTCTGTGTCTCTCATTCTGGGTGGCATTATTTCAAAAGGATTAAACACTCTCTTATGTACGATGAAAATTTTATGGGATATAATAAATTTTCAGTTTATTCGAGATCTTCCATCAAGTATATTCTACATTTTAAAATGTAAGCTTGACAAAAAATATAATTTAGCCTAAATATAAAAGATTAGGTTGTATCGTTTAAATGAAAATCAACTTGGGAACTGTTTCATATAAAATGTGAATGTTAATCAAATTTCCTGAATAAATTGCAAAGTATACAAAAAATTAAATCATTAATATTGTCATATTAAAATAAAAATAACTCAATATTTATTGAAATAAATTTCTCTTTGATTTTCATTAGAAGAATATTAATTTAATTTAATTTTTCCAAGTAGAACAAATTAAAATTGATCATCCTAATCCCATAGGCATGTTTGTTACTGTATTCCACACACCATAATCAAATTTCCACCACATAAGATTTTTTTAATGAAACTTGTAGCTTGTAATTGATGTTGTAGTGTGTTTAAATAATATAAATATTATTAAATATTTTGTAATAATATAAATAAACAAAAATCTTAGAGATATGATCGAGAAAAATGTATTAGAAAAATGATAGGAAAATGAAAAAGTTATTTTTGATAGAAAGAAAAGTTAGAGGGCACAGTTTTGGATAGATCGAATATATAAAAATTAATCCAACATATCGAAAAGAGTATGGCAAATCGATTCCTTAATAAATCGTGTACTAGGAGGATCATAAATAATCTGACCGGTTTTTGTTCGAAACGAGAGATACCAGTAGAATGACAGCACAAAGAAATATGATAGCAAACGGTCGAGCTTATTTATCAACGAAACCGATTCTAAATGGCAGCCTATCCTTTTCTGTCTTCTATCGTTTTCTCTTTGTTCTTTTGTTTCCTACTTTTCAAAATCTTTCGAGAGATTCGAATCTTTTGAAAGATTTTTCTGAATCACAGAAAACCAATTTACATTTATTTATTATTAATAAATAATAATTAGTTTATTTATGAGATATTATGTGAATATTATTAATCATTATTTATAATACTCAGAGATTAATTATTTATTATTTCTGATACTCCCCATTCTTTTTATGATTATTTAAATTATTTATTATTTATTAGATAGAATTTTTTTTGTATTATTTCTTAATAAATATTTTATATAACTGATTATTAACAAATATATAAAACTTTGAGTATTTAACATATTCAAATACACTGACCATTTATTTAACATTGAGAAATATTAATCAAATAAATGGAAGTATTAAAAGAAAATATTATATTTAATAGATTTTTCTCGTTGAAACTTTTATCGAGGATTTTTAACAATTGCGTTTATACATTCTAAAAGAAAATTATTTTACGTATTTTTTATATTTTTCTTTTCCCAATCGTGGAGAGTAAAAGTAAAAGTAAAAAAAGAAAGGGTAGGATTCGTTTGTACAATTTCAACGATCGCAAAGAATTAAACGAACCGTTATTGTAGAAGTTTAACATGTAAAATAATAAAAAAAGAGAATAAAAAGGAATAGAAAAAAAATTGCCAGTACAATAAAAAGCATCAATGATAGTCGAAGTCTTTGTTAAAAAAAAAAGAGGAACATTTTCGAAATAAAATATTTGTATATATTTTCTAAAAAAACATACTTTCAAACGTTATAAACGAATACATTTTATTTTATTTTGTCTTTGACTTTTTGGATTTTAATTCTTCGTAAAAAAAATACAATCTCTCGAGTCAGTCAGAATTATTTTATTTTTCTTTATTCTTTATTACTTTCAAGAGGTTCCAGCTTTTAGCAAAGGAACCAAAACTCCCTTCGATTCATTTTAACCTTCCTTTCCTACCAACCATTCTGAAAATATACCTGGCTCCAAAAAATTCAGAGAATTAATTGTTTTTTCGTAGAAACTAAAAAAGCAAAAATTTAATCGAGCAAATAATATTACACATTTCGTTCTGAGTCATTCGATATAATAAAAATAGTGAAAATAGAAGAATCGTGACTTGACTGAACCAAGAATTAAACCAATGATCTTTCCTTGAGCTATTCACTGAACTAATCCATTGAACTAATCCACTGAGCTATCGACAGGATCCCAGATTGATTTCTATTTAATATTAAAATGACATGGAGGTACCTGATCCTAGAATATTATTTTTTATTAATTAAAAAAAACTCAAAGGTTTGATAAAAATTGATCTAACTTGGAATTACAAATCGATGATACAATTTTTCTTAAATTATTCTTCGAAGGATATAACAATGTTGGAATAATCCTAGAAAATAGAACATTAAAATCGATGACTCATTTAGTCTTCCCTCTTTCTCTCTCTCTCTTTCTCTCTTTCTCTCTGTCGCAAATCGTAGACTCTGTAATAATGGTTAAACTTTGTCGTCTAACATTGTAACATAATCTGGGTAGCCCGGTGCAGAGACCGAGCCACCGGAATTGCAACGCGCCAGAGACTACTAATGCCCTTCCTCCTTCTTCTTCCCCCTTCTTCCTTCTTCCCCCTTCGACCAATTTACTTATCGGAGATTGGGGCTGATCCAAAGTTTTCATCCAGTCGAATTTCTCGACGACCAACCTTTTCTACGCTCTTGTAGAGTCTCGTTTTTACAAACGTCCTACAAGATTTACCCCTTTCCCTCTCCCCTCACGAAAAAATAAGATGGATAGTTAAAAAGAGAGAAAGAGAGAGAGAGACACACACACATACACATTGTTGAAGTGAAAGAAAGAGAGAAAGGGAAGGAAGAAACTATACCTCAGAGACGTTTAAGCAAAAGTTGTGAATTTGAATTTTAAAACAGTCAGGTCCCGTCTCGTTCTAGTCTTTCCGAGTGATAGTACGCTGGGGTTGAGATTGAAAGATAACCATTTTCTATCTTCTTCTATCCAATCTCTTCTTTTCCATGGGTAGTTCATTCTTCATCATAGTCCCACTCTCTTTCTCTCTTATTTCATTCGTGGTGTCTCTTTTTTCTTTCTTTACCCACTTCCTTCCTTCCTTCCTTCCTTTCTTTCCAGCTAACCCACCATTCGTCGTAGATATTTTACGAGCTGGCTTCGACTCGCGAAGCATAAAGTCTGAAAATTTCCGAGAAATTCTTCTCGCCTGGATGCTTTCAAACGACTGGTCTATCTGTCTGTCCATCCGTCCTTCTGTCGAACAGTCGGTCGAGACACAACCACGTGCGAACCCTTTAGGGTCGTACCTTCTTATCACTCATCGTCCTTACTTCCGTTGTGATCTGAATAGAAAATAGCTTTAAAAGATCTATGAGTTGAAAGGTGAAAAGGATGGTCGAGTGGTTTCAGAAAAGCAAAGAGATGCAATCTCGTATTTTTTGGGGAGGAAGGAAAATCGATCGGACATTCTTACGACCAGTGTGTATGTATTTGTGTGTAAGTTCTCTTTATATCTTTCTTATATTATTATTTTTATGTAACTGGAATAGAATTTTTACTTATTTTTCCACATTTCTTACATTTCTTACATTATCTGTCAATTCTAATAATTATTTATTTTTTTTGTGAATAAGAATTTATTTAGTCAATGTATAGAATGGCTAAAGTCAATTAATAATAACTCCCATCTGACAGAAAAAAATTTTAAAAAATCATTAAGAGAAAAATCAAATTGTAAAAATAACCACGAAAAAATCCCCCGAAAAACCTGGTTTCTGTACGTTCAATAGTTTTTGTAAAAAGTAAAATTTAATTAAAAAAGAATTTTTTTTGTTTTGATCAATCGTACAGCAAAATCCAACAATCCGATATCGTTCCTGATTTTTTTATACATTGTAGGAAACCTAAAGAATAATATGTATATTTCATTTTTTGAAAATATGAATTAATATGGCCAAGGGAATTTTTTAAAGTGTATAAATAAGAGTCTATCATTAGAAATAGAATACAGCTGGTCAAAAGTAGGTCACGGTACAAAAGTAGGTCACCCATAGTAATAGGCCATTCAATGTATTGAAAGAAAGATAGGTAAAGGTATAGGACCAAGTCAAACGAGGTAAGCATCAGCTGATGTTTACATGTCTCGGAGAAATTCTAAGAAATTTGGCATAGAGAAACATTCCCCCATCAATCGGCCTAGGCAAGCGAGTTAGAATCTTTTGTTTACGTTCGGTACTCTCCGTCACTCTTCGGCCAGTGTCGACATCCGAACGTTGTCATATCGTTGTTAGATTTGTAATTGACCTTCGTGTATGTTCGGTACTTGTCGAGTGTATTCGGAACTATTTTTCATAATAATCGACAGTCTTCTTCGAGCTTCGGAAGGAATAACAAGGATATTAGATAAAGTACGTCATTTATTTCGCGTCACGTATACGTGTGTGATTGTTAATCTTCCTATGCAAGTGATATGCATATGTGTGAGTGTGTGTGTAGTGCTGAAGAGTGATAGGTGCATACATGGATACCTGCAGTTATGGATATGGATTTGGAGCATTGGATACAAGGATAAAGTAAATCTTAAGTAAGCATAGGTTTTAAACATTTTAACATTTCATCGCACGTGATTAGATTTTTAATAAGAAATAATATTCAATAATAAATCTAATTAGATTGTCGTAATGTTTTTTAGAATTTTTTTTAAATCGAACATTGTATGCTACACGTTCATAATTTGCACCAATAACTTTTAATAAATAATCACGTGTCAGATTAATTTCATAATGATTCGTAATCAACTACATTTACATCAAGTGACAGTTTGTTTCTTTTATTGTCAAAGTGATCTTAAGTTCTAAAAAACAAAACAAACTATTGAAACATTTGATTATTAATACATTGACTGTAACGAACAATTAGAAAAGAGTGTATTGGTTAATTATTATTTCTCATCGTTGTTCTTTGTGAAAAATAAAAATAGAAAAACTAAAAATGTACAAACAAAAAGGTCAATAGGGTAATTAAAAATTTCCATCGAGATCTTATTCATCCATCGACCGTTTCGATTATCAATTCAATTAATTTTGCAATGCACCAACTACCGGTTATTGTTTCTAATAAAACCAAAAAAAAAAAACCAAAAATACTCGAGCTCGTGTTTCGCGTAGAAATAAAAAACATAGAAATAAATAATAAATAAATAAATAAATAAAAAAAGTTAAATTTGAGGGAAAAATATTGAAACGTGGAATGGAAAGTTCTTTTTTATGGGTAAAGGAAGGAGAATATATTTGTAAATATAGAAATATAACTGTAAGTATTAATAAGGCAACGTTTGAACGAGTAGCTAACTGAATTGAAATTAAAGAACATTTCACGATAATGTTTCGATAAAATCCTTCTACCGGGGTGAGGAAGGCAGGGTTGTAGGGTCGGAGTACAGCAAGAAAACTACGACAAAACGTCATCGTTGACTATAATGGTAAAGTAACAAAAAGCTTAAGGCCTCTAAAAGCTCCAACGATATGGCGGAAAAGTGGTTAAGGAAATTTCCACGAATAAAGGAACAAATGGGGAAAACGGGGTTTTCTGGGTACGTCGTCTTGGAAAAGCAAATTGTTCTAGGAGATGAGAGTTTAGGCAAACCGTTTAGCTATATTCGAGTAAAACGAAATCGTACTTTCTATTCCTGATTTTTCTTTTTATTTTTTATTTTGTTTAGAATACACACATTTTCTTATAAATAAATAAAATCCTACCATTTACATCTCGTTTCTTTTTCTCGCATTAAAACAATTTCAATAATTAAATATTTACTGATAGAATTAAAAAATATCATTTATATTTAAAATTAGATCTATTAATATCTAAAAAATACTAATATTACTACTCCAAGGTAAAACCTTACACAAAAATCTATACCCTAAAAAAGAAATAATTATATTTAAATTAAGATCTATTAATATTAAAAAATATTACCACTCCAAGTTAGAAATGTTAAAGATCTGTAATCCCATACATCTTAAAAGAGATCACTTTATCATTAATTAAGAGTTCTCAGTTAGTTTTCAAGTGTCAAGTGTTTGAAACGAGATGATATTAAAGGTAGTTTTATAAAGCTTAGAAAGAAAACTAAATATAAAAAGAGAGATAGAAGGAGAAAAAAGATAGAAAGAGAAGGTAATATATCATAAGCCAGTATGACGTTAATTCCGACATCGATGTAACCAACCATGTGTGTATGTGTGTGTGAGTATATGTGTGTGTGTTTCGTTTTCTATATAAATTCTCTAGGGTGGTATACGTGTCACTAGCTGGGTGGCAATCTCCAGCGTTAAAACGATACATAATACTGCGCGATTGTGCAGAATATCTGCAAGAACGAAGTTTCTTCCTTTTAGTAAACCCCTTCCCTCCAACCAACCCCATACCCTTTCCCTACTTCACTCCCCCTATGAAAGTTGTATGGGGATGCAGACTCTCGCATCGTCGACTGGCTATACTCTGAAACTTTACCGTAACGGAAGAGATCCGTCGATGAAGCGAGTTGTAGGTGAAAGAGAGAGAAAGAGAAGGAAAGGGAGGAAAGGGACAGGGGAAGAAGGAAGGAGAGGATAAAAACATGGACATTTATCACCTGGACTACGAAGCTTCGGGCTACTTGAGTGACATTTTAATCGAATGTACATAGACACACACTCATACACGAATGTGTATCACATAGTAACTGAACGTACTCCTTTTTACATCTCTCTCTCTCTCTCTCGTTTTAGATTTCTTGTTTTATTCTTTTATTATTTATGTGAAGAAATAGTGCATTTTCGTTACCAAATAAAAGTGTTAGAGTTGTCACGAGTTGTCTCTATTTTGTGATACCAAGCAAATGTTTCGTTGCTAATTAATCATCGTGATAATATGAATTGAAATGTTTTTGTAAAGTTGGCAAAGATAACCCACCAAGATATTTTGTTGTTTTTGGTTTCTTTGATTATTTGACTTTTTTTGAAGTACACCATTGAGACAGGATATTTTTTTTTAATTATTGGTATTGAACAAAGTTTGGAAGATTGCAGTGTTCATCTATTTGAGGTGTGAGTTCATTTTAATCCAATTGACAAATTCATATCAGGTGGAACTTAGGATTCATGAAACCATCAAAAAATGTGGGATACTTTTAACTTCACTGTACCCAAAAACAAAGTTAAAGAATTACTGAATAGTTCTTCAATTCCATTGATCAAAAAATCCATTACAGTTACTTCAAAATAGTTGATATTTGTTTAAATATATTCTCTAATTACTACCACATTATTATTTACATTACGTACCCTAAAACAAGGAGTCCACCGCAATATTGAAAATAATATTTGTTCTATATTGCAATTGATACTAATTACTCTTAAATAAACATAAACATGAACATGAACGTGTTAAATATTGACTACCATTTTCAATAACTTCGTATTAGAACTGTAGTGTGTCAATGTTACCAAAATTAAATCCATGATGTTTAGTTATGTCAAATCTACTCGGAAAAGAATTAACAACAAATTACGTATTTTTATTATTTTATTATTCTTAGTGTTAAAGAAGGTATACAAACTTATCTGAAGGTAGCCTATCTTTGACAAACGAATGAAAGAGAAACAAGAAGTGAGAATGATGCATTGTACATTAACACGCGAGTACAACTGACGAATAACAAAGAACTAAAATATCGTAGAAATTATCGCATACCCTTCTTTTCCCTCATCCTTCTCTTCTTCTTCTTCTTCTTGGAATTCTATTTTTCATTAAAAAACAAACGTAATATTATATAAATGCAAAACATATGCAAGTAAATGCACAATCAACCCACAACCCACAATCTACAATCCACGTTTCATTGATTACATTCTAATTGTTCATTCGAGTTTTTATTTCACTCGAAACTAGTTCTTTTAATTCTCTCTTTCCACCTCTTCCTCTTCTTCACCTCTGACTCTCTCTTTCTCTTTTTCTTTTTCTACTTTTCTGTTCCCTCTCGCATTCGTAGTCATCGTTTCACTCGTTCAAACACTTGCAAGCTCGATCCTTTTCTCTCGAACCAAACAGTTTTTTTCTTTTCTGAACGGGTTTAAAGAGAAAAGTAGATCGGGGAGGGTTAGGTAGTTATTTTTATTTTACTTTTTTACTCGACTATATTTCTTTCCTTGGGACTTTTCGTCGTCGTTAAACTTTTGCGTTTTGTTTTACTATTCCTAAGAACGAAACGAAGAGAAATATACAATTTTCCACTTAAAACAGAAAAGAAACGAAGGATTGAAGGAAGCAAGAAAGTACAAACAAAATATAACGAAAAAAAGTAGAAGTTCTGTTTCCAAATGCTTGTCTGTTTCCTCCCACCATTACCCACCACTACTGTCCAGTTGGAACTGTTACGTTCTGTAATTCGAGTTACAACGTTCAGTGCTTTTTTATTTCCTTTTCCGAATAACATATATTCTCGTAACTCGTCGTGTCTCTCGTTTCTCTCTTTCGTGTAACACCCCCTGGGGAAGGTTGAGGGGATAGTGGTGGTAACCCCTCTCGTGCTAATTTGCGATCGCATTCGCTCGGTAATCGTTCGGATCGTTCAGCGACACGCAAAAGCTTTCGAATCGAAAATTTTTCAAATATTTTTCTACCTACCTCTAACCTTTCCTCTCTCCTTTTATCCACCCACCAATCCCCTACCAATCCCCTACCGAGTTTGGAAACGTTTTCGAAATGCGAACAACGCGGTGTGCATTCCATTCTCCGATGACGTTCAATGAAATGAGATACCAACTATTATGGTTTACCATTAACGTTTCGTTCCATGTACTATACCTTTTACTATAACTCATTCGTTATTTATATTCGTAACTATTTTGAAAAAATAATGAAAGTAAAAAATACATTTAAAACAAGCTACGAGAGATCATTAGGTTTATTTAACGAAAGTAATTGTATATTTTATTTCCTTTTTATTTCTTTTTTATTTGTCTTTTTATACTGTTTCAGGTGTTCATTGTCAGAGTATGTTGCACGGTAGTAGTGGGAAAAATGGTGGCGATAGCAGCTACCAACAAAACAGTTTAGAAGACTCATCACGTTCCGGACCGTATTTCGACAAGTCGGCCTCCAAGAACGTGACAGCCCTTCTAGGAAAGACTACGTACCTCAATTGTCGTGTAAAAAACTTGGGCAACAAAACGGTGAGTTTTACCAGTAAGGTTGTAGTTTTGTAGTAGTAGTAATATAAATATACTATCGTAAAAGGATACGTGTTAGAAGAGGTATATTTCTCGAGTTATGTTATTTTAGAAACTTTTCTGCAAAGAATATGTTTTCACTACTTTGTTTTTTCCCCTTCTTTTATTATTTGAATTTATTATTAAAATAACAAGATTATAAACGATGAAATAAGACAGCTTTAAATTAAAAATTATATTCAAACACGTCATCACAATTTAATAAAATAATAATTAGAGTTGATATGTGTGTCACAATTATTGGCAAAGAATATTTGTTCTTCGTAGTATTCCTGTTTATGATTGGAATTTATTTTCAAGAAGATTATAAACGATGAAATAAGACAACTTTAAATTAAAAATTATCTTCAAACACGTCATCACAATTTAATAAAATAATCATTAAAGTTTCATTAATCAATAATAAATTGTAAAGAATATTTGTCTTCATAGTATTCCTGTTTATGATTGGAATTTATTTTCAAGATTATTATTAAGGATGAAATAAAAATAGAATAGAAATTATATTAATACATTTACAACTCGTAAAATAATAATTAAAGTTTCATTAATCAATAATAAATTGTAAAGAATATTTGTCTTCATAGTATTCTTGTTTATGATTGGAATTTATTTTCAAGATTATTATAAAGGATAAAATAAAAATAGAATAGAAATTATGTTAATACATTTACAACTCGTAAAATAATAATTAAAGTTTCATTAATCAATAATAAATTGTAAAGAATATTTTTGTAATATCGTTGTTTGTATGATTGATATTTATTTTTGAGATTTTATTCACACTAGTATTACAAGATAGTAATGAATATAAACGTAAAATGAGATAGTTTCTATTATATCCAATTAGAAATTTGTTCAAACATCTCAAACATGTAAAATAATAATTAGAATCGCATGCGTCACACGGATAGGTCGTTGTACGGTATTGCGGGGAGAACATCCTCCTGTAATAATTAACCCCTTGAGCAGTAGAAACGTACATTTACGTCATACCTTAACCCCGGCATGCTGGTGCAGTATGAACCTGTACGTGTACCTGCACATAAATTTGAAATTTTCCTCAAAAGCTATGTCTACTACCATTAATGTATGTTTAATCATACTATTTTGACAGATTATTATTTGCTTATTATTTTACTTTAAAGATACAAGTCTTATTACCAATATTTAATTCAAACCATTTTTTTTCTAAATTAATAAATACATTTTTAATAAAACTTTAAACAATCCTAATCTATTTGATACAATTTCAAATGATTTTAATTTAACACAAAATATTAATATTAAATTTATTTTTATAGTAACAATTATTTAGTAAGAAATTTGTATATTTTCACAGATGCAAGGCTTTTAAATGTTTCAATAAAATTTCACAAATCTTATGCAATATTCTGTAATTTTTAACATGTATATTTTAGTTTGATATTAGAATTACTTTTGAATGAAATATATAAAAAATTTATTATTCGAAATAGAATGAACAAGTGTTGAACTCAAATAGACTTGGATCATTTTTCAATTAAATATTTTAATATAATCTTTTACAATTGCAATATCATTTTCTCTAAAGTTCATTTCTCTTTACCCTGCGTGAGAATTTACACATATATCTGAAAATCCACTTAAATGACTACTAACAAAAGAAACAATTGTTATCCGAAGGAAAAAAAAAAACATAATAAAAAAAGAAAGAAAGAAAAAAAGTACAAAGAAGAAAAGACTCATCCAGTCACCGGTGTGTGTTGCCGGTGTGTATTTCGACAAGTCTGCCACAAAGGTACTATGAAAACTCACTACTCAAAGGATTAATATCGCATACTCTCTCTTTCTCTCTCTCTCTCATTTCTAACCCCTTCGTCTACCTTTTTCGACTGAAATAAGAACGACGCGAGAGAGGAAAATCCATTCTTTGAAATGACGCAAGCAAAGCACGCGGATTACGAGGGGAAGTGAAACAACGCGGGGTAAGGTTGAAGAAGAAGGGGTGAAAGTTACGAAAGAGAAATTATAATCGACGTTGGAGAAAAAGAAAAAAGAGAGAGAGAAGTGTATATAAAAAAAAAAACAAGAAAATGGTAGAAAAAACAGAAAGGTGAAGTTGGGGATGACGTGTCCATTATGAGAAGCGTATACACACGTAAATGTTCATCTTCCTGTATGTATCTTTTTTTTTTTTTACTTCTCGTGGCAATACCAAACCCCACCACGCTCTGCAAAATATCGAGTGTCAATATTTTAAGCGACACAATGGAGCAAGGGAGGACACGACCGGGTGTCTCGAATGAAACCATACGGCGGTGGAAACGGGACGGGGGAGTCCATCATCGCCAAAGTGCACTCGGTTTCTACCAAACCAACCCCTCGACTTTCGATTCCAACCCTTCTGCCACTCGATAATACCATCGTACGAAGGGTACAGGTGCTTTCAATATATAATGTTTGTCCGTTGTGGATCTTGGACAATTATTGGCGTATGTTGCAACACGTTTGAAAAAGAGAAACACTTTATATATTCTCTCTCTCTCACTCTCTCTATTCTTGTTTTCATGTTTCCAATAAAAGAAAAAAAAATCTAATGAATAAATGATGGTAAAAGAAAAAAAAAACTACGCACGGTGTACGTGCCATGCGTAGATTTTTTACTGCAATGTTTAAAATTGCAGAAGTTGTACGTCCATGTATGTACATTTTATATAAACTTTGTTTCATGATTTGAACTATTTTATCAAGTCTTTTGTAATATATTTTATATATCAAAGTATAATACGATTAATTAGAAAAATTGTTATTTGATAATAATGATGAAAATTTCGTAGAGGTCTTTAGAATTGATTTTTTAACTTCTTTCATACTTGTTTCTCAATTTTAATTTACTTGAAGTTAAAATTTAGTGATAAAATTGTTTAAATTCAAATAGAATAAATAGTAATGATTAAGTATAATGGAAATATGATTGGAAACAGGAACACAATAGTGGTGTTACTCCTAATTCGTGTATTGGAGTAATCTGAAATTTGTCTTACTTTACTGAAGCGTAGGACATTTACGACAACGATAAATCTTTTACCTGACACGAGACAAGATACTAGATTTCAGCCGATAAAAAGTGATTTTTCAAGATCCTATCTTAATATTAAAGTTAAATCATATTTCATGGAAGAGAAGAATGAAAAATTATTACAAATTATTTGTTAAAATAATTTCAAGAAGATAAAATAACAACATAAACAAAAAAAATGTAACTTTTACTAATTATATTTCCATTATTCTAGTTTTTTGTGTGTTTATCGAAAATATAAAATCTAGTTTAAAATCTGATAACAATTAATAGACTAGAAATTATTATTCGTGTAATAAAATTTACAGAGAAAATATATTTCAACGATTAAATATCTTTTACACTTTTTTTATTATTCATACAACCATAAAAATATTATTATCAAACTTTCTGTTATATTATAAACAATAATATCACGTTTACAAGGTGGTTTTAAGTAGACTTTGATTATAATTTTAAAGAAAACTTTGTATCACAAATAATTTATATCTTGCAATATTAAAATATTTGATATTTTTGTTTGGTTTCGATGAAATATCTCGTGTATTGATTGGATAGAAATGTTGAAAGAAGTAAGACCGGAAACACAAGAGAAATATAGATGAATGTAGAAAGAAATAGAAAGAAATAGAAAAGAAATGGGGTAAAAGAATAAGGAAAAGGAAAAGATAGAAAAAAGTCGATTCACATGCGGATAACCGAACACTTTACGGTCTTGAGTGCTCTTCAAGAAGGAAAATACGCAAAAGGAGTTTCATCTTCGATAAGCTTGTTTCGCTTAACGCATACATAAATCGAACGAAAATGGGGACTCTTTTATACGACTCGTCCATTTCACTCGAGTGTATCTAATCCGATTTTAGTGTTCAATGGTGGTACAACTGAATAGTACAACTCTTTCAAACTAAATCTCTTTAAAAGATCACAACAGATCATTCTACTTTGAATAGAAATAATTGGATTTATGAGTATATATATGTCAAAAGAATATAATCTCTTGGTTAAATGGTTAAACAAAATTTCAAAATATCACATCGTTCGAACATTATTTATGATGAGATGTGTTAGTTTTAAAAACCAATAAAACGTAAGAGGAATTATTGACCCAATTAATAAACAAAAATTCGTTTCAAGCGATGATACTCGGTCGTATTCAGACACATCGAATGAAAGCACCAAAATACAGAATTAAAAGCTTTGCATTGGAGGTATTCGTTGCCACGAAGGGCTGACCGACGTGACAGGCATGAAAGAATAAACCGGGTTAGTATAAAAAAAAAAAAAAACCTTGGGGGATCCTTCGTTTTCAGACTGCGGATAAAACTTTTCGTCAATAATTACAAGTAAAGCGTAGCTATTAAAAATAAGGTGAAATCGTTTCGAAGCTCTTCCGTGTTCCCGGATTGAATTCTAGTCACGTGTGTTCGTGTATATATGTGTGTATGTGTGTGTGTGTGAGTATTTGAAAAATTGAGATGCTAGTAACTCGTCGAACAAAAACAATTGAAAGACTGACTAAACAAAAAAAAACAGAACGAAATAAATTCTGAAATAATCTATCGATTTTAACGGTTTAACGAGTGTTTTTATTGAACAATTTTACCGTGGACCGCAATGCTAAAGAAATCGTCCTTGTTTTTTCTATTTTTCAATCGTCGCGTTATGATTCGAACAAATGAAAAAAAAATTACAAAATAATGCAAATTCGTTTACCACAAAAGAAAAAAAACATTATTACAATGATAGTATATTTGTTGAAATATTAATTCAATATTGCGTCAATATAAAATATTATTCCCATGGATCATTTCATGGGAAATTTTTTATCAACAATCGTGAATCGAAATAATATAAAGACACAGATAAACTGACTGACTGACTGATAGATGGATGGATAAAAAAATGAATTAGAGTTGGTACCTGGGTGATATTTGCGATCGAAGTTTGCCAAACGAATTCAAAAAAGTATTCGGTACTCGATTGTATGGAAGGAGGAACGGAAAGGGGAAGAAAAAAAAAGAGAAAAAGAGAAAGAGATCAAAGTGTCGACCGTTCTCGTTTACATCACACACACACACACATACACACACATGTATATTTTTCTATGTAGAAGAACAGGAATACCCCTAGACTTTTTCTTTCTGAGTCTTCTGTTCCGGAATCCATGGAACCGACATTAGGTAGGGCTGTTGTTATACAAGAAGACGACGGAATCCTTTGTAGCACTGTGGAAGCCTATAATGATCAAGTAAAGGACGGTTTCTCGTAGGTTCGTTTTACTTGTGAAATTTCATACGCTTTCTAACGACTTTTCTTCAACTTCTAAGAGGAACTTGAGCCTAATCCTACGTCTAGAAAAAAAAATTATACGAATATAGCAATCTATAGAAAAATATATGATTGGTGGAAAAGTAATGTCGCATTTTTCCATTTAATTGTTACCACAAATCCGACATTATTTATCCACCAACCAAATATTTATATAAAAACAAATATGAGAAAATCATATAATTTATTGAATTATTATTTAAGTTTTATTTAACGTTAACGAGATAAATAAAAATGTTTTTTCAGTTAAACCAGGAGGTAATTGTTTAATAATCCAATAATAATAAAATAAAACGTTTTGCTTTCTAAAAATCAATCGTAACTAAAGGCTAATTATTACAACACTGTAAAAAAATTCTTTTTAAATTAATACGAGATATAATTCATTCTTTTATAATTATATTTTCAAGTAAATCTTTGAAAAAGAGAGAGTGGAAAGGTAGTTCCCATTTAAGAACAGTAAAATTACAATTCTCTACAGTTAGATAGAAATTATTCATCGTTATTCATCGTTAGTTACCTTCAAAGATAATTGTCGTTCATTTTGCAAATGACTTTATACCGAAACCGACGAGAAAAGGTTTCCCAAATTATATATACGTACCTAATTTCAAACCTGAAACTGTTGTACCGAATATTAAACAACTTCGAAAAAGAGAATAAATTGATATAAAAAGAAGTTTAGAAGGTAGAGAATAAGAGAAAAATAATTCAAGACAGAGGATAAGAAATAGAGAGAGAGAAAGAGAGAGATTGTTAAAGAATATGGAAATTTAAGTAGTGTAACTAACCCAATGAAAAATCTACGTGACAAGAGATAAATACAAAGTACGAAGTTTAATTTAATATTATTGTTAAGAGACTAAAAAAGTTTACTTTTCTTGTTCTCCAATATAAACTAGTTAGTTTCTTTATCTATCTAACTATTTATCTATCTTTCTTTCCTACTTTCCTATAATCATTCGAAAATCCAATGGACCAAATTGACTCCTAGACTTGTCGAAAGTCCTAACAAGTTTCAAGAGTATCTTCTCTCTTAGGTATGCTACCTTGCTCTTCATTAATTCTCTATTGTATTACCACTCTCTTTCTTTTCTAACCCTCTCTTCTCCTCCTTCTCCTCCTCCTCTTTTTTTCTTCACCATTCCTTCGTCTGTATGTACAACGTCTAAGCTGACTTTGCTATCTTACTGGAACGGTCAACTAGTCTTTCCAAGTCCAACCGCGCGATTCTTTCCCTTTTTCCAACTACTTCCTCTTCCTTTTTTTTTATCTTTCTTTTTCTTTTCGTCTCTTTTACGCCATTGTTAGGCGTCACACGCAAGCAAGCTATCAACGTGATAGGAAAACGGAATAGGAATTGGACACACTCGATCTAAAAACGAAAGAGGATCGAGAAACGATTTTCTGTTGCAGTTTCTTCTCATAGATTACTATACCTTAAGCATAATAAAAAACCTTTGACCTATATTCTTCTGTTAGAATAATCTCATTCGTATATTTCCAACCATCTTTTGTATTTTTTATGAGGTATCTATTTCTTTGGAATATACTTTTTCATGTAAGTGTGAATTTTTTATACAAAGAAATGGTATTTTTCTATTTGAAGTTTAATTCAGGGTTAGTTGAAAATTATCCTTGCATTTGTTGATTTTTAATATTTTGTTTGTATCTATGATGAAATATTTTCATACTTCAAATAGTTGTAATTGAAATAAAAATAATTGTTCTATTTTGTTTGAATTATTTATTATTTAATGAATAAATTATAAAATGTCATGAAAATTTCATTAATTCTTATTCGTGACTGTAAGCACAAATTAAGTGATTTTATTATCACGATTATTTCTTCAGCAGACAAGGTAATTCATTTAATCTTGATATAACAATTCAAACCTCCTTTAGCAACACGCTCACGTTGCACGCTTATCTCGAAACAACGTTACCCGCGGTACATTATTTTTATTGTCAAGAATATGCCAACTGTGGAATTCTTTGGATTTTTACCTTTTAACAAATCCAATTCTGCTTAGACGTATTTTTCGTGTCCAATTTTAAAAAGCGTGACCAAACTCTTTTCTTTGAATATTCCCAAACCTTTTTCTATTTCCAAATCTGTATAACATTGCTAACTTATGAAACCCTGTTCGTGGTCATAAAACGTTATACACAAAACCGATCCACCCTTTTATTTTTTTTTTTCTAGTTTCAATCTCTCTTTTCAATATTCCTTTTATTCTTTTTATTTTTCAAAAATTTCTTCCTCCCCCCATGTTCTCTCTCAAAACCGTTTACAATTGAATACGTTGACTCGGTCACGTTTGTGTCGACAATTCAGAAACTATGGGAAGAAAAAGAAGAAAGTCAAATGCAACGATCCTTGCTGAATATCCAATCGAATTTTTTCTACATTTTCCACAACATTTCTTTAGGAATTTGAAATTTTCTAAGAAAATAAAAATAGAAGAAAATACAGAAAAAAGTAATCGAGGTTAATGAAGAATTTTTATTAAATAGTCAAATTATTTCTTGTTTTTTTATTTATATTTTATAATTCCTTAATAAACATACTTTCAAAAAGTATCAGCAACACTGTAAGATTTTTAATTTAATCAAAATAAAATCAGTCATATATAAAATAATATTTCTATGGTTTTGTTATTCCACTTTAATACTCTTGTGAGATAATTTAAAGATTTACAAGAATGATAAGAAAATATGACAGGTAGAAGAAGCAACGAAGCTTAAAGTAAAGACCAACACATCGAAAAAATTACTCCTGGAAGAAGATGGTCGTAAACCAAAGGAAAGTTTATTACGAGAAAGAGAAAGAAAAATAGAGAGGAAAAATGTGTGAAAACGAGCTACCGAATAACTCAACAATTTTTCTGAGAAAAAGATTAAGAAAAAGGGGAAAGAAAGAGAAGAAATATTGTTAAGGTTAAATAAAGTCTCTCACCCTTTCTCTCTCTTTGATGATCCATAAAAGAAGAGTTCAAAAAAATAAAAATTATTGTTAAAAATATAATAATTAATATTAAAATCCTTTTGATTTTATAATAAACCACATTAAATAATTTTCTATTAATATTAAATAAATATCTCTCATTTGTTTATTAACGATAAAAAATAATACAAATAATAATCATTTGACCTATTTATTTTCAACATGTATTATTAGTTGAAAATTAATCCAAGAAGAGAATATTTAATACCTAAAATAATATCAATATTTCATATAAAAAATTAATCATGGAAAAAAAACAAGAGAAGACAATCGATAGAATGTTTTTCTTTAAAATTTTGTTCATATTCTGATAAAACCAATATACGTTTCCTATCATTTGATACGTTATAATCTTTTTTTCTTCTCTCTCTCTCTCTCTTTTTTATATTTAGAACTACTCGATTTTCCACAAACCTGGTCGAATTCATGTCGAGGCCAACGTGCATACAACCACGATCAAATATTCGCTCATCTCACGTACATATACACGCGGCTCCCCCGAAAACGTGTCTTTCGTGTTTGCGTCAGCGGCGCGTATATCCCCGCTTGGTATTTCCTCATGAATAGCAAACTAAATTCATCGACTGAAAGAGAGTGAGAGAGAGATATCTGCCTGATTCATCAGGAATAACAGAGAAAGAGAGAGGACCGAGGTTTGACTATAAGGAAAACGAACAAAATAAAATAAAGAAGAAGAAGAAATTCAATCGATGAGTATCCTAATAGAGTAAAATAATCATTCTTAGATTTATGTAAATGTATTTACTATCCTCTAACAAGAAAAAAAATGTTCAATTACTTTGAATATAAAATTACGAATTTATTTTATTATATTTTTATATTAGAAACTTTATTATTTCGATCGATTGTAACCAAAAAGAAAAATAATTGTTCGTATAGTAAAATGAATAAAATATTGATATTCTCTCTTTTATGTGTACTCGTTTAAAATTGGATTCGGAAGTTTCGTGCTCGGTGAACAGATTTAAATTCATTCAAAATGGGACCTGAATTTTTAATGATCTCTAACTAATGATTTATTGAAGATTTAATGAAGTAGACTGTATGATTATAATCCTAGATTCGGGAAGTGGTTTCTATCATTAGTTTAGTTCTGAATTTTCGTTTAGATGTACCACGTAAATGCATTCACCTATATTTTATATTTGAAATATCGAATTTCAATGTTAGACAGTTACAAAGAATAGATGGTTGGAAAATGATGAAGGTTAAACAATAAGTCGTATAATTGTCAGGAGATTGAAAATTTCTTAACAGTCAAGTCAAGAACTCAAACGATCAATCGAAAACCATCCTTTACCTTCAATTCTAACTTCTCTCATCCTTATTCTCTTATACTTGTGAGTGCACTCTTGCGTATCAAACCGTCCAAGGAAGACACGATCGTATTTTCGATTTCTCATTTCCTACTCTTCAACGCTCAATTGCATCTTCCACCAAGCGGAGAAAACTAACAAGCCCATTGTTTTCAGTTTACTATCGAATAGTTTTCCTCGTATTCTATTTCACTCCCATTGGTATTCAAACAATCTACAAAATTGTAATAATTTTTCATTAATAACATCAATTAATATTATTTGTTTGAAAAAGAATATAAATGACTAAAAAATGTCTCTTAATTTCTTTACAAAAATTCAATTATTTTAGAATAATAGCAAAGGGCTAAAAAATAATTACCTACTCGTTTTATCTGTTTCTTTTTCACGAAACTAGTTTCGATTTTACGGTGTTATTGCAAACGCCGTTCCAACACAGCAGGCGCAATATTGAACAAGAAAGAGTTCCCGTTTGAAAATTCATTGAATCTCTTTTACGGAAATTGGAGAGACAGGATAGAAAAGGAAGGAAGGAAGTAAGGAACGCGAATAAGCGCGTAACGAGAAGGAAAGAGTAAGAAAAGGTGGTGGGTGGAGGTAGGTCATTGAAAAAGGTATGGGTAATATCGACTGGAACAAGAAGAAAGAAAAAGAAGAAGAAGAAGAAGAGGAATGAAGTTAAAGAAGTGGGGAAAGGGAAAGAGAATGAGTGGGGGAGGATAGGAAAGGAGTGTTATATAGTAGTAAGCATTTAATAAGACGAAGAAGAAGAAGAAAAGGTAAAGCTTGTAAGTAAAGGAATCGTCCTCAGTAAGATAGAAAAAGAGAAGAACACTATATAACAATCTAAGGGAAGAATACGAAGAAGAACCTAGTGAGCTATGAATATAGTTCGTGTAAACTAGGTCAGAATTCTAAGAAGAGAAGAATATAAAGAGATAAAGATAGAACGAGAAAGTATAGAGAATCAGAATCTTCACGGTGAATCATGCACAAGAACCATAACCTTTAGCCAGAATACTAGGAATAAGAATAAGGAATGAGTTAAAGATAAAATGAAGTATGAGAAAGAGAGTAAAGTAAAGTAAAGTGTGTGTTAAAAGTAAGAAGAAAATTTCTTGATAGTTCTAACTATCCTTGTACCATAAAAGGATTTCTTTCTTTCCTGGACACCCAGGTACCCTTCCCTTCCCTTTCCTTCCCTTCCACCTACTCAACTCCACCTGAACCTTCATTGCTGGAGGCTAGAAAAGCTAAAATATCGTACGACCGAAAAACGGTTTAGATCGAATCTCGAAATGGTTGGGGATCCACCCTACTACGATCATACGTTCTCGAATAAAAGAGCGTGAACGATCTTCTCAAGGATTTTATGGTGAATCCTTCATCGTTCGAATTTTCTTTCTTTCTTTTTCTCTCTAAGATTCTCCAACAGAGTTGAAACAGTCTTCTGAAGGAGGATGATCACCAACAAATTCTATCTCTCTGTCTGTCTTTCTGTCTGTCTGTTTTTCTCTTTTTATCTATCCATTCGTTTCTTTCTTTTTACCTCTCGTTCGTTCGAACGTTCGTTTATTCGTTCGTACCTCCTCTTTACGAATAATCCGTCCAGGCCGCAGCACGTTTATTCCGAAGGAAAGTAGGACAAGGGTTCTTTGTAATACTACTGCGAAATTTTCTTCCTTTTTCTTTCATTCTTTTCTTTCTTTTTTATCTCTTTATCTTCTTTTTTTTTTGCTTCTTCTATTAGATTTATAATCGATATCACTTGCTCAATGAGCATTTGGTTTTTTTCTTTTAACATCTTTTTGTTAGAATTAAATCAAGCTAGTTTTATTGATGATATATAAAAGAAACATATTAAAAAGGAAATTTGAAAGTTATTAAAGAAAAGAAAACATAGCATGTAGTTGTGGTAAGTAGTTAGAATCCGAATTCCGAATTACCGAAATCCCTTGATCCCCCCAGCATTAGTAGATCCCCTAGCTTCCAGGTTAATCCACAATCCTAATTCGTTCTCTTCCCCCCTGTACGGAATTTGCCGAGCCAATTAATAACGCGCGACAATTTGACAATCGACATGGTCTATGGGGAATTGTTGAATTGATAGTTTCGAGGAGTTAGAAACAGAAAATATATATCTTATCAATTAGTATACTTTGCCTTTCCATTTTCTTACAATTAATTAATCTTTTACATCAAATATCTATTTTTTAGATTATTATTGTATTAGAAAAATACGAGACAAACAAATAAACTCTTATGGGACGTCTTGTTATCCCATAACAAATCCTATTATTTATAATATAATTATTTAAATAATCTTATCAAACATACATTAAATAAAAAATAAAAAAATCTCATTGTGTTATCGTCCAATAAAAATACAATACCAAAAATCTACTTTAAAAGATACATACTTAAATATATGAAAAAAAATATATTCCTAAATGAAGTAAGAAAATATGAATAGAAAATCGACAATAAAAAAGAAGACATTAAAGTATGGGTATGAGAGAGGGGATTGGGTTAACATTGAACCCATAAGCGACATCATAAACATTGAACACGATCTCGGTTCCTCATAAAGAAACTGAGCAACAAAACGTTGTCATCTTATTGCAACTTTCTCGGATATCAAATCCTCCTGGGTTCCTTTTATACGATCCTTTATATACAATATCAGAAGATATGAGAAAAAGCGAAAAGCTGCTAACAAGAAGAAGAAGAAGAAGAAGAAGAAGAAGAAGAAGAAGAAAAGATAAAGTAGGATCGGAAGACGATGATTCATTTTTCAAACTACGAGGTAAACGACACAACCAACGATGTTACACATACGAGGTTCTGTTCTGCGTTCGTTTCAAACCTAACAGTAGCATACCATCTAACCCTTATCCCAACATATTTCTCACACACACACACACACACACAGAAATAGATTTCGTATCCATAGCTACAGTGGGGTAGCTTAAAGTCTTCGACGTTACCTGTCGTCTGGTCTTTTACGAGAGCCTCGTTAAAAGCTTGGGAAATGCACTAAGGCGTGACTCAACTGTTCCTGAACCCTCTACTTCTATCTCTCTCTTTCTTTCTCTCTCATTCAGGAATGGTTTACACGTTCCAAGGTGTCGTTTAAAGAGAAGTCAAGAAAGAAAAATAAAGGATGGCTAGAAATAAGGGTAAAACGATGAAGAAGAAGAAGAAAAAATAAAGAAAAGGAAGCTACCAGAAGGTTGGAAGAGGTGGTTGAAAGGTGGGAGTAGGAGTCTTGTGTACTCTCTAATGGCAGTACCAGAAAACCATTGCATCGAACGAACTAACCTAAATAAAAGGGTTGCTTCCTACTTTCTTGATGCTGCCTCGAGGCTAGAGAAAAGGGTTGGAATGGTTTCTATTGGTTGAGCTTGAACGATGCCATGAGGTTGAATGTTGTTACGACTGGGAAATAAAGACCTTCTTTGTCTTTTTACTTCGAAGTTACTGAAAGTATGTTCTTTGTCACATTCAAAACGGGTTATAAGATGAACTTAGATATTGTCTTTCTTTATTTTATTTTTTTGGAATTAAATACATTTTTTTACTTTCCCTAATTATTTGGTTTAGTGTGAAATTGTTGCATTTAACTTATTTCGATCTTATTATTTTACCATAATTATTATAGGAATAATAATCGATAGAAATTGTTTAGTAAATAAGAGATTAAATTATTTTATTGAATATTAGTTAATTTAATTTTTTATTAAAATAATTATAATATTTTAATTTATTCAATACGAAAACCTACCCTGTCAGTGTAATAAAAATAAAATATTGATTGCATTCTGACATAACTGATCTTATTAAGAATATTGACAATTTATTTCAATTATTATTTATAGATTATTTAACATATTACAAATCGAATGAATAAATAAATATGAATGAAATGAAATTGGTATCATAGTTAACAGATTTCTATAAAATTATAGAAACTAAATAGGAAAAGGTATAGGGATGGAAAAGTTAGTTAAATAAATATATTTTCCAAGATCATACGAAGAGAAGATTCAAATTTTAATTTGATTAGTATATAACCCTAAAACGTCCCACGTTGGAACGTAATTCGTTTCCATCCTAGAGATTTAATCGAATTCTCTGTAAACCTGGCATCGAATAGCTCCAGCAATCGAATTTTCCCAGCTTTTCACGAGTAAACATGATAGAACGGGGCGTAGCAAACGTCGAAATCTAAATGGATGGACAACCAAGAAAAAGAAAAAGAGAGGAAGAGAGAGATAAATAAAGATGGATAAAGAAAAGATTATTTGGTCTTAGAAAGTAGATTGTTTATTTTGTTTTGTTTTTTATTCAATGGTGTAATAAAATAACATTGAAATGATACCCTCCTATGGGAATAAAATGAAATTTATAAACGACTAGGGAAAAGGGTGTAATAAATTAACCTTAACGATAGTTTCAGACGTTAGATCAATCTGGAAACTCTAAGTAACCGAACGATAACGTCTACTAACGAGACAACCTTTATGACCCATTCTGAAGATACTAAGTTTCTGTATATGTGTGTATGTGTGTACGTGTGTGTGAGAGAGAGAGAGAAAGAGAGAGAGATTGGTTAGAATTCTTAAATGATTTGATTGCCTTTTGATAGAGTTAGGTACCTCAAAGTTTCAATCTTCTACAAAACATAGGGACGAGTATTGCAAAGAAATGCAACACATCAACATCTAATTGAATTTTTCAATTGATTGACTATCTTTATTAATATATTACAAGGATAATTTTAGATACTAAATTAAAAGTATTCGAATTATTTGGAATGTTCTTTTTACTTGACTTTCCTCAACTCTACAAATTTATACGATTTTTCTAAACTTCATACTTTCTGTATTACCAAACTACAAAAATTCAATGAAAATATCTATCTTGCATTAATACCATCGTGATGATTAAAAAAAGAAGAAAACTAGTAACAGAAAAAGAGAAAAAGAAGTAGAATGGGAATAAGGAAACATAAAAGATGGTTCCATCGAATCGTAAGCACGTAGAACATATTACAAGGATGCCCATTTTACGAAGGGGGATTATTCCCCGGCGATACAATTCTCGGTTCCTGATATCTTTTAAATCAAAATCCATGATCCCCTTTTTTTGCTTTGGAAGCAACAAGCTTCTGAGATTTTACAAAATATCTGGTATCGAGGATAGAATAATAGAATATAAATCAAAATAATAAATACTACTACTACTACTAGTAGTAGGAATCAGTAAACACGAAACGTTCGAAGGAAGATAATCCCGCGAGAAAATTCGAATAAAAATAAAAAAAATAAACTGAAAGAAAGAGAAAAAGAGAGAGAAAGAGGAATACGTTTTTCAAAGCTGGTTGCGTTGACATAAAAACATTAACATTAATATTCCGTCAGAGTTTCACGTTCTCTCAGCAAACGGATTTAACGTAACGAGTGGGTCTCAGGAGAAGGGCAAAGGTACAGAATGTGTATGAGAAAGAGAGAAAGAGAAAGAGACAGAGATGATGGTGGGTGGAGAATGGGTGGCCTTATTCTCGGTCGTGCACTAGTCGTTCCACTTCTCGAAGCCGTCTCAACGGCTTAAACTGCGCGACCCTCCGGAGGAAACGTCGTGGAACGCAGAGCCCGCAACCGAGCACTGGGATATAGCATTCGCATATCCGGTTTTCTAGTTTGGGATGTGAACTGACATGCACGCTCGAGACTGTCAACCAACTACTTACTCGTTCCGACACGTTCCTTCTTCCCAAACCTAACCGGTGCTGCTAGTTTCTGCTGCTTGCTGCTGCTGTTGTTGCTGCTGTTGCTACAAAACAGCTGTTCGTGTTTGAGAAAATTGGAAAGAATTGTCCTCTTCTTCTTCTTCTTCTTCTTCATCTTCTTTCTCTCTTCACTCTCATTTCTTTTATTTTTTCTTGCTACTACAATTTTCTATCTTTCTGTTCAATTTTTTGTTCAATTTCTACTATATTTTTCTATTTATTTCCGCTCGGTTTTTCTTTTCCGATCGTTTCGCAATCTAATCGTCTTATTTACGATACCTACGATCGATCTTTTATATAAAAATAAAAATTGAGATAGAAATAGAGAAAGAGATAGAAGAATTGTTTGTTATTTATTTTCTTTTAAATAAAATCATATGTTAGAAAATAATGATTAATCTTAAAATAAGAATTTTAATTGTACTTTTGATTCAGACTTTCTCGTTATTTTTTTCCATAGGAAAAAAGATTGATGAACTTTTGAAAGATAGAGGAAAACAACTAAAAAACTGTATAAATAAATTCATACGCATACGGTTACCACCGCAAGATGATAATATCACAAAAGGTCGCAACCCTAAAACTTTGGAGACCCCCATAAAAACCGAAAGAACTTTTAAAAAAGTAAAAAAAAGAGACAGAATGACAGAGACAGTGAGAGAGAGAATAAAAGGAAGAAAGAAATAAAGAGACAGGGTACATAATGTAATAGCTTTTACATAGATATAAAATACACACACACACCCACACACACATACACATACATATATACATATTTATTATACATAGAAGAAAGGACAGGACCCTAAACATTTCACGGCCGTTTCCGTATAAAACGAATTTTAACTGCGAGCAAGAAGAATATTACACATGCAAAAAAAAAACAGGTAAAAACTACCAAAAAGGGAGAGGGATTTTAAGGGATTCTTCTTCTTCTTCTTCTTCTTCTTCTTCTTCTTCTTCTTCTTTCACTTCTTTTTTTTTTCTTCGACTTACCTAAAAGACTATCGCATAAAACCAAGACCTGTTTCTCGAAACGTTTACGGCCGATTTACTTTTCAAATTTTTTTGAAAAACCCTGATCGTTTTTTAACACCACCACCAACACCACAACCACTATCCTTTTCTTACGTTTAACAAAAAAAATTCACGGCTGCAATTTAAACCCATTTTCTACTATTTTTTTTTCTCTTCTTTCCTCTCTCGAGACTCTTTTCAAACCAACCCTACTCCCACTTTTACATCCATCTCCCTTTTCTGTAGCTATCTCACTTTCTCTGTTTCTATTTCTTTCTTTTTATTTCTCCCCTTCAATCCTCTCGTTTTTCTTTCCACGATTTTCCCCCTTGTTCGACTGAAACAACACTTATATACACACACACATATCACATCTTCGATCGGTACAATATTTCTCGAATGCTCGTAGATATTTTTCACCGAAATAGCCGATACTTTTTGGTAGTGTTGTGTGTATGTGTGTGTTTGTGTGTTTGTGCAAGTAAATAAATTATTTTTCTATTCAATTTTATTGGCATATTTATTTGCATTAATTTCTTTTTTTATATTTTATTCATTAAAATTATATTTCCATCCGAATTTGATTCTACGTAAATTTGGTGACGTTTGCTGAGTTTAGTGTGACGTATACATGTGTATTTGTGTGTGTATGTATATCTGTATCTGTATTTCGNATCTATCTATCTATCTATCTATCTATCTATCTATCTATGTATCTCTATCTCTATCTCTCTGTATTAAGAGCATTACTAGCATCAGCAGCATCGCTGCCATTGCTGTTTCACGTTGAGCCATATTCTCCAATCAGATCTCGAAAATGAAGTTTGATGTCAATGACACCACCGACTATTACTGTACCATGTCTATCGATTTAACTTTTGGATTATCATAATCCTGTCATAAACTTTCATAAGTTCAACTATTTCGTAATAGTTCATGAGAAACTTATTCTGACTGGTAAAATTATAATTTTACTAGTTAGAATAACTTTAGTCTATATTTTCTAATCAGTAGGAATGATATTTGTACTTCAACTATTTAACATTTATTGTACTCTTGTTATATTATTATTATTATATTACTATATTAATTATTATTATTAAAATACCTATTTGTATAAAACGACATAACTTATACTTGTATATTTATAAACGAATTATATTATAATAAACCATATTTCACGATAAAATGTTTTATTTCTTCTCCTACACATCCTAAATCAAATATTTTCAATTTGTATGTATATTTGAATAAAAATAAATGATAATTCAAACAAAGTTGTTATAATTATATAATATTAATTGTAATAATTGTTATTATAATTATATAATGTAATTTATATATTTATCTATTGTAATTTATTATATATTATTATAAGAGTTTATTATATAATATTAAAATGAACTTATATTGTGTTACACTATTGTAATATTGTATTATTCTATATATTAACTATAAAAATTTATGAATAAGCCAATGTATATTTAAACAAAATGTATACCTAATTTAAACAGAATATATATTTTATTTAAAATATAAATCAAAAGTGTTATTTTTTAAGACCCAACCATTTCCGCTAAATTCCTTAACCAAAAGATTGATTTCCTGATAAAAAACTAAAGGCGTCAAGTATGAAATGGAGCAGCAAAATTTGCTCCATTCGATACTGGACAGCAAATTTTTCTCGAAAATTTAGATTTGTAAGAGGATAACATGATATGCAAGGAGGTGGCACGTTTGGTCAAGTATGAAGTGGAGCATCAAAATTTTTCTTTATTTGATACTGGACCGCAAATTATTCTCGAAAATTTAGATTTGTAACAGGATAACATGATATGCAAAGAGGTGGCACGTTTCGTCAAGTATGAAATGGATCAAATTTATATATAATATATATTATATTATAATAGTATATAATATATAATATAAATAGTATATAATATATAATATATTATATTATATACTATATAATATTCTTTCGAGTGATAAATTTCAAAAGGTTGCGTCAGCGTTTTCTCAGCGAAAAATTAAGCTAGATTAAAAACAATAGTATGGTCAGATAGCCCAAGGTTCAAAGAAGATTTTGATATAAATTAGTCATGGTTAAGTCAAAGTTCTGTATGGGTTGCGTCAAGATAATGTAAAGAATAGTTACAGTTCTTTTAAATGAAAAATTTCAAAAGGTTGCGTCAGCGTTTTCTCAGCGAAAAATTAAGCTAGATTAAAAACAATAGTATGGTCAGATAGCCCAAGCTTTAGAGAAAATTTTAATATAACTTAGTCATAGTTTAGTCAAAGTTCTGTATGGGTTGCGTCAAGATAATGTAAAGAATAGTTACNGCGTCAGCGTTTTCTCAGCGAAAAATTAAGCTAGATTAAAAACAATAGTATGGGCAGATAGCCCAAGGTTTAGAGAAAATTTTAATTTAACTTAGAAAATTGTAGAAATATTTGTTAAATGTTTTATCGTTGGAAAAATTTTATTAGATTTATCTTTTTCTTTTTATTCTTCTAATTTGTTAAACGACACGTTTGAAAGTAAAACCGCAAACATAGGTTTGTTGGAAACGCTTGCTCGATGATAAAGCGCCTTAGAACGACGAAATATGTATTTACGCACACGCTTCATTCGTTTTCCTTGTTTTGTGTAATTCGAACAAGCTCTTTCCTTTCTCTTGAGTCTCGAGATGAGGAGGTATTATATCAAACGTAAGAGAACAAATGAAAGTACATCGAGCAAAATTGTGCTGCAAAGGTAGCTAGGTTATGTATGCATGCATGCAAGTAAGAATATGCTATCAAACATATACCGGTAGCGTATTTTACTACTCCTTTACCAAGATTAATCTTAAAATGAAATATATATATTGTACATAATCAAGAAGTTACTAAAATTATATATGTATATATTATATTTATCTTTCTTAAATATAAATATATACATCATAACCTAAAAATCGCATTTAACTATTATTTCCTCTCTTGGATTATTTTCTTTGATCGTAGAAAAATATATTATTCAAAGTCTCGTCACGTTCATACGGTTCAATGAATGATTGATTCATAGATTGGACCTAATCGTTTGTCTAGAATATAAAATACAATTTATTCATCGAAAAATAGTATTCTTCTATTGGGTACGAACACGTAGAGGCGTGGTTTAAAAAACATGGCGGAAAGTTGTCTGCAGTTCTTAAAATATTACATATTTGATGATTAAACTATTAAGTTTATACAAATTAAATGTTATTAAAAATTAAGTGAAATATTGTATTGGGTTTGGTAAGAATCTAAAATTAAAGAAAATGTATCTAAGATGTTGAACAAATTTGATCATTTCATTCAATATGAAATAAACCTACACGAGAATTATAATCACTATTGAAAAAGAAAAAGGAAATGGCAGTTCGATTTCTTTCGATTCAATGTTAAAAGATTCTCTTGAAATATGAAAGATGTAATCGAGTAATCCAACGTTAAATGAGAGTTGGATGATTCCAATTTGAAAGAAGAAAAGGAGATACGACCGTGGTAGAAAGGAATAAAAAAATGATGAAGAAGAAGATGGATAGGAAAGTTGAATGAGAGATAGAAAAAGTAAAAAAAAAATAAAAATAAAAGACGCGGTGATTCGAGGAAGAAAAGAAGGGAAAAGAAAAAACGTTTTCGGACCGATGCTTCGGATAGAAGATGGAGATTGGTAGGATGAAATTGCGCGAGAAAGGGCCGCAATCCCGTGGGATAAATAGACTTTTGCTGACCCTTAGGGCGACTATGACCTCGCTAGATAAGCAGACCGAAGAAGAACGTTGGATGATGCGAAATGATGTTCGTATACTTTCAGTAACGTCGATTGTGATCCCTGAGAATGTTGAAGGAAAAATGAACAGAGTTAACTTCACGATAGTTCGATTTATCTTTATATCAAAAATCGTTCTCATATATTTTTCTCGCTATTCAATTTTTCTTCCTTTATCATTCCTGATTTTATTACTCGATCCCCCCCAAACAACAAAAATTTATCTTCTAACAAAATTCAATATTTATATTCTAAAAGTATCTGATTAATTCAAGAATTATATTTCAAGAAATGAATATTTTCTATTTTAAATTATCTTTGTATCTTATTATTAAAAATGACGTAAATCGTACGTCGTATTAACGTTTTGTGTTCATTGGGTAATAATTTTAAATATAATCTAACTTTACCATAGTTTTATTTCATCAAAATCTCATCATTGTGGATAAAGTATTGGAACGAAATAAATTTCAAGTATGATTAGTAAAAGTCAAGGATTAATCAGAAAGTAATTTGTTCGTTATTTAAAACAACACGATTGTTATCCACGTAATACAATATTTCTTAAAGACAATGATTAGTATTAAGTTAGAAATTATAATATTCTATATATCGATTTAATATTACATTATTCACACGTGCATCTACAAACACACACACACATACACATAGATAGCAGGACTCTATCGTTCTAATATGATTTACGTTATTTCTATTCATAAGGTTCCGGTACTTTCGGTTGACAGTTTGAATATAACCTAAAGTTCATAAATTATCAAAACTAACACGGATAAAGGTGGAACTCTCTATAATGTGTGTCTTGAAATTCATTTATTGAAAGAGCCGAAAATTATAGTGTAATTTACAGAATATGCGGGCGAAACTTAATTTCTAGCTAAATTATTATTTAACGAATAATAATAATAATAATAATAATAATAATAGACAGATATAATAAATTCATATAAATCGTATTATTCCCTTACTATTATAGTAATCTTTTATTTTATAATAATTAATCTATACCAAAAGTAAATTTTAAATTAAATTCAAATCTCTAAACAATAATATATGCATTTAATTATATATAAAAAGAAAAATTTTAATCAAGATTTACCACGAAATCAAAAACTGCATTTAATAAACCACTTATTGTACCCGTATCTAAAAAAAAAAACCCCACGAACATAATCGCATTATTCTCAACGTATAATCGCACATTTACGAATTGGTATCCCACTTTCCGAGGGTCTTTTAATTGAAAATTTTATGAAACCCAGTACAATCAACGAGATTTTCCAACGATTTCGGTTTATTATTTTGCGAAGAAAAAAAAAAATACTGGAGAGTGGAAATGATAAGAGGGAAGAGGAGGGAGGTGGGTGAACAGAAAGGAATTAGATTGATATGACTATACATTTAATCGACATGAAGTTTAAATAGAAACGATTCTTTCGCCGATCGAATGAACGAAACGAGAAGGTTCGCGAGATTAAAACGAACTCATATAACTCATTCTCCTCGTGGTTTATATATACATGTATGTATAAATGTATATAACCATTTTTTTTATTTTTTGTCCTATCCAGAATTTTACGATACGGCGTTTATTAATCGTTTATACAAACATACGACCACGATTTATTTAACGATTGAGAAATCTCCTGACAGAGACAAAGAGAGAAAGAGAGAGGGAGAGAGAGAGAGAGATAAGCGTTATTGTTTTTAATCCTAATAGGATAAAATCATTGGAAAACTACACCGGTAATTAATTAACCATTCATTTTACTTATTTCGTTAATTTCGATTATTGTTTGGGAAGAGTTTCATTTATTTTAACCAATTTCTTCACGCGTATGATTCTTTTACTCTCTCTCTATATTTATAACAATAATTGCATAGAACCCATAATTGGTAAATTAAAATAATTGACAGAGATCAGAATGAAAATTCATCTACGATTAATTTAAAATTAATTATTAAATACATTTATTTATTTATTTAGAAAAATATATATGTGTGTGTGTGTGTGTGTTTATGTAAGTGTGTATATATATCTATTAATACAGTTATAGAATTTCTCGAAAATCATGAGAGATCCTTTCAGTCGTGCGAAAGGGCATACGTAAATTAGACGGATTTGGAGTAGGTCGCTGAAAGCGTAATGGTAGTACGAAACATAAATCGTTTGCATAGGACAACAATATTGCTATGCAAAGAGAGACTCCTATATATATATATATATATATATGAAAGGAAGAGGAACGAAGAGAGAAAATCGGCTTGTATATTGAATATATACATGGGTAAACGATAACGATGGTTCGTTTGCTGTGTCGTTACTTTAATGTGTTGCTATGTGTATTACGATAGAGAACTATAGGACAATGATTGAAAACAATTAGATCTATAAACAATAAGTTTACCGATATATATTTATTGACGTTTATCGTAATTTATTATTATTTAATTATAGTATCTAACATCTAATAAATCTGTATTAATAATGAAATGAATCTGTATTAATAATTGTAGTATTTAATTTAATATATCTACAAAGAAATTGAATCATTTCTAAATAGAGAAATATTTATAAGAATTTTTTTGGGGAAAAATAAGATATCTAACACCTAATAAATGTGTATTGATAATGAAATGAATAAGAATTAATAATTGTAGTATCTAACTTAGTATATCTAAAAGAAAATGAATCATTTCTAAATAAAGAAATATTTATAAGAATTTTATTGAGGGGAAGAATAAGGTATCTAACACCTAATTAATGTGTATTGATAATGAAATGAATCTATATTAATAATTGTAGTATCTAATTTAATATATCTAAAGGAAAATGAATCATTTGTAAATAAAGAAATATTTATAAGAATTTTTTGAAGGGAAGAATAAGGAAAATAGAAGAAAGTATGAGAAAAATAGTACTAGAATGATATAAAAAAAAAAAGAAACTTACATTACGTTTCATGGTCTCCCTTAGAATCTTATCTCAAAGATCTTTGCTAGCCGTGCTTGAAAGAGGCAACGTCAGCTCTTCGTTGAAACTTCTCTGATAACTCGTATATCAGAAAAATAAAAAAGACAAGGACAGAAGAATGGAAGAATCTGTGAAGAGAAAGATGTAAAGAAATAATAAAAAAAATAAATAAAGAAAAGAATAAGGAAAATTGTAGTAGAAAGGGTCTTTGGAAAAGTTCGTCATATGTTCAGATACAGATTTGTTTTATCTTTTTCTATTTCTCTCTCTCTCTCTCTCTCTCTCTCTCTCTCTTTCTTTCTTTCTTTTTAACAATTTCATTTAGAGATTCGTAAAACTCACAAATCCGAGGACAATTTCCTGATAGCAAGGATGAACGTCAGTCGAAATTAACGACACGAACGACAACGAGCAAAAAAAAAAACAAAAAGAAACTAAAACGATAAAATTTTATAGAAGAAAAGTAAAAACTTTCGCGAACAAGTTCATTTGACTACCCTCGAAGGACTGAATATTTATGGTCCTTTAGGAAAACTTTTTTCTTTATTATAAATCAATGCTTCTCATTCGTTATGAATATCCCCTGTGATGTTAAAATCAAATTTTTCTTCTAAACGTTAAACAAATTGATCTTATTTCAAACTTATAAATTCATTATTACTGGAATTATTTTATATTTTATAATTTTATAAATGGTTACCAGGAGATGAGACAAATCTTTTTAAATTTAATATTAAATGCATCAATGTGTTTTACCTGTGTTGCATATTTTACAATAAATTATAAATTTATTATTAAAATACTTTATTTATTTATAAATTAGAAAATTATTCTTATTAATGTAATAAAATATTTATAAACTATTGAACATGTGTTTTATAAAAATATAATCATCTTACATTCTACAATTTTATTAAATAATAATTGCAATATTACTTGCACAAAATTCAATTTCGATTAGCAAGGAAAAGTTTTTCATCGAGCAAATGCACACGTAATTGTCACCTAAATTCATAAAACATAGAATTTAAAATGAAATATTATTTACAAATATTTTTATGAGTACACCCTATTAAAAGATAAAATAATGAACCAGTAGACATTCAATAAATCAGTAATTAACTTCGATTAAAAATAATTGTTAGAAAGAAAACCCAGACAAATATTTACTCGTCAACCGAAGTAAAATCAGCCGTGTCCAATTATCGTACCTAACTTGAAGCTATTTTATCATGCTCGGTAACTTTCCTCAACGATATGCAAAACGAGTCTATTAATTCAGCGAACCGCCTAAGAGGAGAAAGACCTCGCGAAATCCTAAAAGCCAGTCTAATCTCCTATAGATATACTAACACTTCTATATACTATATTATACTATACCTTATACTATATAATATACTATATATATTATATTACAGTATACTGTACACTCGAAATATGTACATCGAACCAAAGCATCGTGTTTCGTATTTCCCGTTTCCTGAATTAAGTTTCCCAACCTCCAAAGGATTAATTTTCAATTGTAGCAAACGATAAAGGACTCACTATCTCTCCAACATTTTACCTTTTACTTCCTCTAACAACCAACAAAAGCTTGATTCTTCTTCCTTTAACCAGTTTCACTTTCTTCTTTTCCAAGATTTTCTATAAGAAACTTCTCGATCCCTTCGAACCCTGCAATTGAAAAGAATGTGCATGAGAGAGTGAGAGGGATAAACAATTGTATAAATATAAATAATTTAATTGAAAAAAGTAATATTTGATGGGAAATAAAAGTTAATATCTCTTATTTTCTTTTTTGAATGTTTGTTCCAGATGACCCTTCAAGTTTCATGGATCCGGCACAGGGACATCCACTTACTGACCATTGGTCAGTACACATACACGAACGATCAGAGATTTCGTGCGATTCACAAAGCTCAATCGGAGGATTGGACGCTCCAAATAAAATATCCGCAGCATCGAGATAGCGGTATTTACGAGTGCCAGGTCTCGACAACTCCCCACATGAGCCATTTCGTGCATTTGAACGTGATCGGTGAGTTAGTATAAATTCCATCCATCCCTTTTCCCTCTACTTCGTTTCTTGATTTTTGTTTAAATTAAAAATAATTCTAGTTGGTTTCTTTTTCTCTACTCCTTCTACTAATCGAACCTACTTGTCTGTCTTTTATTAGAAAAGTAGAATGAAATTTGATCGAACCACGAACGAGTAGTAGTAGTAGTAGTAGTGGTTTTTTTTTAGTGGTTTTTCAGTGTCTTTTAATGAAAGAGAAACGGGATTGGGGATTGGTTAAAATAAATAGTAACACAGTGTCGTGTTCAATCACTGAGCAATGTACATACACACGACAATTAGTTAATTCTAATCTGAAGCTGTCCCAGTTTACTATCGTCTAGTAGTCCTCCCTCTTCCCTTTCTCTTCCTACGTTTATTCGTTTTCCCTCCCCTGTTACCGCCAAATTTAAGCCAAGCTTAAAACTTGGACTTATGCCAATCGAACACCCTACGATTGGATCTGATATTTCCTCATCCTCTTTCATTCGTGTTAAACATTCATTTCAAAATTTGTACTTTTGTTATATCTGAAATAATTATTAATTATATCTTTTTATATTTTTGTGGATCTTAAGTGAACTGTAAAGTTTCTAAAAATAAGTTTCATTTTAAATTTTAGACAATTTTAATTAAATACCAATATAATTGTTTGTTTAAAACAATCATTATTATTATAGTAATATTGTTATTTGAAAATCTGCAACAAAATAAAGAATACTCTACGTGATATTAATTTTAAAAATTATATTTATTTTTTTACTTTTAAAGATCGATCAAAAAATAATTAAATTTTGAATTTAATATTTATATACACGTATATAATTGAATTCAAATAATATTGATCTGTTATTGGTAGGAAAAAAAAAAAAGATAAAATATATTTTATTCATACTAACTCACACCGATTCGTACACACATTTATATGAAATACAAAATTCTGGAAAGAGTAAAAAAAAAAGAAATATTGATTTAAAAATATTGAAAATCTGACTCGATTTTGTAATTACGAAAACTCATGAATCATTTATTAAAACAATATATAACCGATATTAAATATAATTTATTATACTGAACCCTACTAGTCAATCGAATGGGTTGACTCAACTCGTAAATTTCTCTCCTTTCAGACAAGTATTTAATCCAAGTAGTTATATTTACTCAATCTACATTTGGAATCTCTTCTCACACGAATAGACACCCACCCACACACACACACACAAACACACACACACAGATCAACGTATTTATATAACGTACTTACACACGAAAGATCGATCGAGTTTACAATTTTGAGATACATCGTCAAAGCGACTTGGTTAAATCTCGAGGATGAGAACGTTAAAGTTTCTGATTAAACGAAACCGAAGGAAACTTTCCTAGGAAATCGTTTAGAAATTACAAAAAAAGAAAAAAATATAGGAAAAATAAACACAGAAATAAAAAAGAGATAAAAGAAAATGAAAAATAAAATGAATAGAATAAAAAGAAAATAGAATGAATTTTGCAGAAAAATCAAAATCATTTCATCACTACGAGACCTTTTTGATTTACATCAAGCGTAGGTAACTTTTTAGATGACCTTTGAGTTATGGGTTTGAAGTAGCCTTTTAAAAAAACCTTGATCCAGAAAAGAGTCTTTTTAAAATTCTAAAATCGTGTTCAATTTTTTTTAAGAGAGTTGGAAAAGAAGAAAAAGTAATAAAGGAAAGGCCATGCCTTATGGGGAGCTTCAATCTAAACGTCAATGATTTAACAGTGGACCAATCCTAAAAGACAAAATGTATGAGTGAAGATTACACATATGTGTGTTCTAAGAAAAAGAAGGAATAGAAGAAAAAAAGAGAGAGGAAGAGAGAAAGAGAAAGAGAAAGAATAGGTCTGAGTCTATGAAAACGTGAGAACGAAAATAGAACATTTATCATTCCTGACCATGACCCCTAACTCAAACCCAGTGAACAAATGATCCTAAAGAGCAACGACTATACTTTGTGCAAAGCCTTACGACGAGTGCTTGTATTTTTCTTCTTCGTTGAGTAATTACTCACGATCAAAGCACAAGAAGAAGAAGAAGAAGAAGAAGAAGAAGTTAAAAGAAAAGAATGTAGAAAGAGAGAAAGAAATAATAAAAGATAGAAAATGAAAATGAAAGAAAGAAAAAAAAAAGGATGAAATTAAGAAGGAAATAAAAGGGTACGTTTATCCTTTAGAGTTTGTAGTTCCATTTGTGGAACAAATCCAATGAAACTGAGGCCGATAAAAAGTTTTCCGTAACGACGCTCGCTAAATGAAAAACTATTATCAACGTTTCAAGCAATGGCTATCGTAAGCTCGTTTGTTTCATTCGTTAAAGACAAAACTAGATGTTATTAATTATATTTCATTTTTTTCTTCCCTTAGTATGTTCTTTTTTTTACGATAAATCGATTACATTCCCTTTTCGATTCGGTATCTGGGTGTTATTCTTGAAGATATTAATACCAGGTTTCATAAATGTATTCGTCAATACTTCATAGAATAAATCAATGTATTAATATTGGATTAATGGAAATAATATTTCAGAGTTTCTCATTGAATTCTCGCCAAAAATCCAACTTGTTTTTTGCTGTCAACTAACTTAAAAGAAACGTATGATGTATTTCTGAAACGAATCAATCAAAAATTTTTAACATTCAGAATTGTAACTTTAAATGAATCGAATATTTGGTATATACAAGGTGGTTCAAAATATGTATTGCATAAGAAAAGTTTTCTATCAAAGAATTGTATGATTTAATGAAAAGTACAATGTAGTTAATGTACTTATTTTATTGTTTGTAAGGTTGTTTAAATTTTAATTAAAATCTAATAACGAATGGGATATTTTTAATCACGTTTGATATTAATTTGAAAGAAATTGTTATAAAAATAAAATAGAAATTACTTAAACAATGCAATTTTTGTTTAAACAAAGTTTCATTAGTGCAATGCACAGTTGGGAAGAAGATGCACAGTTGGGAAGAAGATGCACAGTTGGGAAGAGGATGCAGGGTGTTATGACCACCCTGTATATTTTGATAGATATATTTTATAATCCAATATAAAGGAAAGAAGAAAAAAAAGTAAAAGATAAAAAAGGTTTCACGGGTATCATAGGATTTTTCTCGAACGTTTCAACACCCGGCAGGATTCTTGCATAGGACAAATGACAAAATCAATAAACCGACTTTAGGATGGGTCAACATTCACAGCTAGCTTTCGTCCGTCGACGGATCTCGAACTTTCAGTTACCAAAGCGTCCGCAAATATTTCCACGGACGAAGGAATCCTCTTCGGTTAACTGTAATTCTATTTACTTTATCCATTACTGTTCTCTCTGACAACGTTACCTGTCATTTTTATTTCTCATTCCTATTGAAAATAAAAAATGAACAATTTTCGATACAAAAAATAAATACTTCTTAGAAATATTCCAAATGGTCAATCGTATATTGTAAAAGATTTTTAAAATATTATTCATATTAACTTCACCACGTTTTCTAGTCACTATTATTTATTCTTTTATTTATTTATTAATCCAGTATATAAAATAATTTATTAACTGCATCATCTAGTATATAAAACTCTGAGTTATTTAAAAATATTATTAGTATATTGCATTAATAGTATAATGCATTTATTATTTAATATTACAACAGAATTATTTTACCCAAATATAGTTTTCAGGCAAAGAATTAATTGTATTTATTATTGATAGAAATAGTTTTGTGATTTTATTTAAAGTTACAATATAATTGCATAATATTATCCAATATAACTGCATAATATAATGCAATATAACTCACAGTGTTACATTTACAAGATAACTTTTTCTTGCTAAAGAAAACCCTAAGGGAGAGGGGAAAAAAAAAGATCTTAAAAGAGAAAATGTATCCACGCATGAGAGACACGTCTTCGTCACATCCTCTTTGACACATAAGAAGTTTCTTTTTGAAAAAAATAAATAAATAAAAAGCCACTTTAATTATCATTAACATCCTACTCGAGAATCTGAGCTCTTGTTATTCGTCAACGCCTTTAAAAAATGATTTAATAATTTTAATTTAACTTCGAGTATATTCTCTTACAATTTTACCAACTTTGTATTTAAAAATCTTACTTTATTATTAACATTTATATATTTTTATTATAATTAAATTGATTAGAATGATTTATTAATTTTGTATTTTTCTTTTTTTTATTAACTTGAAGAACGTTTATTCAATTAAAGTTGATTTCCATTACTTCACGAATAGCTTTCATTATACATAAATGTATATATGCATGTAAGTACTTACATATGTATGAGATAACAAGAAAAAGACAGAAAATACTTTGAATTATTTAAAGCACATCCTCATTTCTCTCTTTTACTTTCTTTCCCTTTACTCCTATATCTATCCTACTCTTCTATTCATTTAATTTTTCATTCAATTTGAAAATTTTTCTCTTCAAAATTCCAGACAACTTGAATGACATTTAAAAGATCTTATCTTTTCGACTACCATTCACGATATTTAGGTATCTAACCAGATAACCATCTCGTTTTTATCTCTTCTTCCTATTTTCATTCAACTGTTCTCAAAACGACTTTTATTTTAATTTTTCAAAAATAATATTTTAAATAAATTCCATTAAATATCAGAATAAAACAAGGTGATAGTTTAAGTCTATTTTTATTTCATTTGATCATGGATAGAATAATAGAGAGGATAAGACCATTGAATAAATATCAAATAGGAAACCAGGACAAAAATAATTTTCTAAAATTCTTGTAAATAAAATCTATTAGAAAGTTATGGATTACATTGATCTTTCATTCTCTTTCTGTGTCTCTCTCACTTGAAAAAAAAATTGTAAAGCTTTAAAAATTATTATTCGTTACATACTTATTTCACAATACACGTGAAACTTCAAGTTTTATTAAAGTGTTAAGCTCCACCAGGCAAGAAAGGCGTTGCGTGAGCGCACATAGAAAGCATCGTATTTCATATCCCATTTCTCTTCTCTCTTTCTCTCTCTCTCTCCTTTTTTCTCTATTTTTATCTCTCTCTCTCTCTCTTTCTATACTACACTGTCGTATATATCGAAAGTCTCTTTTTCCTTCTGCATGCACCACAAATTGCAATATTCAAGCTTTCTACCTAGCCGAGCTACTTCGCTTGTTGCATAACAGCTTCCATGTACTTTCAACCTTATCTTCTTTCTCTCTCTCTCTCTTTTCTCATCTCATCTCCCTTTTTCACCTATCTAAAGCCATCTTTTACGAAAGTATAAAAGCTCGTAATCATACTGGCCTGTTATTCGATCCCCGAAGCACATCATACATGAAGTTTATAATTAATAATGCACGGTCATTTTTAATTTAATCCAATGTTACTATGCTACTTTGCACATAGATTTTCTTTATATTCTTAAACTTATACTTTTCGTAATATATTTTCTTTATCTATGTTATCTTATCTTCTTGGTCGAGTAAAGTTATGCAGAAAGCTACTCAATCTCTCGATGAAAACTAATGTAAAAATTGAATAAATTTCTTACAAATAAATTTATATTTATTTCTATTAAATATTTGATCATATTTTAAGCAACAAAACAAATATACAATAGTAGAAAGGATTGAAAAGAATATTATTTTAAAGTTTGGATTTATTATATTTTTCTTTTATTATGGATTATGAATTTGTAAGGAAAACGAGCCTAAGGTGATCGTTAACAAGTTGTAAATGGCTTGTAACAGAGTGACGACGACAACTTGAGAGAGTAGTGCAACATCTGCGATGTGACATGGTTTGTCCTTAGTCCCCCATGCTCGATTGCACCTACTATCATCCTCTCTCACTCACTTACTATGCGTTCCACTTTAGGTCATGTCCTACCACGTTCGGTCTTTTACTACCAACACTATTCCATATACATATACATGTTCAACCTAAACCTATTCATTTTGACACGAATTATTCACGTTATCCCATTTTACAATATTACACTTACATTTAAAATTATTCAAAATAATTACTCTATTTTGTCTTTTTCATCAAAATCATGTTTGATTAAACAAAGATAACGAACGAGAGAATACGAAAAAGAAGAAAAACAAAAAAGTAAACTTCCATCTCAATTAATAATATTCCAATATTATTCCACGTTGATTTTATTCTCCAAGTTCTCGTTTTCCATCATCTGCAAAGGTTTTATCATCGTAAGTATAATTAAAAATATATATCTTTCGAATATAAAATACATTTTTAAAATTCATTTACTTTCTCTCTGTGATAATAAAATGTGATATTTGTAAGATGACAAAAATATATGTGAATCTGTTTGAAATAATTACGTGTTCGAATGAGAAATTGTTTGAATATAGACAAACATTTCAAACAATTCTCTAATCATTATTCGCCTAAAGACATATCGTCTTTCTCATTTCTAACAATAAGAACGATTCCATTTTCCCCTTTTGTGATACATTTCCCCACTCTTACAAGTTAATTAGCAGTTAGTACAAACAATTACTTGAAAAGCCTAGAATCCACTAGACAAGGTTGGTATGCAATCTATTGAATAGATACCCTTGTAAAATATTACGCTAAACCAATGAGCTTTCTCTTTCTCTCTCACTCACTCTCTCTCTCTCTCTTTCTCTTTCTCCTTTCCATCCCTCACAACTCTACTCCTCTTTCTCTCTCATTCTCTCGTTACGTGTTCAGTTCTCTAACGTTTACACAAGGACATTTCCCATTTAAGTTAGGAATATAGCGAGAATGTATAATAGTTTAAACTGGATTCCATGAAGACCCTGTATAACATTTCATACACACTGTAATACAGTAAACAATGTTACCAAAAACGAGGTTGGTTTACCGATCGGTACCACAGTATTCTCACATCTTCATCTTTTAACTCTCTGTTATAGAGGTAGTTATGCTTATTAAATCATTCAAACGTATATGTAATATTAATAAATAGTTTTCTCCCAAAATATTTTTCTATTCACCTGACATTGAGATTTTATTTAAGCTTAGTTAATCATATTGGATTGGTATAGAATCTCAATGTTGAAAATATTAACGAGAGAGATGATTGAAATTGGCTTGACAATGTTTTTTTACTATTTTAAGAACACACAATCGGGACCTTGGATAGTTCAATGAATTAATTCGATGAATAGCTCAACGAAAGTCAGTCGACTGTCAATTTTTCACGGTTCTTAAAACATATAACAAATTAAATCAACGATCACCGATACGTCACAGAAACTGTATCCAAATGAAAATGAATGGAAGTAGATTGGATAAAAATTAAATTAAATCAAAGCAAAAAATATGAGAGTGTTAGTTTTTTAATCGATACATCGAATAATTAAATATTTAGTCGATTGATTTAAAATATAGGATAAAGTCTTGTTGATAAGAAATCCGTAAGCAATTTAATAGTATTTACTGTATTAAAACTTTCCAATAGGAAATAGAACAGAATCACGTAATCTATCTTTGCAATAGCTATCGAAAATTATCAACTATAGTGTATAGGAAAACTCGGTATTGAAACACTCGGTTATAAAGGGTCTTAACCTTCTAAAACAATGAACAAAATTTCAACTCTTTACCTCCTCTCTCTCTTTCTCTCTTTCTCTCTCTTTCTATCACACAAAAACGCTTTATAGTTTGTAATAGCGTAGAATTCAGAGCCCCTTTCTGTTAATATCACTAGTATAAGAAAAAAAAAGAAAGAAAAAGGGAAGAAAAAGTGTGGAGGTTGAAGGTGGTAAGGGGTAGGAAGAGAAATAAGAAGGGGAAAGAATGTAGCCTGGAGAGTTTGGTATGAAAACAACTCTCGTGTTCTTTGCTGTTCTGAACAAAGATTAACAAAGTTCTCAGCACGCTCGAGTTGTGTGCGGCTTATTTCCTCGCCGCAATTTTTCCCATCCTCGTTTTCTAAACGGGTAAAAGAAAATGGAAGAAAGTGTAGGGAAAAGGGATGGATTGGAGATAGAAAGAAACGAAGAGAGATAGAAAATAGCAAGTCGATTAATCGAAATCAATGCTCGGTGAGTTGAGAATGACAAAGGAAGAGACTTTGAAAACAGGTTCCTCTCGATCAAAGGAAAACCGCGACAGATTCTTCTCTTTCTCTTTTTCTTTCTCTGTTTATTTCTACCCCCCACGAGTTCTACCTTTCCCTATCCCTCCATTCCCTTACTCTATCTGTTTTCCTTTCATGCAAGAAATGTGTACTCAAACACTATCACAAAATACTGTTACTTCTACGCATTCTCTGAAAGATCAAAGGGAAGAGAAGTTGGTAATTACTGACACTTTAATGAATGTTATATTTCGATAGTAATACCTTCTATCTATCTCTATCTCTCTCTCTTTTTGTTCAGTAATATCTTTAGTAAAGAACTACTGCCCTCTGCGGTGATACGTGCTTCGCGGATTCTACCAAACACGTACCGAAATGCTTTGTTCGGTGCCACTCACTGTGAGAGTAAAGATAAACTTGGGATCTTCGTTTTGCTGAAACCATTATCACGCGACGGGATAAAAGAAACAAAAAATACTATTTAATAAAAGAGAATGATAGAGAAAGAGAGAGAGTGAGAGGATGGAGATAAAATTAGATATGTTTGGTAGTTATATTAAATCTTTGTAGTAAAAGGTCATCCTACGTTGTGAAATTTCATTGGTAAAAATTGTATTGAGACCATCATCGTTAATGAATTAATTTTTTTTATTATACAGACAGATAGAGAAATAAGTAAAGTGAATTTTACGAGTCGAATAAAAATTATTAAATCAATGTACATGTATGTATTATCAATCTTATATAACAGAATGATAAAACGTCAATTGTACATCTTCTAGAATTTCCAAAATATAAATAGAAGAAATAAATTTTCATTTAGAATTATTTTATGATTTTTATAGATTGGTTTAATACACTTGATTAATTGTTTTAACACGATTGAAATAATTTATAATAGTTTTATAATTAATCTTCTGAATGATTAGATAGAAATTTCTTTCTGAAATTAAAAGAACACACAAGGAAGAATATTTAAATATTTTGTAATATTATATAATTTTATTTTAATCATGGGGATTAATAAAAATCAAGTTATTGGATATAAAAATAAAAATATGAAAAGAACGTTTCTCAGTAACTTCTGAGTATCGTGGTCTGATGGTTGGTCATCCACAGTATGTACACCAAACTATCAGAAAAATTCCATTCCCGTGAGAGGAATGTGAAAGATAGAGAGAGAGAGAGATAAAAGATTGAAGAATGAGGATAGAAAAAAGAGTGGGACGAATGGAAAATAGAGTAAAAGATGGTAGGTCAGCGATTCTTTCGTTGGTTATTTCCGGTAGATCGGAAAAGTTGCTTTTCGCGAGACTCATGCCGTCAACATTGCTTTTCACGTCGATCGGCCAAAGAATGGCCATGAGAAAACGTTATCGAGAGTGATATTACATTCGGGGCCATACACATGAGAGTGGGTGACGGAGGGTGACGGGGCTGGCCGGGTTCTAGAGAGAACGGAAGTAGAAGAAGAAAGGAAGAGAGAGAGGATGAGAGTAAAAAAAGGTAAAATGCTTGAAGTGAACTCGTGGGAGGTAAAAGAGGGGAGAATCCCTTTTTGCTCGTCGACCTGATCGAAATGACCCGGAACGTTGCCAAAGACGATAGTTATCGCCTCGATTTAGCGTACAATAAAATGAAATATAAAAAGGAATATAAGAAAAAAATAAAATAAGAAAAATAAGGAAAGAAGAAAGGATAGATAATCGGAGAGAAGTTTAGGTCAAGGGGAAAACATAGTGGTGTGTGAGGAGTATAAGGGAAGTAAAACTCTTGACAGGAGGGATGAGGTTAAAAGACAACATCGATTATGATACTTCTTTCTTTCTATACTTTAGATAATAAACGTACTTCAACTGATTTTTAACGTTCCATTAACGATAAGTTACTTCTTAAATACACCTCCATTCTAACCCATCGTGCCAGGATTTTTCGTTTATCGACAATGAGATTTTCCACAATTTTTTCTTTTTTTTTTAAATCGCAAAAGGTGGGGTGGGGGAAGAGGGTATTTCTGGAGTCAACGATCGATCTGAAACCATCTGGTACGGTGACCCGGTGTTATCGGTGCTTCCAAGTAGTCCAGCCAAGATTTTGTCAGCCGAAAAGGAAAGACAAAATTATGGGATAAATAAAGACATAGAATTAGAGAGAAATATTGAACCGAACAAGGAGAATCAAAGCTGTTAATTCAGTAACAGTTGAAAACTCAATTTATCTTGGATAAGTTGTCATAATTTTACGCCAGTTATAATACAGTTACCAATATCACTACGGTACCACCGTTATTACAGTTTCATTAAAATATAATCAGGTTTCTCCAACTGGGATAAAACAATATACCATCCTATATAAAATATCAAACTTATCTGACTCTCTCTCTCTCTCTTTCTCTCTCGCATAACTTGAAAATGAACAATTAATTAGTTATCCTAGGAGAAATTATACACAAGAACTGTTTAATACAATTTATTACTTTAGAATATTGAAACTTTCATCTCTCTATCCTCCCCAATCCCCCTCCTTTTCTTATTTGAACGATTTTAAAATAAAGAATTTTCTATAAATAAAATCATTGAAAAATAATATATTAACAATCATAATCATTCAAATACACATTACGTGTTTGTTATTATTAATCATCGAATTTCCTTTAATAATATTTAATCAAAACTTTTTACGAGTAAGAGGAAACATTGATTGAAATTATGAAACTCTAATTGAGAGAATATAGTTGTATTTGAAAGAAATAAATATTGAAATAAATCTACCATGAGAGGAAGAGAGAGAGTTGATTTCAAATCAATAGTTTGACAAATATTTTTGTAGAAATCGATGGGTACATGAAGAGAAGAAAGAAAATAAATGAGAGAACTTAAACTTTTGTTTTAGATCGAAAGTCCATGTAATGTATACATAAAAGGTACTTTTCTGATTCATTCATCATAACCGTGTATGTGGAATAATCGATATTGTAATTGAATTGTCATGGACTCGTGGTCTCGAACGAGAATAACTAACCAACCCAACATTTTACAAAACTCTCGATGAACATTCCATGTATTTCTACCAACCCCCTCTCTATTTCTGTGTACATGTGTGTGTGTGTGTGTAGAAGGGGGGTATGTGTGCAACCAGAAACGCTTCAACAAAAAAGCCAATCCACTGTGATGAGGTATTTTCTCTGGCGGAAAGAACCCGTCAACAAAGCATTTATTATCGTCGTGTTTCATCTACACGAATAAACAAGAACAACCGGATATTGCTCCATTGATAAACCGAAGAAATAACGATAAAAAACATAGCTTATCGTTTGCCCACTTCCGTTTGATTACAATTTATTTATCAACTATTCCTTAGATAATAATACTTTCTTTTTTTGAATGTGGAGAATGAGAAAGAGAGAAAGAGAAGATTACAATTTTTAAATGAAAAACCACCACCCTTGTTCATTCATTCATTCGTTCGTTCGTTTGTTCATTCATTCGTTGATTAATTCATTCGATCGTTTGTTCGTTGGTCTATTAATAAATTTCCACATCAAATTAGAACCGTCTGTATGGTTAATTTCACTTAAAAGGAATTTAGGATAAATAGGATGAGTTTTATTTAATTTTACACTGGGTTTTAATATTTTCTTACTCAAACTATTCTGATTTATTAAATTTTTGGATTGAACCATCTTATTTATATTTATTTTGTTGTATTATATTCTTCATTCCATTCAAATAATAATTATTATTATTATAATAATAATAAAATTATTAATGATAATGAGAAAGGAAAAAGAAAGGAATTTAGAATAAATAGGATGAATTTTATTTAATTTCACACTGGGTTTTAATATTTTCTTACTCGAACTATTTTGATTTATTAAATTTTTGGATTAAATCAACTCATTGATATTTATTTTGCTGTATTATATTCTACATTTCATTCAAATAATAATAATAACAGAATTTTTGATGAAAATGAGAAAGGGAAAAAAAATGAGGGAGTGAAAAAGTGTATGGAATATTTATTCGCGTCTCTTTACGCATACGTGAGTTCTTTTCCTTCCTCGTTACAAATGCAGCAACATACATCGTGACAGACCAAAAACGGTCCAGTATAGTAGACGTATGCAAAAGGAAACTGCAATGCGGTGGTACTCGAAGAAAGAAAGATCAAGAATGACCAAAAAAGATGACATTCAAATATACATTCTTATTTTATAAATTTAATCCATTCTTTATAATGAATTTTTCTTTCTAACTTTTCAACATTTTTCTCAAATATCAACTCGTATGAAATACGAAACAAGAATAATTATTATTAAATTGAAAATATAAAATATTCAAATAATTTTTCTATTATTTTTCTCAAACCTCAAATTAATCACACAGGAATATATTTTCTTTTTTATAAAATTTTACCATCGAAGTAGTAAAAAAAAAGGATAAAAATTGTATTTAATGTTTAAAATAGATACCAGAATTTTGTTTGTTTGTTTCAATAATAATTAATTGATTTAAAGAAGACCCAACAAGAGTTGTTGTTTGTCTATCTTTCTTTCTTACTTTCCTTCCTTCTTCTTTTCAATGAAATCTCATTTAATTTTCTAATCCCAAGAGAGATAAGGGGAGCAATGGTTCGTCCCTAGCTGATTGCGGTCGTGTTGCGTGACGAGTGACATTTCACTTCCTTCAGACCCTACCAATCACCGGACATTACCGCTCATTCGCAGCCATACAAAAGACCCGATGAAAGTGCAAAGGTTACATTTCGCAGCCCCGGGAATGCATTTTTAAGGATTCATAGACTATATAACAACCTACTAAAGTTGAACACTGAACTTTTCAATTATACTCGATAACAATTCAAATCTCACTTTTCTTCTCAAATTTTTATACTCAAATATATTTTTAATATTTATTAAATATAATTTAACTCATTCTTTATTAAAAACTTATCTTTACAAAGTATTTATATATTTTTGTTAAATATTAACAGAAAAATAAAACACGAATGATTATAAAAAAGAAAATTGAACGAAGAAATTGGAAAAAAAACAAAAATCCCCCAAAAAAATCATTTTCTTTAGGATTTTTTTTTTTCTATGCGTCTATGTTCTATTTCTTCTTCTCTTTCTATCCGATCTATTATTATCTATCGTCCCCAAAAAACGTAAAATTCGCGAACGACATGAAAGCTAATCGCTAGCCGATGTTCGAGCGTGAAACTTTGTTTGAAGCTGGTGGAAGCTGGAGCGCACAGTAACCGTCCGGTAAGGTACGGTAGCATGAACGCATTTGCGATGATGCTTTCAAAAGAGGAAAATAGAATATATATTTGCAGCTTAGTCTATCCTCGTCTATCTTTCTGTCCTATACGAAGAGCATATCTCAGCTTTGATCAACGAACCATCGAACGAAGAACCCAATCGGTGAATCGATCCAACAAATCTCTCTCGTTCGTCAAACAATACTCGTTTGATTCCCTTCTTTTTCCCTTTCTTATCAAATTTTACCAATATTTTCTTTATATCTATATTATTAATAATATTTTTCCTTTTATTTTCAAATTGTTTCATATTTTCTTTTACGAGTTTAAATCCTTTTATGTTGGTCACCTTTCAAGTCATGCAAGTCGAAATAATTTTACTTCTTTCTGCAATATAATTTATACTACTTTCAAAAGAATAGATTTAGAAGTTAATTAAGATCTGTTAAATGAATTTGATTTAATATTTAAGAAACTAAAATTTAATTCCAATGAAAGATTAATTACACAACCATAAGAACAGATCTTTAGGACAGGTTTTAGATTTCGTTAGAAAATCCTAAACACTCTCTAGTTAGGGAAAATTTATTCATCCACTTATGGTAACACCCAAACGTGAAATCCGGGACACTGTTTATCGGCTAGTAGAGATCCAAGTAGTGAAAACGATTTAATTCCCATTTCCCAGTTGGTATATTTGCATAAATAGCAGTAATGAACGTTCATTCGCGAATCTAGAACGGCGTCAACCGAATATAAAGTCTCGTCGATGGAATCTGTTACATAGAAACACACATACACACACACACACATGCACACACATGCACAGAAACACAGAGAATAAGAGAGGAAAGTTAACGGTCATAACAAATTACACCACACGATGTAACCTGTACTGTTTTAATATAATTATCATCTCGGATAGTTTATGCTCGAGAAGAACCTGTCAATTCTTTCAACCATTCAACATCTGCCACTGTCATTTTCATATCCCGTTATTCTCTTTTCCCCCTCCCCTTTTACGGGGCTACTAGCGCATCCCTTTTCCTAACCCCTCACGTTTCTTGATTATTCTGCTACGTAAGTACCTTTTCCATTTCACTATGTGTCTCTGGGTATATTACATTGTCAGTGAATTCCTTCGTAGGGTTTATATCTCCTTTGTTGTTTCTATTACAATTTACTGGACGTTTCTCTTTTACAAACACACACACACACAGAGAGAGAGAGAGACACTCTTCTTCTAATTCCCGGAAATTACTAATGTTCTGTCAGACTGACAATGTTACGTTAATTACTTTCTTGTTAAACATAGAGAGTTATGCAATTAAAAGATATAATCAAAGGATACAACAAAAATCATTCACGAAAAGAAGGACAAATATTTTACACTGAATCTTAGAAACACGTGGTATTACCCCTATTTTGAATGGTTTTTATAAAAAATAAAAGTTATTAATATTTTAATAAATATAAACAAATATAATTCTTTTTAAATATCTATTTAATATCTATTTTTAATTTATTACACAAATATTAAATTATTTATTGATTAAATTATTATTTTTGATATGTTTGATCATTGAATTCTAATCATTTAAATTTTGTTTTTACTTTAATTGGATTACTTTTTTCAGTTTAAATAATTCTTTTCAAATTAGCACATTGTTTCTTGAGAAATTATTTATTACGTTTTAATAAATACTTCCACGTATCTACGCACGTTACTTCTCGATCTAATTTTCGATATTGAAACTATATATGTGTGTGTGTGTGTATGTGTAATTACCTTTCGAGCTAAGTACTACACGAGGAATATAACTTTCCTCGAATATCGTCTTTACCCCCAAAGAGAATCTCCTTCGTCTAATTCAATTAGAAACTCTGGTTAATCCCATTAACATCCGAATAATCCTATCCTTATCTTACCATTTCGAAAATGTTTTTAAACGGGATTGGTGGTGGACGGGGTGGACAAAAAGAATCAAAATAAATCTATCAAAAATAACTCTTTGACAATATTTTCATAATATAAAAAATACGAGTAGAATCTTGTAAAATGATTCGAAAACAAACGATTATAAATTTCTAATACGGTCACTTCATTTTTCTTTTCTCAAACATCTAACATTTTTTATTTTCAGTACAAACAATTACTTCTTATTCTCCTTCCTCGTAATTATTTTAAAATATGTTCAGAGTCCTATTTGTTTTTTTTTTACATTGTGGCAACATATTCCCAAGTAAAATAATAAGAAAAATTATCCCAGTCATAAATTTTCTAGTCCGAGAATCTGAAAATACTTCTGTCACAATGGAAACGTAAACGAAAACGTTAATTGCAATTTAACGTTAAATCCTTGTTCCCTAAACCACCTCAACCCTCCTTCTCTCCTCCTCTCTCCATCCTTCAACCTTTTCCACCCACCGCTCATTTTCTTTCTGCTCGTTATTATTCGACATTTTAGCACGTAATGCATACGTAGTCGTCGTCATCATCATCCCTGGGTACGAGTGCACGGCATGCAAATTACGTCGTCTCCTCTAATTCTTAATTACTAAAGAGAACGAATTTTCTCGAGTTTCGTCGACGGATTACGCAACAATATTTTCTCTCGCTCTACGATACTCCCTACAAAAGTAAAAGAGAACAAAAATAAAATGAAAGAGAGAAAGAGAGAAAGAGAGAGAGTGTGTGAGAATGACTAAGAACCGTTTCGAGGCTAAACTGGCACAATATAACCGTGTGGTTATCCTTAAGTGCTATTTCCGGCGTGTAATTCCGTGCGTCATTAAAATAGTTAATGTGCCGTGACGTAACGTAGAAACCTGAAGGATTGTTAGCACTCTCGGTGAAACATTATTTCGGCTTGAGCTACGAAAAACCGACACCCGTTGGGACGAAAAATCTGCTGTTACTTAATAAAGACTTTATTCAAGGACAAAGGGAACCAAGATGACTGAAGATAAAAAGACATACGTATATGCACTTTATATATATGTGTATGTATATGTATATATATATAATGAAAGAAAAGAGAATGGAAAAGAAAAAGGGAGAAAAAGAAGATAAGGGAAAGTAGGATTGCATTTCCATTAGTTAATTTACTTCCCTTGCACAGTCCCTTTTTTTTTTTTACCTTAAAACTGCTTGCAGCAGCACTCAGACACGTCCACGCAAAGTATCCACGCTAAACCCAGCGGATCACAATTAAAACTCTTCCTTCTTTCTTCTTTATCCACCATCTCTCTTACTTTCTCAATCTCTTCGTTCACGCGAAATAGAGATGCAGTTTAAGAAAAAGTACAATTAGACGAATGAACTAACTGCATGCCCAGGACTGACGGTTTATTTCAAAACTTTTCGTTTCCTTTTCCTAGTTTGTTTTATATATTTCTCTTTTATATTTCTTTCTCTTCTTATTATTCTTCTTCTCTGTTTTTTCTCTTTGTACCATAGATCAGTATTATTAATAGTAACAAAAAAAAAAAACGAGAGATTCTTTTCATTATCATCCTCAATACATTCGATTTAATCCTATTTTTTATCTTGGATTTCAATCGTGGATTTTAATAGAAATAAGTTTCTTCATTGATTTTCTCTGCTGTTTTAAGATCCTTCGTAAAATTTTCTTGATATTGGGATAAAGCTAATCAATGAATATGGTTGTTTAAACGAAAGTATCTTTACGATGAGACTTATTTGAAAGAAGGATAGAGAGAAAAAAAATATATTAAAGGATGGTCTTACGATTTAAACGTTTCGACCCTATGCAAGCGTTGCCATAAAGATATTTCACTTTAAATTCAAAGGCACCTCGTTTAACTCTCTCTCTCTCTCTCTCTCTCTCTCTCTTTCTTAGTGTCACTTGAAGCTCGAGTAAAAGTATGGCATGCTTTTTAGAAAGTAAGATGGGTCTTATGTATGAACGGTGAAATGATATATCTTCACCTACTCTTCCTAAATTTATGTTGAAAATTATTAAAGATAGGGGAAGAAAATAATTTCAAATTTACGATGGAAGAAGATTTATTTTTTTTCTTAAATAATAAATATTATATTATTATTTAATTATAACTCATTACTATATCATCATTTTGTCAAATAGGAAGAATATTTTTTTATTTTGGTTGATCACACGACTACAGAAAAAAAAATATATTCATCTACCAGGAACGAATGAATGAATGTACGAACGAACGATGAAAATCGATTTATCAATTCATGAAATTTCCGTAGATGCAACTCTCTTCCCCTCCTTTTGAATCTCCATCATCCGAATTAATTGCAAAACGGATTAAAGTCCGATTAATCGATCGATCGTTTTATTAAAACCAAATCGATAATACGTGTTAGACTTTTTGATCGTGACATCCATTTAACTCATGTTAATCTTGTTAATGTCTCATTAATGTTCAACCCTTAAACACACGCTTATATAATTTTTTTCCAAATTATTTTTTATTTAATTAAAATGATAGACACTTGTGTTTAATGATTTTTTATTAACGTATATAAATCCATTTTGTGTTTCTTTTTTGCCTGATTTTTAAACGATACCCTGAAATATTCTCTAACCGTATTATTAGTTTTACGAGAGAAAAGAAGAACAAAAAAAAAAATGGTTCGAATAAAAATCGTTGAAATTTTTAGTCGAGTAATATTTATTCGTGAGCTATTTTCGTTAAAATACCAGCTGTTATATCGTGATAGTAAAAAACACACAATTTATCACAAAATTAAATTTATAATTCTAATCAAAATTGCAAATTATATTCACACGAATACAAGGAAGGTACCCACAATCTAAATCTTTCTTTTTTGTTAATCAATATTTCAATAAATTTATTATTATTATATTATTATATTATAAAAGTATTATAAAAACATAATATTATAAAACTCCTATTAAAATGTTGAATAATTTTGAACTTTGAAATCGAGTTAAGAGTACACAACTATAAAATGACAAACTAATGAAATCAACTACATTAAATGATCTATAATTTATTTTTTATTTGTTAATGAAAGATGTATTTCTGTCTTCCCATAACCCAATCTCCAATAATTCATCGTAGTAAAATACAAAATCAAATATATTTAAGAAGTAATGTTAGAAAATTGTTTAAATATTCAACTTAATGGTAATATCGTGTCAATGCTTCTACACATGTATGTGTGTGTATGTGTGTGTGATAACCCAATTTCGAAAATATCAAACTGACTAAATTGGTTCACATCTGATTACTATAAAACGGTTCTCGAATTTTCAAAATCGTCATTGAGAAGAGAGAGGTTTATTATTATATGTTGAAAATCTTTCTCCATTATTACCTCTTTCTCGTATTCAGATAATATCACTATATAAAAATATACAATACAATATATATATATATATATATGTATGTGTATATACGTGTAGCAGATTAATTCGAAAATCTGGGAACACGATAGAACGGAGAATTATCGATGCGTCCTACCAGATTACTAAAATTTCGGTGACGAGCATTGTAAATTTATGCTTTGCAAAATTGTATAATACGACAAAATTAAAGCTGTCACTGTATCCGTATTATATTATACATCCTATTGAAAAATGGTATATGTAAACAGGTTAAACATACGGGACGAATAGATAGAACTACGTGATTAACGTCAGTAATATGCTAAGTAATGCTGAATTTAAATGCAATCCAAAAATAAACAAGTGAATAAAAATATATACACTTGTATATATAAAAAAATATTTATATATACATGTATGTGTGTGTGTGTGTGTGTTATATATTGAAGCAGGGGAATATATATTTCAAAGGAAGAATCGTAATGGTGGCACATTTACACCCGCGTTTCGAATCGGCTCTCATTTATTACAGGAAACGACCCATCCTCCGGACGTGTTCACGTTGCAGATTTCGAAGGCTTCATTGTTAACAGAGACGATATACCGTCTCCTAAAACGCAATCAGGAACGTTATCCTAAATTACTAGAGCTCGGCGTAACTAGAATTATCGTTGAATGCGAAACGTTCTAGCATACTCGTGGAAACGTTATAACCTTGCTGGAATGATTAATATCACTAAGTTTTGCAATTGACACTGTTATGCAAGACATGGGATACTGGAGTAAGATGAGATAATATAAGTACACATAATATAATACTAACTCTCTCACTCTCACATTCTCATACACACACACATACAGAAATTTCTCCAAGCTAAATTTTACAAATGAAATAACTGGAAATATTTAGAAATTCTACGAGTGTTGGTGTAATTATTGATATACACCCCCTCAACATGGGTATTGTAATGAAATATTATCTTTCAAAGCTAAAGGGAGAAAAAATACAAATGATTTTAGACATATGAAGAAGAAAACAATGATTATGGTCTGATGGGAATGAATAGAAAGGGTGAGAACAAGCCATTATCGTATAACGGCAACCCTGTCCGTGGTTTTGATAGTCCATGTCACCGTCACGACGGAAGATTAACCGTTTGCTGTCACTTTTCGACCAACGTTACCAACCCACACTCCCTCTCTCTGCTCTTTTCCCACTCCCTTGAGTTATCAGATTTTCCCTAAAATCCGCAAAACGACGCTAATTTTCTCCAACGTCGACGTTAACGTTTCAACGTTTTATTTGTTTAACACCTTCCACGTTATCTTACATCAAATTTTATCCTAATTCTGTAATTTAATATTACTTAACAAGCCCTCTACTAAATTGAACATTTTGTTTTTTTAATATTAAATAAATTTATGCAACGAATTAATATGAATCATTTCTCCAACCTATTATACTGCTGATTAAACACAATTTTGAGAACGTATTATTACAATTATTTATTAGAAATATTGATTTATTAGTGCACTTTAATCGAACTTATGTTCTATGCAAGATTGGACAAAAATTTATGTTAAAGATAAATTAAAAAATAAAATTAGTAACGTGGTATTTCAAAAACTAATTATTTTTTAAAAAAATCTGTCATTTAAAATAAAATTCTAAAAGTCACTGACCCAAGGATAAAGTTAGAAATCTAAAATAGTCAGAAAATTTAGATCACAATTCTATTATTCAAGTAAAATCTAATCTATCTTAACTTAAATGAATAAAAGAGAAAATAATTGAAGTAACCTTTTATTTGTTCTTAAAAATACTTGTTTCTTTAATTATAAGTCATATTATTCTCTACTAGCATTCCCATTTAACTCATCTATCAAATCTAAGAGTAGTTTCATGCAACAAGATTATAACAAAAATATTATGATCGATTTTAACCACGTCAAACTGTAATATCATCAACGACGAGAGACCCAATTCCTCATGGTTTGATCATTAACGACATATCGATACGAGTAACATCGTTTAATCACATCCAGTTCAAGATTATTTCTGATCTAACCGATGAAAGTTATCTTCCGTTTCTCATTTGATGATCCAAGTAGATGAGAATGTCGATAGAATGCAAGAAGGTTCTTAACAAGGATCGAGTTTCTCGATGTAACCTGTTGCCAATAATTTCTTCGATCAGGCCAATCCACAAAATTCATTCCATCTCTCTCTCATTCTCTCTCTCATTCTCTCTCTTTCTATTTCTATCAAGCTATCTATCTATCTCAGTATCTCTCTTTCTATCATCTCTGTCAAATAAACTACTTCGTCTTCGTGCTTCTCGAAGCGAATATTGTCACACGTCGGTGAACTTTCGAACGGTGATATGAGCGATTAACGAAGTGAACATCTTTCAAAGATCCATATCTAAGCAGTTTATAACAAATTTCTCCTATAATTACCATCAAAGGATCGATCAATTATTTCATTCACATAACACGTTATTAAAATCATCTTCTTCTTCTTCTTCTTCTTCTTCTTCTACTTTTTAGTTTCATTTTTCTTCTTTTAACTTTCTTCTCATATTCAGATGAACGAACGAATGAACAAAGACGTTATCTTCGTATTAAAAATTTGGAATAAGAAAACTAACAACTTAAATATGTTTAATGTGAAAATTATTAAAAGTTCAAATGAAACATTCACATGGAAGTAAAGAATTATAGAATAAAATTTACTTATACTTTTAATATTAAATTTATTTACCAACTATAGTATCCATCAAAGAGTATGTTCCAAGTGAATTGCTAAAAAAAGCTCGACAAAATTTTTGATATAACTCTCTCTCATTCGAGAGTTTTTCAAGTAACTCGGGAAACGAGATTACTTGGTACGAAATCAGGGAATGATTCGTGCCATAAAACTGATTACTCTACTCCGTAACCACGTTGAATTCATCTTCGATCGATTTTTATCCTCATCTCATATAAAACCCTTCCTTCCTTCCTTCCTTCCTTCCTACCTTCGTTTTTTTTTTTTTTAACTTTCACGAGTTCTCAACGAGCCCTTTTGTAAACCCCATGAACGCGACGTACGAGTTTTCTAACCGATCGTACCTAACCGTTTCTTTCTAATTAACGAGAATTCATTTTATTCTTTTCATAGAATATCTTTTCGAAGGTTACATATATGTAGAAATTGTGAAAAAATAAGGACTGTGGATTGACTGAACCGAGAATCGAACCACGAATCTTTCACTGAGTTATTCACTGAGTTATTCACTGAGCTAATCAACTAAATCCCAATCGATCTCCTCTCACGATCACTGCTTAAGTTTGATGTTAAAATAGCATGTAAGCCCTAAATCCTACATGTGTGGTTACATCCAAAGTAACAAAACTAATTCATCATATTTTCTATGCTAACTGCACATGCATTGAAATGACTATCGCATATTTCACAAATCCTGAATCAAAATTTGAGTTAATAAAAATATATAAACAGAGTATAAAAAAGTTCTACGTACAAAAAAGAATCCCATCGTATAAAACAAACAATCTTATCCATAATTTATACAAGTTTTCACCTACACAAGAATCATTCGATTAAACCATACAAAATATTAGAATTAAATACATACACCTATCTTTATATATTACATAGCAATATATACAAACTGAATACTAAAGTTGTCTTTGAATAAAAATAAAGAGAGTGAAAAGAGAATGAAGATCGTGCGAGGATCTTTCTTTTGAAAACAGCCATGAACCAGTTTCGAACGATCGGAAATTCCGACTAAAAGAAAACACATCCTTTCTATTCTTTTACTTTTCCTACGACATCACACTGTTATCTTCGATATATCTTCCCTATCGATACGAATGGAAGAAGAAAAAAAAAATGAAGAAAAAGAATTGATATAAAAGACTTCTTCTCTCCACCTCTTCCTCTTCCTTCTCCTCCCCCGTTTTCAGCTTTTCGTGAACACACCCTCTCGTGGTGCACATGTGTGCGTGCACGCGCGCTCATTAAGGAATAAAAAATTCTCTCCTTGCTATATATACTCTGAATATTCCGTGATGGAATTTATGCATGTTGGTGCCATTAAGATTTTTAGTCACGTAATACCTTCCCTTCTATACTCACCCTCCCCTCCTCTCATTCCTCCTATTCCACCTTCTTCTTCTTCTTCTTCTCCACCTCCTCCCCAAATCATCTCAACCCTCTCGAAATACGCTTTCGAGACGAAGAGAAAGAGTAAGTGAGTGAGGGATAGAAGTAGCATGAAATCTACACGAATGGATTTTCCGAAACTAATTTAAACCCAACGCCAACTGAATTGTTCGTCTACGTTTTTATTTCTATTTCTTTCTTTCTCCTATCACATGAATATTATTCATATCTATGCAGAGAATAATAATTTAATGGTTAAGTTTATTTAACTTTCTTGCTGTTTTAAAGATAAATAATGCATTCTCAAAGTTGTTTCTTAATTACGTTTATATAATTTTCTATAATTATTATAAATTATTTGGAGTATGGAAAGATTGAGAACAAGATAATCAAACCATGGCCAATCACATATGATCAATATGACAGTAAACGTGTTACCTGGTAAATCTGTTTCAAGTTATTTCTAACAAAGAGATTGATTCCAGTTATACTAAACGTTAATTACACTCAATTGCTACCTAATCCAATCTTATTTAGACTCGTCTCGATGGGTCCTTTAAATGCTATACAATTCGAATTGTCTTAGGGACTAAGGATATTCCCATTCCTATTATTCGTGTTCGTACACCGTTTCAGTACCCCACCACCTTGACGACGACTATTCACTATCATCCAATTTGTAAACGTTAATTCGGTGATGATCACGAAGGAAATTCAAATTCAGCTTATATTAAAGTTTAGTTTAGTTTCATTTCAAATAAATTCATCCAATATCGAACGATAGAATATATTTTTTTATTCTAAATCAAATAAACATTTTTTTCTTCAAAATATAAAAACATTGAAAAAGAGACAGAGAGAGAGAGAGAAAAAAAAAACAAGGAAAAATAAGAAAAAAGAAACGTGAAGAAAGCCATCGCGAAAAGACTCTAAGCGTGACCAGGTTTCAAAAACGTTTCAAGTTTATTTGCACAAGTTGGAAGGCTACGGTCACGAAACGAGCAACTGGAAAGAAACGAAATTCAAGTAAATCCATTGTGGTTCTTTCTCCTATTTTTTTTTTTTGATTTAAAAAACAAACAGAAGCAAAAACAATTGACAAGGTTGAATGGAAATGTGAGATAAGATTGAAAAAAAAATTAATAGAAAATAATTGAAAATAAGAATGAAAATGAGTGGGTGTATGAAAAAGTACCTGACTAAACTTCAAACAGAGGTTTTAGATTAAGTGAAAAGTCGTGTTACCAGGTGGTATGGGATGAGGGATGAAAGTAAAAGGGGAAGAGGGGTTGAAAAAAACTGCGGAAAGATACCGGCGTTAGAAATTACGCGGAAGAAGAGGACTTAACTTTTCGATGGTAGACTTTTCAACGTACCAACGATGACAACGTTGACGTGCATGCTTCGAGTATTTTTCTCCTCATCTCTACCCCCTTCCTTCGATCCCCTGATCACCCCTACTCCCATCTAGCTGAGTTAATGCACTCAAATAAGGCAGGAACTTGAGATTTATGACGGGCCAAGGTAATGGAGTGCCTCCTTGCGTAAGCGCCAACGATGAATTTAACATTTTTGACGTATCGTACACGGTACGTAGTTTAGGTACGTATGCGTGATCGTTGTCAAAGGAATAAAGAAAATATTTCAAGGAAAATCAAAATTATTAACTGGTTGTGAAATATTGTACAATTAATATACAATATTATTATTATTATTATTATTATTGTTTATATATTAAATAAATAATTTTAATATAAGCAAGCAAGGAAATATTATTTCAATATAACTTTCTATTTAAATTTACTATACTTGTTAAATATCTTTTTTTTTAATTAATATAACATATTATTTTAAATGTTTGTAATTTAAAATATAACATATTATTTAAAAATTTGATTATCTAAATAATCATTGTTTTTAACCTTCATTCAATTATATTCGACACACCACAATAGTTTTTCTTCCAACCAATAATTTAATTCAGTAATTTCTCTTCAACCCTATCGAAAAACTAAACCTTTTATCCTCCTTTGGAAAAACTTCGTAGAAAACAAGAAAAAAAAACATAAAGAAAACAGAAACGTATTAAAAGAAATCTTATTTGAAACGTTTTCTCGTTCACTGTTGTATGTTTGCTATACCAACAATAAGACTTTTTCTATCTACCTCGAACTGTGCATGAATCTTCCCCATAAGAGAATCTTCTTAAGACTATTTCAGAGAAACTTTCCTATCTGATTCAAATATCTCTCTCTCTAACACTCCTTCTCATTTTCTTTTATAAGAAAAAGAAAAATAGAAAGTAAAAGTAAGAGTGAGAGTGTAAGAAAGAAAGGTGGATGTGAGTGAGAGAAAGATGGGACAAAAGAGACCAAAAAAAAAGAAAATAGAAAATAGGTGGGCGACAGATAGATAGATAGGAACGAAATAGTAGAAGTTAAAAGAGAAAGATGGTAATACGTAAAAAAAAAAAAAACCCCCCAAGAAAAGAAGAGTATTATAGTTCAAGAGAGTGAGAGAAGAACAGAGAAGGGGAGTGGAGAGAAAATGGAAGGGCTAAAATAATGGGCAAAAGGAACTGTTTCTTGACGAAACTTTAGCTTCGGGTGTATCGTAGAAGAAAAATAAATGAAAGAGGATAGAAAACAGTCGTAGAAAGAGATAGTATTAGATACGAAGATTGAACAGACAGACAGACAGACAGATAGAGAGAGAGAGAGAAATAAAACCGAAAAAGAAGGGCAGGAAGTGTGTGGGTGAGGGGTGGGGGGTAAAGGGAAAAGAGGAAAGGAAGAAAATAGTATATAGGAGTAAAAGGGCAAATAAATTTATGGGGAAAGTTAAAAGCATTGCAAGCTCAACGTTGCTGCAACACGCGCAGCCCCCGTTGCCCTCGACTTTAGACGATTTTTCATTTTTCTTACACCTTCCTTCACGTACCAATCCCCCCCGCCATCTCCTCCTCCTCCTCCTCCTCCTCCTCCTTTATTTCTGTCCTTTCTGTTTTCCTCCCATTGAAATACAAATCTTTTTTACTTTTCTCTTTTACTATTCTCTTCTTTGCACTCTTCCCTACACACACAAACACACACACACACATTTCTTTTAAACCGTACCACACCTTTTCCATGCCCATTCGTCGACTCGTTTTCTCTTTGAAAACAAATCTTCTTTCTACTTTCTTTTATTTTCTAAATCATTTAACCTTTACTTTTCACACTGTTATTTCAAATCTATATGCAAATCAATTCTAAAATTAATATTTATTGTTATATTTGACAATTAATATAAACCTAATATAATATCTTACAATTAAACTTTGTATTCAGTAATTGCTTAAGAAGATTGTACGATTTAACCTAATACTACTTGCCTGGTCATACCCTGATTTTATACTACATGTCTGACCATATATGGACAGACTACTTGTACTACTTGCAGTAGTACAAGTAAACGGCCTATATATGGTCAGACAACAAATAAATTTCCGCCGTTCTTATTAAAAAAATTAAACATTTGATGATTTTAAATGATGTAAAATTGCTTGCTGAGTTACTCCTAATATAAGTGCCTGTTTTTTTTTGCGTTTGGCACGAATTTTCAATCAATAATATTTCTAATTCTGCGTATTCGTACACTTTCAACCTTCAGTTTAAATTTATAATATATTATTCATAAAAAGAAAAAGAAAGTTGAATTTATTTCTTTCGTTAAACATAACATCGCTACAGATAGAAGAAGAAATATAAATAAAATTCAAGATACTAATGCAAATTGACTTTAATTGTTATTTTTCTAGAACTTTTCCAAATTTTTCACTCAGTGTAATTAAAGGTGTTTATTAATAATAGAATAAATTTTGTATGCACCAATTTATTGTAACCAAAGTTCGAATAAACAAATAGAAAATTGTATGGAAAAAATGACATAATTAAGGGCAAATATGTAATAAGGGGAGGATCGATAAGAGAAGGAGAGTATTACACGATCGTTAATATGTATCCGGAGGCAATATTCGATTTGAGGTCGGCCCCGTTATATTCAGAGTTGAGAAACAATATTCGGTGTCTCTTGGTTTGCTACCTCTAGTTCATGTGTAGACAATATTCGAGTCAATAATACAATACAAGTAGAGCCAGATCGATTCGTGTTCCACTGTCATCGTAGTACTATCTCAAACATGATAGGCGCTTAAGTGAATCTCCGTATAATACTCGACGTCAATAAATCTCGACTGTGTATCGATAATTCGATATTATCTAGATTAATCTCCCTATCGTTTAATTTATCTTCTAATTGAAACAAGTATTATACAAATATTACATTTATCAAGATTTTAATCATTCTATTTCTCTTTTATTCTCCACAATCTCCTCCTCTCCACAACCTCCTCTCCTTCTTTTTCTTTCTCATTTTTTTTAAACAATGTTATTCTACGTGAAATATTAATTAAATATATGGTTTATTAATTAATCGATAATATTACCTCTCAGATGTTTTAACAAAATTATCAGTTCAAATCTTAATTAATATCTAATAAAACATCTTATCAAATAAATAATATTATTTATACAAAGTTTAAAGTTCTTGATAATTTTAACAATAATTCTCAACGAGGTAAAATAATTAATTAATATTTATTTTTTCTTTTTTTTCTGAATAGAATTTTTAGTTCATATAATTGATATCGTTGATTGGACACACACACACACACACACATAAACTCTCTGCTTCCATATATGAAAATTGTAATTAACATTAATATCTAAAAATATCTAACCAAATATTACTCTGTATCTATCACGATAAAATGTTTTATTATACTTTCTATAGTAATTTGTTTTTATTTTTCTTCTTCTTTTTTATGACAATTTATTCTCATCGAAACTGAATAATTAATTAACCTAAATATATATTTTTTCCAAATAGAATTTTGAAGTTTAATTAAGAGACAAGAAACACTGGTTTCATTGATTGTAAAAAAATCAAACACACACATACACACACACACACACGAATAAATTTTGTTGTCTTAACAAGATGTTGAAATAATGTTCAAGATAAGAAATAAAATTGTCATTCCTATATACAAAACACATATACCAAGAATGTTATCAAAGATTCATACTATCACGTTTCCTTCAAGTTCTGTGAATTTATGATCCAACAGTTTACGATTCCTTTCGTTCGTGAAGAAAACAAATGAACTATCTTAATGGTAGAAAATTTTTCTTTATCTTTTTACATCTCTTCTCTCATTATTTTTTATTCCTTTTGCTTTATTTTCCTATTCGTTCCAAGTAAAAATATTTGTTAGAATACCAATCCAAACTTAATAGAATTCAATTTTACGTAAAGTAGAATAATCGTGCTTATTTCTGATATAAAAACTATTCCTCATGTGGATGATAAGAATCAAATGACTCAACCTTATCTTCTGATTCTCCTTTTTTTTATTTTTATTCACCACCTCTAACCCCTACCTCTTCCCATTCGCAAATATCAACATTTTTATTTGAAACATGTTTTCGAAAGGATACCGAAAAACCGTATCTCCAGTTTTTTTTTAATTAAATTCACATTTTTCTATATTCCAATTATAAAAATTAATTTATATCTAAAAAATCTTTTTCTGGATAAATCTGAAACAATTAGCTCAAAATGTAATCGAAACATTGCAACAGATCTTTTAGAAAATTATATTTCAGTTTGTATTTCCTCAAGCTAATAAAAAAAAGAGAAGAAATAATGAGAAATAAAAAGAATTTATGGTAAAGTAATCAAAGATGTAGTTACGTTAGAATATAAAATGTTATCAGAGAGATAATAATCAGAAATTAGATCATGTTATTTTAGAAAATACGTTCAATTATTCGTTCAATTATCCGTACATGTAAAAATAGTTATCTTCCTTCATAATTTTATTTTCAATCTAAAGAAAAAAAAAGGGGAGATATCATTTTTCAATAACAATCTTTCAATATTTCAATTCCATCATTCACTAATCGCCATTATTTCAATCCAATTGTTTTAGATATACACCTTAAGAACATTTTACATCAACATGATTAATTCTAGCATTGTTTCCAACGCGTATACATTTTCTTCTAAATTATACCCTAACATTAATCCATTGAAACATTTTCATCGTCATTTAATCTCATCTATCGTATCATTAATCATATCAAAACATTCCACTATAAATCATGTGATGAAATTATGATAATGTACTATTCCTCAAATATAATCTACAATTACACGATGTTACGATACATAATCATGATATAAAATTCATTTAAATATTTATTATAATTTTATCACATCACTTTGAATCTTTTATCAATAAAAATACAAACATTAAAACCGAAAAGGAATATGTGTGTATGTGCAATTAACAGATGTGTCACGTGACAATTGTATTCTACAACTGAGTTGGTTAATAAAATTGCAATCAACTATCGGAAAAATAAAAAGGAACATTAGTGAATGAAAAAATATTTTAAAAAATGTGGAGAAAAGAAATAGAAGGAATTTCTCACCCTCCTTCAATCCCTTCTCCCTCAACTCTGACTGCACCAGCAAGCATATTTATTTTATTTGATTTTCTTTACTGCTCATAACTCGAGGTTCGTTTCACATCGCGTGACTTAAACTCCATTTGATGCACGAACATTCTACGCTTGTAAGAATCATTACCAACACGAATTGCATCGCATAGCATTGCATTGCATTGCATTGCATCGCATCGTGAAATTCGTAGACCCGTGTCTCTAATCCTACCGCAATAACAACCTATTTCATAATCGTCGAAACCCTTGCGAAAGAATTACTGGAACACCAAAGTCTTAAAGCTCGTTATTAAGGGGAAAAAAAAGCTCATTAGACGAATTTTTTTTTCTTCGGAATTTAAAAATACTACGAACAATCTTTGAATTTCTTAGAAACAAGTTTAGTAACCTCTCCTAAGATTTGAAGTTTCAACATGATCGAATGGAAATAAAGGTTCTGCGTGTTTGTGAAGTGTTGGAAACCTAATCAAAATTCAAATAATCGAACAGAATAATAATCTTGTTCTGAAAATATACAAACTTGAAGTAATCTTCTTAATTGGAAACATAAAAATATAATTAAAAGGTAACAATGATTCTTATTTCACGAAAAGAACAGACAAGTTGGTTGAGGTTGGTGGGAGGAGTTCGGGGAAAGAGAAGAGAAGAATGTAAGAGGTTTACAAAGATGGATAAAGTTACGAGGAGAGTAAAACTAAGCGAGTGGGAAAGATTTTTGGCATGTTGCCTTGCATGATTGCCTAGTTGGTCAGAATTTGCGAAGTCAGCTTCGTATTCTGCTAGCCGGTAGGTGCATCTGTTCTCGATGTAGAATTGCGATACTTGGATTTAATAACACGAATTTTCCCTATGCCGAATAATTTACGAGAAAGAGAAAAAGAGAAAGAGAGAAATAACAAAATTTCTTTTATTTTTCTTATCCACTTTTCTATTCTCAAGGATATTGAAACGAAAACAAAATATAGAAAGAAGGAAAGATAAAAACAAAGTGATGGGGATAAGGGGGAAGAAGGTGTTAGAAAATTGAAACATTTATTTCTATTTAAACGTGAATAAATATTAGCTAGGATGAAAGGTACGTTAGATAAATTAGTACTTTACCATAACCGTACGGTAGTCGTGAGTTAGAAGCTCGTACATTTGCCAACGAGGGTTCACTGCACTGCACTGCACTGCACGAACGAACGAAACGTCCTAGGAAGTTTGTCATTTAATTATTAGAGAGTCTGCAATACTAGAGAGTTGTCGAGAGGATATAACACATTTGCAACTCCAAAATCTCTAGAATATGTCCTCATTTTCAGAGGAACCTTATATACTTGTATATATATACTTATTTATTATATTTATAAATCCCTAATATGAAATATTTAAGAGACAAATTTGTATTATCTAATATTACTGACATGAATCTAACAGATTTTAACTCCCTTTCTCCAATTATTAACAAAACAAGTCAACGAATACATGCATCTGATATGAAACAAATGAATAAATGCTTGGATGTGTGTGTGTGTGTGTGTGTGTTTATTTTACGTCCAGATGAATTTGAATATAAAAAAATAGTAAACGAATACTCGAGTGTTTAAAGAATAAATAACAAGAAGAAAACGGTTACTTGACGAGATGTAGTTTGATTACCAATCAATAACAAATTAATCTAACACCGAGGTCATATTTGAAACTCTTTTCAATACTACGGTTACAACGAAAGATATTCCTGTGAATTATGAACACGTAGCATACAGTGTTCGGTTAAAAAGAATTCTAAAAAATATTACGACAATCTAATTAGATTTGTTATTGAATATTATTTCTTATTGAAAATCTAATCACGTGCGGTGAAATGTTAAAATGTTTAAAACCTATGCTTACTTAAGATTTACTTTATCCTTGTATCCAATACTCCAAATCCATATCCATAACTGCAGGTATCCATGTATGCACTTATCACTCTTCAGCACTATACACACTCTCACATATGCATATCACTTGCATAGGAAGATTAACAATCACACACGTATACGTGACGCGAAATAAATGACGTACTTTATCTAATATCCTTGTTATTCCTTCCGACGCTCGAAGAAGACTAACGATAATTACGAAAAATAGTTCCGAATACACTCGATAAGTACCGAACATACACGAAGATCAAATACAAATCTAACGACGATATGACAACGTTCGGTAGTCGACACCGGCCGAAGAGTGACGGAGAGTACCGAACGTAAACAAAAGATTCTAACTCGCTTGTCTAGGCCGATTGATGGGGGAATGTTTGTCTATGCCAAATTTCTTAGAATTTCACCGAGACATGTAAACATCAGCTGATGCTTATCTCGTTTGACTTGGTCCTATACTTTTACCTATCTTTCTTTCAATACATTGAATGACCTATTACTATGGGTGACTTACTTATAGGTGACCTACTTTTATACCGTGACCCACTTTTCTTACCAGTGACCTACTTTTGACCAGCTGTTTTCTACTTCTAATAATAAATTTATTTTAATTGTAGTAAAAATATATCCATTAATTTTACATTTATTTCAAACTAATAATTATGAATTATATATTAAATATATTTATATATTTTATAATAAAAATTATGAATACAAATATATGAAAAACATTGATTAACAAGAGGATTATAACGTTACCATAAATAAGCACTCTGGATAGAAATATATATTATACATTTATAAAAAAAAAAAAAAAATATTCAAAATAGTATCACCGTAACACAACCATTGAGTGAAAAGAACGAAACTCGTAATTAATTTCGCAAAATTCTTTCTCAATACGTTACCATCATCGTTTCGTTCCTGACCCAGTTTCAGGGGTGTGAGAAAGATAGAGTTACTCATTTATTAAAAGTAATTAGTAGAGCGAAAATGTATTTATATGAAATTATATATACACATTTATATATAAAATGTATGCGTAAACGGAAAATTTTCATCGCTCGTACCGAACGTAGAAAATTTCTGTTTATTTACGAACAGTAAATAATATAAAGAACTCAACAATTTTCTTTTTTTTTCTCCTACCGTATCTAATTAAACTATTCAACGTGTTCTGTTAACAAAAGATAAATCTATAAGTACTTATAAAAAAATTAGAATAATTAACATCGAGATTTGAAAGAACAAAGTAGAAATAATTTATTTATCTGGAAATAAACCTGTTACAATTATCCTCATTTCTTTTTTAAATTATACCATAAATAAACGAAAAAGATAAGAAAAGATATTTTTAAGATACAACACTGATCGTGAACTAATTTTAAGGAAAGAAATTGTATCGTCGCAGTAATACGAACAGAATGGAAGTGCGACAAAACGAACAAAATGACGTGCAGCAAAACTAAGAATATGGCATGACCAAAGTTGACCGAGTAGAAGACAACGTTAAACTTCGTTAAACAATTTCTCATCCTGAGTTTACTTAAACGTTCTAAAAGATCTGAATCGTGGTAGAAGAAAGATATGAAAATAAACAACAATCGAGAGAAGGAAAAATAATAAGGAAGAAGAAGTAGAAGAAGAAGAAAAGCAAGAAAGGAAAAGAAAATAATGACTGAAAAAGGAGGTAGGAGTTTGAGGGAGAAGGGGAAGAAAAGGACGTGTTTCCAGGGCATCCCGTAAAGTAATAGCACCCTCTCGGTTCAACGATGATAAAACCCTTTAAAGCGTCCTTTACGAGGACCAAGTACGAGTAATATAAGGAGTGATTACCTATATTTCCTACTGAAAAGATAAAGCGTTCTACACACAACAAGTATAAAACTTAAACACTTACAAACACACATACACACACACATACACACACACATACACACACATATACACATAAATATATATTGCAGTTTCCTATTCCATTTAACCCACATGCCCCCCATCATCCTTCCTTATTTCTCCTTGTTATAGTCTTCTATCCAACCCATGCACCTTCTTTCTCGTCTTATTCTCATCGTCATTTTCGTCGTTATTCTGCAAAAAGGCTCGTTTCATTTACCGGCTGTGCGTATATATCTCTAACATTGCCAAACACACTCGCCTAAGAGGATATAAACGTTGTTGATGACGTCAAACATTTTACAACCCTCTCTCTCTCTCTGTCTCTCTCTGTCTCTCTCGTTGTTATCATCCTTCCCTTCTCCTTCTCCTTTCATTTTGTTCTCTCTTTTGTAACCTACCCCCTCTCAACCATCCTTCCCCTCCATTTTTACTCATCCGAGGAAAATTTCGTGAGCACCCACTCGGTTGGATACTCCTCTGATTGCATTCTATTTTATTCTTTCCAGTTTGCAAAGACTATCATTGTGGAGAATGAGGTGCAGCAAGGGGTAGGAGGTAAAAGGGAAGGGGAATACAGTCTCGAGTTAATGAATCAAATTTTTGTCACTGTCTTCTGTCTTTTTTTAAAATCTCTCGCCACGATTTTCAATATTATCTTTTTCGCAGTAGTAAAACTAAATCACGAGCGATACTATTTTCAGTGGTTCGTATAAATGATGAGTGAAATTATTTAAAAAGTAAACCATTGATGAGATTATTGCTCGTGTGATATAAAATATAAAGAATTATTAAATAATAATACATGAAAGAATAATAATTTTAGTAATATTAGACTTCATTCTTGAATTACTAACACGACGAAATATTAATCTCTTTGTAAAGTAATATTGTTTAAAAAAATATATAAGGTGTTAATAAATGTTTATATTTATTAATATTAAATATACATTTTATATCAATTTATTCATTCATTTATTAATATTTTTCTTTCGATTCAAATCGAGGGTAAATTTAGAATCTAGAAATGTTAGATTTATCGTTGAGTTCTTTGAAGGATGTGCATCTATCATCATCTACTATCGTATAATATTTATATACATGTATACATGTGTGTATAACACATACACATAGATATATCGAAAAATACTTTATTTTGTATTCCTTGCATATTTTAATCCGAACGAATATAAGAGTGACACGACCTAAGCATCAATGATTTAACACTCGATCGAACTATTCCACATATACGACGAAAAGATACTTAAAACTATTCTAAATTTCCTATACTTAAACTATACTTATATAAATTTATATAAAACAAATCCAACGATAAACTATTTATTTATTACTGGAGAAAAAGAGAGAGAGAGAGAGAGGGATAAAAAAGAAAGGATGATTAATCGTGCTGAAATATTTCGAAGAATTTTTTTGGTCCCAGTCAACGAGGGGATTACTAAAGAAATAAATAATAAAAAAAATCAGGAACAACAACAACAACATTTTGCTCGTATATGACACTTCAAAAGAGTATCGATAGGAGGAAGGAAAAATCTATCGTTGAGAGATATATTATAGCAAATACATATATATATACTAGGTATATATATACCTAAATATGTATTACATAGATAGCTATATACTCGACTATAATAAACGTGTTCTCTATCAAATACTACTTCAGGATCGATACACTAGTACCGAATACTACTCGCGATATATATTTCGTTCGGAAATCGTCATAACTAGCACGTATTATTCCAACGAATCTCTCAGAACGGATTAACTAACAATTTGTTCGATTCATGTTAAGAATCTATCGATTTATAATACGAATTATACACAATGCATCTTTGAAATGCACCCTCACTCTTTTCGTGTTTGATTAATCAATATATTTTCTTAACAAAGAAATAATATATTACTTTAATTAATATTTTGTTAAATAATTAAATAAGTAAGATAACTTTTAATATAAATTATAATAAATAATATGTAGTATTTATTTATTTATAAATTTAATAATTTTTAATATAAAATAACTTCAATGTTATATTATTAAATTGTTAAATTGTATTTTAAGTTATATTTTATGAATATATTATTAAATATATTTATTAAACAAACATAAATAAAATCAATACTTTGTTTAATTTTATTCTTCTCACAGTTTACAGTGATAAATATACGAAACTCAACGATACACACATTCAAGAATTATACGAAAAAGAAAAGATATTGAATTCACAGTAGAATCGATCAACCATTTTTCCAACACATTGAAACCTTCGATATAAAAGCAGGTAAAATCATCTTAACAAAACGAAGAATATTTCTGATCCTTTTTTCGATTCTACTTGAGCTACACATATGCCCTTTGGCTAACGTTAAAAAGGGGGAAGAATACAATGCAGAGAAAGCCCTTTTTCCGATCTATAAAAAGATTCCTGAACAAAACGTCTGATCGGGAACGATTTGTAAAGATTACAAGTTCCATAACTTCAACGTTGTATATCCACTATATTACATCAAAATCGTTTATAAGTATGGATACCAAGTACAGTTTTTTATATTTATAGACATCTAAATCTCTTGGGGTGAATGTATTTTCTTATTTTTCTTTTTTTTTTTTAAAGAAACGCGTTAGTACTACATAAATATGTAATCAATTTTCTATTAAACTAAACATATTCAAAATAAAAATTCATCCTATTCTTATTTCAAATATTTATTACAATCATATTTATATATTAGATTGTCAAGTATACAATGGAGCATAAAATGCACATAATTGAATTGAAATTTGCTCCATTTCATAGTTAATACATCAGATTTTCTTTTTTTTTTTTTTAATTAACACACTCTCGGAGAAATTTGTCTTTGAGTTTAAAAATGAAGCACTTTGCTTGAACGCCTCGTTTAAATACGTAAGAGTCCTTTCAGAAGAAAAAAAGACAAAGAAGGAAGAGGGAATCACGTGGATAAGGGATGAAAGAAGAAAGGAAATAAAAAAGAAATAAAAATGGATGAAAATCTTGTGGAAAAGACAAGCCTTTTCTCGAGAATGATACGATTAACCGTTGCTGGTGGCATGTTGTTAATAACATTCAAAACCGCACACTCTCTCTCTCTCTCTTATTCTCTGGTTTTATAAGTTCAATTATAGTTGGAAGCCGAGTACTAGTTTCTTACTTAAGGTTCCTTTCCTCTTACAAGAGATTCCTTAGCATTCCCAAGTAACACGCGTGCGTTATTGTTCGTTTCAACAATACACCCCATAGAATAGAATAGAAAGTGAGGTTAGAACAAAGAAATATGAAGATAGATAGAGACTTAGACTTGGGTAGGCATAAAATATGACTACCTCTTTCTCTCTCGTTCATTTTATCCCTATTCCTACCCCTATCTTTATCTCTGTCTTTTTTATTCTCACAAATACTCTAAAAGTTTCGACAAAATGGTTGTAAGAAGATAAAGAAATATCAGAATGATGACAAATGATGACAAATTTTATTCAATGACGAATAAAATTTCGAAAAATAATTATTAATCGATTAAATGAATAATAATTGATAATTGTTTTTAATTGTGTTACGTTTCAAGTACGTTTCCTATTTTATCTTTTTTTTTTTAGGTTAGGTTTGCTCGACTTTGTTCATCTCCGAAACAAAAATCATGTTGAAGCTAAGAGTTTATTGTTGAAACTGAAAGACCAGATTATAAATATTTGTTTCATTTGTGAAACTTTTAGAAATTAACAAAACTTTTCTTTTTATTTAACAATAAATAATATAATTAATATCTTTGACTAAACTTTTATACGAGCTAAGAGAAACAAGAAAGAAATTTTGGATAACTTGTTGAGAAAAAGAAAAAAGGAAGAAAATAATAATAAAAATGAATAGATCTAACCGTTAGTTCCTCGTTTACAATTTCATTTTTGTTCTTCACATTTGAACATTTACATGGTCCACATACGTACAATAATATGAGTGCACATAAACGTGTACACGTGTAGGTGGGTAAGTAAATACGAGTACGAGGGAAAGAAAGATAACGTTTCTTACAAAACGACGAGTACTGAAACTGCATAGTTGAAGAGAGAAAGAGAAAGAGAGGGTGAGAATGAGAATGAGAGAAAGAGAGAGAAGAAGAAGAAAAAAAAATAAAGAAAGTAAAGTACTACTAAAAGTAGAGGAGTCTGGGAAGAATGCCTAACGACTAGAAGATGAATCCGTGTTGCTGATAAGAAAGAAAAAGTTCTCACGAGTCTACATGAACGAAAGACGATGATAAAGAAGCATCTATGCTAATTTATTATTCACGTACTTATAGATAAAACGATAATCAAAAATAAAATAAAAACTAGCTAAAAAAATATTCTACAAAATTGTTGAGTTAGAAATAAATATTAAAGTTAGGAAAGTTTCTTCCATCCTTCACAAATGGTGTCTCCAGTTTTATCTCTTCTAAGAGTTAAGGAAAAGGAAAAGGAGCTGTGGAGGGAGAGAGGAGTAAGGGTAAGGGAAATCCATGAAATAGTTCGCTGTTAGACGTGGTAGACTCGTTGGTGTCAGCAAAGTCACGAATTCTCGACTTATCGGTGTACTTCCATCGGACATTCCTTTTCATTGGTCGTGCATTTACGTAGACGGATTCTTGGGACGACAACTACGACTACTACGAGTAGAAAAGAAGTTCTTTTTGGGGTACAGAACAACCCTCTATTTTAGTTGAAGATTCAACGTAAAACACGTCTCCATACGTGTGTCATCCTAAGCTTAAAGGACTCTCCTTTAAGTAGTGCACGAACTGAGACAGTTCAACTCGGTGGTTAGCTTCCTAAGTTCCTTCTGAAACTTACCACAAAAGAAAGAAAGAAAAACGTCCTTTACCGAGCTTTGAATGAAACTTTACATCTACGTCCTTGTCTTACATTTCTTAAAGAAAATTATACATGTGTTATGTGTGTGTGTGTGTGTGAATATGTCTGATGTTCAATACCAAGAGAGAAAGGGTACTTTTAACATCAAAATGGTTGAACATTAACTTTCCAAATGTAGACGTTATTTCAGAGTACACCTTATAACAGACTCAAATAACTTGACTGTAAAATCATAGCAATTGGACATTCCTTTGAATACGAGATATATGATGAACTAAGCAGATAGATCTAATCATGTGTTTCTAACTACTTGTTTTAAACTGTTTTAATACTAAACCACATTTTCTGGTTACATATATAACTCTAATGTTGAAGTTAGTATGTAAAAAATATATATTCTAATTAGTTGTAATGTTTTAAATACCCTAACTATAAATTTTCTATTAAACTTGTATAATTTAAGTAGTACAAATCAATGATAACCGTGACGTCAGAACAAAAACCGTGACCAGTCATAAAAAACCACCAACACGTGACAATTAAAATAGTTAACTTTGAAAACATTTTAATTTATTAATTTTCATTAAAAATTCATTGAGGTTTCTTTCTTATTTTTGTTTTTATATCAAAAAAAAAGCGTAAAAGTAGTAACAAACTTGTTCTAAGCTCGTTTGAATCTCTTTTACTCCATCTCCTATTTTTTTTTGTTTTTTCTTCTTTTTTCGTTTCTTTATCTTTCTCGTTGTAACATCACGCCTCTGTGGGAGACTTTAAAAATACCAGAGAACAACGAGTCCGAAATCTAGGTAACTTGGTCGTAGTATCTCAGAGAGAAAGAAAAATTTCCTCTGGCTTTTCTTTTTCACCCGTTAGAGAGTAAGTAAACATGTGCGTAATACAAGGAACTAAAAAGCATCCTGTTTATATACCATGCATGTACTTTCTTTTACCCTTACCCTTCCTCAACCCCCTACCCCTCCTTTTTTTTAAACCCTTAAACGTTACCTACTAAATATATATAAAATGTTTGATGTAGCATAAGGAGGAAGTATAAAAAGAAAAAGGGTGACTAACCCCACATCATTTTACAGATGTTTTCACCTAAAACGAATCTTAAAATGTTATCTCCGAAACGTGATAATATAAATTCAGATTTACGATGAACGATAGCGATACTTCGCAAACTCTTAGAAGAAAGAAAGAAAGAAAAAAAAATCCTCTCATTTTCACTTTTCACCGTGGCAGGAATATAAATTTGATAAGAGGAAAAAAGAAATGATATGGGAATGAAATGTAGAAATATAAATAATATCAAATCTGTTTAACGTGATTTTAAAAAATTGTTATTGCCTACAAACGGTTTGTAAGTAGTTCGATAAAAATAATAATAATTATTAATATTATTATAATTATTAAAATTATTGTTGCCTTAAAATAACTTGTATCTCAATGAAAATAATAATAATTATTATTATTATTATAATTATTATTATTAATAAAATGAAGGAAACAAATGACTAGTCAAATTTGAGTTTTGACAATCTGAAAATTTCTAATAAACAACAACACAAATTATATCGAATTACTATGATTGTCAATGAAACTTAAAGCCCAAAGAAAGCATCTTTTTTTTATTTACATAAATAAAATAATTTCTTTTTTTATCCGAAAGGAAAAAATACTCGAAGGATAAGGTTCTTCTTTTTTTTGTCACGTGACTCAGCAACGATAACGATACTTCTCATAGCTCTCAATCTCGTAAAAGTTCGGCAGTTAAATAGGATAACAGGACCGGACGTAAAAGCGTAAAAAGCTCTTAACGACGTGACAAAGTCGGACTTATCCCGTTGGAAAAAAAAGGATTTACAGGATGGTTGAACCGACAAACGTCATCCCTCTTCGCTTAGTCACCCAGTGAAAAAAAAAAGAACTTTTATTTATTTTCCTGTTGCCTGCCAATATAAATCGGAAAGGGGAACAAGGGGTTGATACACACGTTCAAGAGTTTCAGGATTAGAAAGAATGAGAAGGGGTTGGTTTTCCAGGATTAGGGTGACCATTCTTCCCTTCCTTAGCTTTTTTTTTTTAAATCAATTGTTATTCGACAATAACAGGAAAACATCATCATTTCGTTTTTTGTTATATCCTTTACCACATAATTTTATCTTAAAACATTTAAGCTCACCCAGGTAAACACAAAACGTTAATATGACGTACGATTGACGTAAATTTACGTAAATTACGCTGAGCATATACAAAAGACAAGCCAAGACTACTGAGCTTATTATAGTTTTCTCAGTACCTCAGGTACCATAACTTTCACTTGAAATGATCGAGAAGAAGATGAAAGAGGAATCAGTTAAAGGAATAATCTTCATTTGCATCTGGAAGGAAGGAAAACTCGTACCAATCTTCGATATCTTTCACCTACATCGTTGAATGTCATCATTCGAAATCGAAATAGTTTCTTACTACCTTCTCCCTTCTAACTCATCCACCTATACCTTTCTATTCAACAAGGATACCTAGAATTGGAATTTAACGCAATTTCAGACTATTTCTATCGATGTTACTTCGAAGATACCCTAAATAGTGTCGTATGAATAGGGTGTGTATATCTCTCTCGTCACACACTCTCTCTCTCTCTCTCTCTTTCTTTCTTTCTTTCAGTAAAATATACTCTTCTCTTTCAGTTTCATCCTTGTATTCGCGCATGTGCAAGATACTAGTAGTAGTAGAGTACACATGATCGTACACAAGCTGCTTTATTTAGGTCGAGTGTCAACAGCGTCGCTTGCGAATATGCTTTGTGGACTCCTCGTCAAATAGCAGCCGTAAGCACAAAGCCGTCTAGGAGCATCCAATTCATGAGAGAGAGAGAGAGAGAGAGAGAGGAAGAAGCAGCAAGTGAAGGTGGATCTGAAGGAGGAAGAGAAAGAGAGAGGAATACTCTGATAGAGTATCCTTCCATGATCAACGAGTCGATTGAACAAAGATACCCAACTACAATTCTATCTCTCTTTTACTATTATCCTACTTCTTCTTCTTCTTCTTTTTGATTTATCTATTTTTATCTATCTTATTTATCTTTATTACATTCCTCTATCTTATCATTCTCTTATTACTTTAAATTGTTTTTATATTTTTTTTGGGTAAATTAAAAAAAGTTGCATTTCTTTTTTTATTATGAATACCTCTATCCAATGATTATTTTCTTTTCATTGTAAAATCCATCAACCGTGTTACTTATTATTTTTGATTACCAATAACGTTGGATTGTAAATAGAGTAGAAAGTAAGTTTATTGAATTTTTTTATCGAAACAAATAACGGAGATAACTCAAGGACGGTCTTAAGATAACGGATGAGAACTTTAATCTTCAAAAATGATGAAATAAAGCTAAGAAATGAACTCGTTGTTATCCGTATGATCCCAGGTCTCTATTTTTTGTATTTTTTTTATATCTTTATTGCAATTATAATCATTTGATGAATGATTTGAATCGTGAAATAATTATTAGCAGATTAAATTACATTTTGTTTGAATTTTTTTTAAAAACATTACCAATATCACGAGTGATTATTTTATTTATACCGATTTTTATTATTATTATTATTAGTATTATTTAATTTTTTTATTTTTGGATATCTTAATGCTTTGAAGAATCTCCAAAAGTCAATATTTTCTATGTGGTTGCCTTGATTAGTACGTCAAATTTATTAATGCAGTAAGCACGATGAATCACTGATATTTGAATGGAAATTATGTTAATTTTACGATTCCCTATTCTTGTTTAATAACACTGAGGTTTATTTATGAAATTGTTTAATAAAAAGTTGACTAACATAGGACCAACTATACCAAACTAAACAGAACAAAGATTGTCAACGTTTCAAAGATTCGTCAAACCACTTCACTTCTCCTTTCTTTTTCTTATTCCACTTACCCAGATGCACTCCCAAAAAAGCTACCATCACCGCATCATGGAAAAGAGAACCGATACGTGATTTTAACTTGAAGGATTGCCGTCCAACGCCGAAAGCTCGGCTTTCATCCGTGGTTAACCCACGTTAAAGCGTTTCACGTATATTCGTGGCTGGGGTTGAAGCTATCGATCCTGTCGTAGACGTTGCCTGCCATTCCACAGCATCCGCAATTCAGAATGGATAGATGGACGATCTCTGAAAAAAAAAAAAGAAATTTAATCAGAAAAAGAAGAGAAAGGGAAAGAAAGAAAGAGAATTGGTTAAAAAGCAAAAAAAGTTAATTTTAAATTATTATTCCATAAAGATTATTTACATTAAACGTAAGAGTTTATATCTGAATTCTTGTTATTATTGTTGCAAGTATCATTTGATTTAAATAAAGAATAAACATAATATATTACTTAATGTTACTTGATATTATAGGAAAAAGTATTCTGAAAAATTAATAAGTAACGGAAAGTAGAGTGAATTCAATAGAAAGTAACGGATATTACATAGAATAAAATATTAACGAAACTACTACCAAAGTTGAATAAAAACAAACAGGAAAAAGAAGATAGTTGAAAAATCAGTATCTTCTTTTTAGTCTTGATCTAGCATGCAAATAGGATAGAAAGAGACTCGAGGGGTTCCAGTTTATCTATCGTAAAGAAGGGAAAAGTCAATGATAAAGGGAGAGATAAATAGATAGATAGAAAGATAGAGAAAAAAAGAGGAAAAATAGTTAACTGTCGGGGGTTCTAGTATCATTCGTTGCACAAAAGCTGTAAACTACACTGACCAGTTATTTCGATCAATCCTCCAGAAAGCGGCCGTCCGGAAAATATTTACATCGATCTACACCAACTGACCTCTCTCTGACCTCACCTCTACCCCCTACCCCCACATATTCAACCCCATACCACACCACACCAAACTACTCCTATCTCTTTCTCTTTCTATTTTCTACTCTTCATCTTGTTCAAAATATATACACAAATGCACGCAACACATATATTACACATGAGGAACGTACAAACCTTCACACATACACACACACACATACATACATACATACGTACATAAATAATGTGTTACATAAACATGTACACACGTAAAAGCTTTCGTTTACTTTCGCCACATTACTTTCGCCTTTCCCCCTTTACTTCTTCCTTCATTCACCCTCACATCTCTCAGCCATTTATCCCTTATCCTGTACCAAGCATGTGATACCGGATACTACACACTCTCTGTATGATCCACCTCAAAGTGCTATTTCTTAGTACACGAGGGTCAAACCAAGCGTATCGCGCGCTCTTTCGGTCTTACAAAAGAACGCAAAACAGAACACTAGCGTTTTACAGTGATACTATAAATAATATACCGACACGAAGGTTTTTTCTTTTTTTCTCTCTCTTTTTTAAATATCCCCTATCATATGTATTTTTATATATCACATGTGTTAACAATGTTTTTTTTTTATCCCCATCGTTAACGGTGAAATATCATCGTACGTGTTACTTTCTATTTTTTCCTTCTTTTTTTTGGTTTAAAAAAATTATGTAACGTGAAATGTTATATTTTAAATCATATAAAATTCATCCTTTAATCCTTTTGGGCATACACATTTGTAGGAGACAAAATTTTGTCGCATAGAGTACGTTTATTTTACGTTGAGAATATTTTGAAATTTAGATGAATTTTTGTGCCAATAAAATTGTCTAATTATTATACGTTTACGTATTAAAAATATATGTATTTTTACAATTTAGTTTTTTTTATGTTAGAGAAGACAATCTTAAAAATATTATTAATATAAATATAAGATAAAAATGATGTATAGTTTTATTATAAACACAGTTGAACAAATAACTACCACTATAATATAATCAATCTTAATTCTAGCATCTAATTAAGAGATATCCTATTTGTTCACAGAACCTAAAACCGAAATTCTCGGAGCACCGGATCTTTACATCGACAGAGGAAGTACAATCAACCTCACATGTATCATATTACAAAGTCCAGAACCCCCAGCTTACATATTCTGGAATCACAACAACGCTGTAAGTATTTTAAATGATCCTCGTTATCTTAGATAAATTCTCTTGATCGTTTCATTCATTAAGTAAAACGAAAGATGGAATGAAGGAAGGAATGAAGGAAGGAATGAAGGAAGGAAGGAAGGAAGGATGGAAGGAGTTCTATGAATGATGTTTACAACAAAGCACGTTTACGGTGTTTGATAAGACACAGCATCAGTTTGTGATAACGAGCGATTAATGAAAGTTAAATTTATGAGTAACGAGATCTTCTACGGTGTCGACGTTAAACGAGAAAGCAATTAAACATTAACTCAAGTTACCTTTTTGTTATTTGAAACTCTCTCTATCTCATTCTCTCATCATTTCTATCCTAAACAATTTCCTTTAATTTCAATAATACTTAACAACTGACAATAAGAGGAAGGTATATCCACGTTGAAAATAATCTCGTTTAATCAAACGAGTACAAACGAAACGTGATATTTTTAAATGAAATATTAAATAATATACAATAGGAAAGATGAGATGTATATTGTTACGTCTCAACTGAGAAATAAATTAAAGTAATAAATACTAAGCATGTTGTAGTTGATTTTTTATATCAACTACTAGAATCTGTTTGATTTGCTTTTTGCATAAACCTCAAAATATTATTTTAAACGTTAATATGACGTTCGATTTAAGTCATTTTTCAAAAATGACATCATATTAACGTCATATTAACGTTTTGTGTTAACTGGGTAAGTATTCTGTAATTAAACTTTTATATAAACTACTGTAAAAATGGTATTACTCTCATTATTACTGTGAAAAAATATAGAAAATCATGGTGGAACGTGACAATATATATTTAAATATAGAAATAATTATTATTTATTTCATTAGAATTTGCCTTTAGGAATATCGTTTCCATAACCAACACCATATACTATCGAGTAACATTTGATGATAGGTATTATAACAATATAACGTTATATTATATATAACATTTATCTTAACGTAGAACCGTTAACAGCATAGAGAGAGATAGAGAGAGAGTTATATATACATGTATCAACACATGGAATTAAAATCTCACCGACATTCGATACGTATTTCACGGTAGGAGGACATTGGTGTCTGCCTAACCACCCACCCACTCCCATCCTGCTAGCTTCGAACGTATTTCCGGCTCGGATAACTCTCTATCCTTTTGCCCCCAAGAGAAATGGTTTGAAGGATGCAAGAGAAAAAGAACACAAAAATATAGAAAGCAAATTCAACCATCGAGAAATGAGATAATAAAATTACAAAAACAAACAATAAAGGGAAGACAGATAATTAAAGGGAATTCTAAAAGAGAATAAAGAAACAAAGAGAAAGAAAGAGAGAAAATATTTGAAAATACTTAAAAACAATTGGAAATATAGTATTTAACACTAGAACTACCAAGACCAGTCATTTTGACTGGTCTTTCTGGGAATTCCCAATCATTTTGACTGGTCTTTCTGGGAATTCCCAATCATTTTGACTGGTCTTGGTAGAAGTAGCATTGTTTTTTTCCGGTAGTTCTATTATTAAAAATGTTATTATAAATAAATAATGATATTTTAAAAAATTGACACCATGTAGATGTATTTTGATACCCTTATATTCATTTTATATAATATAAAACAAAACAATAAAACAATTCTTTTATTTTTACGATTATAAATGACCAGTCATTATGACTGGTTTTGGTAGAAATAGCATTGTTTTTTTTTTTTCCAGTAGTTCTAGTGTTAAGCGAATTTTTTGTTACTTTGAAATTAGAAGTGTAACTCTATAAGGGATAGTTAGAACAGTTTCGATAAGGGTTCCGATAACAGACAGTAACCAGTGGCCACTCTGACTATACTACCCTGTCATAGAGGAATGTTGGACAGGTTGAAATGCTTCCGCCATAGGTTAGTTACCGGAACGGTATTTGCATTTGGTAACTAGGCCGACTGTTGAAATCCGGCTGACTAGTATATATATATATATTATATATATATATTATATATATACCCATATGTCCTATTTCTCCTCTTTATCCGATCGGTAATAACCTAAGATAAAATCAAGAGCTAATGTAAAATAAAGTAACTTCATCATTCATATTACGCATGACCTAACTTGGCCTGATTAATTACTCAAGAGTTTAATGTAATCCATTTCGGACAGAAATCTCGTATTTCATCTTTTATTTTACTCTTCCCTACTCCTCCTCCTCCTCTCTCTCTCTCTCTTTTTCTCTATAATTCTCATAATTACTCTTCTTTGTTATCAGCCACTCGTCCTATGTTTGATCGAAAGTTTAATACCTCACAGGTAAAAGTTTTTAACTAATACGACTTGTTCCCAACCCTAGTTGCCATTAGTAATATATTATATATAATGATCCAACGAGAGTTCAACTATACTTTTTTTATTATATTATTTTTTATTCTCTCTTTCATTCTTTGTAATATAATTTGTGAATTATTAAAACACCATATCATAAAAATGTATTTTATTAATACTCAAAGAATTCTATCTTTTCAAAAAGTTCCTAAAAAATGTTTAAATAACCAACTATCACCCACGACCACTGTTAACAAATATTATATATTTTTTTTAAATACGTTTCTATTACTGTGTATTAAAAATGTAATTTGGAGTAGGTAAAAAATTATGAGAAAATTGTGTGCCTTTTAAAAGACTGGATTTCTGCTAAGATGGTCTCAGACGGCGCCACGAAGTCTCTTTTTTGAAGGGACGAAAGAGTAAAAGAGATCGGAAGGAAAATAAGGGTAGGGTAGGGTAGGGTGAGGTGAGGTTAAGAAAAAAAATAAAATAAACGTAGAGGAGATCGTAGAAAATCGGGCGATAAGAAGTAAACTCGAATCGTCCTATGGGAACGTTACGAAATTGCAATAGCTTGCGATATGATAAGGTCGTCGCGTTCTCGATCGATTCCAAACCATACCGCGAAATATTTTCTAGCCGCAAGGAATTCTATCGGCTGTTAGAAAGAGAGAGAAGGAGTGAGAAGAAGGGTGGGAGAAATAGAAGGGGAATGATTCCTTCCTTACGCTCCAATAAATTTCTATCCCTTTGATTTCGATTGATTTTCGATCGGTGATATTCTATCCTTTTTCTCGCATACGTTCTTTTTCACGTATAAACCATAAACGAGGGGAAAAAAAGGAAACATCAACTTGATTTTCGAAGAATTGTTTTCTTCAAAATATTTTTTAAGAAAAATTATTGAATTGTTTTAAAATTGTTCGACTATATTTTTCACATATCATTAAGTGTATATTAAATTATATTCTAAACGATGATAGATAGACTATTTTATAGTATTTTATTTATAATTTATCAATAATTAATAAGTAATATAAATTATTTATTGAAGAGAATTATTATTTCTGCATCGACGAGTATATTCGTCATTTCTTCATTTTAATTAAATAAATTTTTATTGTTAACTCATGGGTTATGTTTCTTTTATTATTACAGTCGTATAATAATTCCCTATATCCTAATCGTATTTATTAATATACAATGAAATCATATTTCATTTATATCAAACTACCCAAGACTTTCTTCATATGTTTTAAACACTTCCAACGCGAAACTAACGTTATTGTACCTATACATTTAACTTTATAGCAATAACTGACTTCGAAATATGTTTACATCGTTCCTGCATATATCCATATGTATTTTATACATAATACATAGATATAAACTATCCGACAGAAAGTTTTAGGGGAATATACATTTACTGCATTTGCATTACAATACATTTATGCACTAGAAACTATAAGTTATCATTTTTTTTTTTTATTCAATATTCCTTATAACTGATAACATTTATACTTTACATAATTGCACGAATATGAACAATAATAATAACAATAATAATATTAATAATAATATAAACTCATAATCAAAATTTATTTAACATAAAACAATATTTTTAAAAGGTCTCCCTAAATTGAATATCCAAATTGAGCAGAATGAAGAAAAAAAGGAAAACAGGAATAAAAAAATATGGAATTATAAAAATTAAAGGACGGTTATATCATCTTGTATATCCAAAAAAAACAAAGTCATAATTATGATTACGTTGACTCGTATTCAAAATCCTAAGTGGGAAGCTTTTAACGTTCGCATGTGCCGAGCCCACCAGCGCGTTATATTTACGACTGTTTGCGTGTTGGGGCTACCTGGTAGAGTTTCAAGAGCCTTGGGCTGTTTGTGAGAAGCTGAGGCCGAACGATCGAAGTCACTTTTCGTGTTGTTCACTAACCTACAACATTTCTCTTTCTCTCTCTCTCACACACACACACACACATACACACACATGTACAATCTCTCTCTCTGTTCTCCTTTTCTCTTTCTCTTTCGAACACTCAGATCTTGACAAGTTAGGAAAGTTCATTAGAATGCAGCACTTGTATACCTCGTATTTCGAGAGCAAACAATATTTTTCTTATTCGAAATCCTTTTCACGTCTCGATTGTTCCTAAATAATCCAAATGTAATTGAATTAGTCAAGAATTTGTTTATTGCAACGACCATTGCTTTCATTGGTACTTAAAATTTGCTTATGCAGTTAGCATATTGAATCACTGATATTTGAATTAAATAAATGTTACTATTCCTAATCCCTTTTTTTTTTTTGATAACAGAAAAATTTAAAAAGAGTTGACTGATATTATATTTTAAGAATTTAAAATCTAAAATATCTGTAAAAGAATTTTTGTTGTTTATCAAATAAGTATTGTATAACAGAAAAATTGTTTTAAATTGACAATGGTAATAAAAATACTTCTATGATTTATTGGATATTAAATATATGTTATAAAACATTATGATTAAGTGTGTGTAATCATTGAACAAAAATGATTTTGTTATCAAACTTTCTTATTAAATTAAACCATAATCAAAAATGAGAAATTATAAATGAGTGCATAGAAGTAATAATTAAAGTTTTATCAGAAAGAAAAATGCAAGAACGTTTATTTCTATTCTAGTAAAATAACTATAGGACTATGATTAAACACTTTGAAATAAGGAGAAAGTTAAAATTAAAAAAAAAATAGAAAATAGTTGGCAAACGAAGAGAGGAGGATACTCGATGGCGTCAGTTCGAACGATTACCTTCTAGCGTGCCTTCGAGTCGTTGATTCCAAGAGAAGAAGCTCGAAGCTCTTAACTTTCGATAGGAATACTTAATGAACTATAACGAGGACAAAGCTTCGCGGGGTAACATCGAAATATCGATCGATCCTAATACTAAAGTTCTATGAAAGAAGGGAAGAAATGTTTCTAACGATAAGGTACAAGAAATAACACGTTATGAGTAACGAAAACCATTTCCTTCCTTTTCTTCTTCTACTTTTTCTATCGATTTTCTACGAAACGTTCCATTTATTTTCTCAAACTTCAATTTTGGATATTAAAATTAATATCACAAATTACTTTGAAGTATCTGGGTTAAAGTACCTTACACTTGTTGTATCCTTGCTAAAAATCTAAAGAAAACCACAAATAAATTCTCCCCTCAATCGATTTTTCTTTCGAGGTAAAAAACAAATTGAGAAAAGTGTAGGAATAAAACTGTCATTTTTATTTTTCGTTTCTCTATTTGTCTTGTTCTTCTTTGAAAAAGGGGAAAATTTCGAAAGAGCAAGCTGCTTGGTTCTAATGAGAACACGATAGAAAGAAGATAAAGATACGAAGAAGAAGAAGAAGAGAAGAAGAAGAAGTGTAGAAACGTCATCGTTATACAAAAGAACGAGCTTTAGATAAGACAAAAGTGGCCGATGGTAAGGATTCAGTGGAAACTAAGGAAAGGAATAAGGGATAGGGAGAAGGGTATATCTACGACTCTTATTCTCCAATGGACCATTCACTTGAAGATGTGCTATGAAAGTTGTCGTCGACGATCTTAGACGTAACGCCAATCTCTTCACTTCTCCTTTTATCATGGAAACGCGTAATGAGGTTGACGTGAATCCAACTCTAAGTAAAGTCTATCTATCCTTCTCTCCTTTATCTATATCTTTTTGATTTTCGTATTTTAAGCCCTTTCTTGATATCGGTACGAAACTTCTTCATGGTAGAATAGTACCTTTAAATGACTTTACCAAATTACGACTAACTGAAATTATCTAACTTTCTTGGTCTCTGATATAAGACGTTTAGATGTTAACGAGATGAGATAGAAATTTAGACAATTATTAATAATTCTATTCATATTATAATTGCATTAATAACGTACACGTTCGTCAAATAAACTCACCTACTAAATTTTTGACAAGTTAAATATCCACATTATTTTTATTATTGATTGATCTTCAATGAAACGAACATACTTGGTTTTAGCTAAACTACAGAGTACACAATTAAACCTAATACTTAGTATCACAAAATTGTAATAAGTTAATTTATATTTTGTTTAAATATAATAATAAATATTTCTACCATACCAAAAAGGAGTATCAGACTATTAAACGTTAGAAGTTTTGTTAACAAGTAAAAGGTATTATGTATACATGTGTACCTTTCTAATAAGAAAATAAAATGAATTTCTAATCCCTTAACAAGTTTAGGTAGTTATCCAAGTAGATATTGGAAGTATTAACGCTACATACACACACACACACATACACACATATACACATGTATATGCAAAGTCGGATTAGGATGAATTAATCAAAGTATAAAAATATCATCGAATAATAGTAGAAGAGTAAATGAGTTAGAGAGAGTTAGAGAAAGGAAACAGCTTTAGAAGGTACATGTACACACTTGCACTAATTAAAGGCACATACGTATCGAGGTCGAAAGAGGAACGCCAGCGCATTATAACGCCGAGCAGATTAACCGTGCAGTTTTCGAGGAAACTTCGGGCATTATTCCAACGTATCCGCAGCAACAATGTAGGATAATAATAGAACGGAAGGAACGTGATGCCGCTTATTAAAGCCCTCATGCTTCAACTTTCTCATCCGATTAACCGGGATTTGAATCGTATGGGTAGATCCAACAAATGAACGAATAAACGAATTATCGTAACAAATCCTTGAGTTATTATGAAAGACAATGTTCTACCAAGAATGTACATCATAGTTTCACCATCAGGATTGATTGATTACTATCGACAGATTCTACAAAGAATACACATACCCTCCAAAATGATTTATTTTATTTTACAGGATAAGTCCCATTAAACTGTTTTGTTACTGGTCTCGCAAAAAACAGAATCTACCAATAAAGTATTGTTAAATGTAACTAATTAATACAAAAATAAATAAACTGTAATCTTCCCTTTTTTTAATAAACAAATTTATCATTTATATTTTATTAAAAATCAGGAATTAGCACCTGTTTTGTTGAGAAATAAATTTGAGTCAATAACTGTACGTGAGTAATCCTTTCTTTTAAAGTAACCTTTTTTTTTTTTAAAAAAAGGAATTGCATGTGTATAGGTACGGTTAAAAGTTGATCATTTATTTATAAATCCGTCGTGGGTTACTACGAAGGGTCAAACCTTTAACGTTTTCTTTTTATCCCTGTGTGCAAGCCCTTCTCATACCTTTTTTTCCTGTTAAAGTAGACACTCGTGTCAGAGCAGACGAGTGGAACAGAGAATAAACATAGACAGTATATGTGACAATATAAAGTTCATACTCTTGAACCATTCATATTTTCCTAACTCCTTACGAATTTTCTATTAACCCCTTTTTTTTTTCTATTTAAGAAATACCCTTAGGGAATAACACAGAATCTTCAGTTTTAATATGTGCTTTCGATAATTAAATCGTTAAAAATTCAATGACAGAATTCTCTCGTAATGACTCTGCCAAGATTGCAATTTGTCACCTCTGTACCCAAACCTCAAACCCCAAACCCCAAACTCCAACTTGAAATCTTAAAACTTAAATCCAACGTCATTTAGTCATTTTTAACTTTCACTGACAATGAGAGTTTGGTTTTTTTTTTACTACAAAAAAAACAGAAATAATAAAACAGGGAATCATGAAATCGTGTTTTGATTTTTTTCATTTTTTTTTTTTGTCAAGAAATTCTTCTGTACACGGAATCCTTTTGTGTAGAAGAAATTCTTTTGTGTATGGAAAATGAAGAATCTCGTATATACAAAATTAATAACAACGTTGGATGTTTAATCAAAATATAATATATACCATTTATGTTTGTTGACTGGAAATATAAATCAAAGGAAGAATTTCAACGAAAAAATGAAGAAAATAAAATATAAAAAAAATAACCAGAAAACTTAGGTTGTTTTATTTTTTTACCAAGCAAACACAAACGTCATAAATTTGATTTTATATATTTTTTTTATTTCTAAACGTCCTTGGTGTATATGAAGCGTACGACTGGAAATAAAAATTACCAACGAGAGAGGGAAAAAAAACGGAAAATATTTTTCTACGTTCGTTCTTAAGTGTACGTATGTGTCATACATACATACATAAGTGCAATAGTATGCATGTATATGCAATTCACATACATACATACTTACATATATATAAATAATATTATATATGTGAAGCAAGTAATAAAACCGTAATAAAAATTTACGGTTAGTAGGAACGTTAATAAAACGTATGCAATTTACCATTACCATTCTCAGGATTCGTCTATGTCCAACGTTTAAAAAAAGAAACCTCCCCACCCCCATGAAAAATACAGCAAAGGAAGAAGAATCGATTTACCTCGCAAAAAAAAAAATATAATTTCTCAAAATTTGTTCTTATCTGTCATCGCATGAACGTTCCCTATCACTCCCATGAGATAAAAATAACTCCACTGAACCTTTACTTTCATACTTCACCCACACTTACTAACCCCCCTGTAAACTAAACGAAATCGAGACAACGTCACGTGGCGTAAATTTTATTTTATGACTACTTTCCGATCGGTGAGATACGATTGAAGAGAGAATGACAGGGAAACTGAAAAGAACAAAAAATTGTTGGATTTTTGGTCACAATTCAATGAGAAAAATCTAACATTTATTTGTTACTAACCAAATATCAAAATAAAATATAAATCATGACTTGAATTTAATCCTTGATAGCATTTAATGAAAGAAATAACTATTCCTAAAAAAGGAAAGTAAAATTGGATGAAATCTGTGGGATTTTGGGGTATTTCTGATCTCACTTTTCCAGTTTCACGATTAGAGATTTAGAAGTTTGTCGACCTTTGTTCCAGATAATTAGCTACGACTCAACCAGAGGTGGTGTGTCAGTGGTCACGGAGAAGGGTGACAGTACGACGAGTTTCCTCCTCGTCCAGGAAGCCAAACCATCTGATTCTGGACGTTATACGTGTAATCCTAGCAACGCTCAACCAAAGTCGATTACTGTTCACGTACTCAATGGTGAGTACTCAATCATTTCTTCAATTACTGATTTATTTTTTAATTACACCTTTCTTCTATTTAAATATATTATTATTTTCCTAACAATAAGATTTTTGTTATCGTCCTCCTTCCTCTCTCTACTCAAACCTTTATTAAACTTTACTTGGAATCCAAATTCCATAGAAAACATAACACGAATGAAATCTGGGGACTTCAAACTTACATTTAAAATTATTTTCAATCAAAAGTGGCACGTGGTATCATCAAATCTTCAAAAAACGAGGATAAGAAAGAATATTCAAACATATAAGAGTAGGCTTTTTATGGTCCTATGGGATTACAGATTAATAATTCAAATTTTTAAACGCTTCAATTTTTCATTTTTCCTAACTCCAAACACGTTTGAAAAGTTTTTAAACGTGCATTTCTTTTTTTTTTCCACTCCCACGAAAAACGCGATATTTCAAAACCGTACGACACGCATCATAACTCAAACAATTTTTCTGCCAGAGGTAAATCCTCGATTAGGTTAGAACGTATAACTTCTAAACGTAAATAATATTTCGCATGAATGGTTTGAGAAAAGGGTTGAGTATTGGAGGGTTAGTTGTAATGGTGAAATTGTAATACAAATCAACATTTACAAGTGTGCAAAGTTTCAAAGAAAAACAAAGGGGGGCTGACAGGGCGGTCTCTTCTTGTTAGTATCCAAATCTCGTAGTTGTTTTTTTTATTTTACTTTATTTCTTTTTCTCAAATGGGTAGACATTTTCAGAAAATTTAAGTGTTGTCCTCTGTTTCAGGAGAGTATCCCGCGGCAATGCAACATGGCGGTCAAGCGAAACAACCAAGACTCTACTCGCTGTTGCTTTGTCTGTGCCTGCTTCTTTATTAAAAAAAATAGAAAGAAAGAAAAAAAAACAAAAAAAAAAAGGTTGAAGATGTGAAACAAAGAGAATGAACGACGAGGATTCGTTTTCTCTTCGTCCTATCTCTCTCTCTCTCTCTCTCTCACACACACACACACACATTCTCTTTCTTTCTTTCTTTCTCTATCTATTTAACTCCTATTTGTCTTTCTGTCTAACCTAAATCCCATAGAAAAGAAATACTCGATTAAATCATCCCCATAAGAAAAACAAACGTACGTGTAATGTGAAAATTTGTCTTATCTTCGCAAACATTGAAACAGAATTTGAATGAAAGAGAAAGAGAGAGAGAGAGAAAGTAAGAGAGGAAGAAATAGAAAAGAAAATGTAAAGAAACAAAATTATAAAACAGGCCTTTTCAAAAACCACGGATTCCTTCCGCCGGATTCGTCCTTCTTCCACAACCCTTCATCAATTTAATCCTCATCAACATTAACACGAGTTACGATAAAATAGGAAGAAGAAAAAATAAGAAAAGGAATACAAAGAAAAAGAAAGAAGACTATAAACGAATGAGTCGTTGTTATCAAAAAAAATACGCCCACGTATCCACGGAGATGAAACTTAAAATGCAAACGAATAAAAAAATAAACAACAACAACAACAATAACAAAAACATACTCAACAACGTCTATTCGACTCGGTTACTATTTTAACAATCGTACCATCCAATGAGAAGAGGATTCTTACAAATAAACCATCAAAATCATCGCAAACTAAATGTCAGAATCCATGAAATATCGCAACCATGATTGATTGATCATCATTCATATCGATCTATCAAATTAATCAATCTCGATCACTCTTGTTGTCTTTCGATTAAAATCTATTTCTTCTTCATTCTTTGACGACAAAAGGGGGACTAGAATATTTTATTATTCACAATTATTTAAATTCGTTTCCCCCTATTATCATCGTTTCTCCATGCTTTGTATCCTTATTTTCATTTCCTTTAATTTTACTCTGCCTTGAAATTTTCTTTTACTTCAGCTCCCTCAACCATCCTCCACCATTCCTAAACATTCTCAGATGGGCAGATAAATCGTAACCCACGTAGTGTCGATTTGAAACTCTCAATGGAAAATGATCGAACGTATATAACACGTATAAGAAAGAGTAAGGGTGAGTTGTGAGGGGTGAAGGGTAAGAAGGGTAGGATATAACACGCAGGAAAATACTTGGAAGAGAAAATTGATCGGTTTTGTTTCTACAATAAGCTGAGGGGGTAGTTGTGAGAGAGGGTGTAGGAAAAGGGAACCATTTTATTCAACCTTTTTCTTTCCTTTAATTTTTTTTATCGATAATCGATTGCAAATACAAAAATGAATGGGCTGCGACCGTTCGAATATGGAACAAAGCAAAGGAAGGAGGCAAAATGGGGAGAAGAGGTGAAAAAAAAAATATTACGTGTGATTCGACTAACGTTCAAGAACCTGGGGGTTGGTAAAAGGTGAAGGGAAAAAGGGAGAGAAGGGAAAACGTTTTTAAATACGTTCATACTGCAAACAGGTGTAATTCAATCGAATCACTAATCAGCTCTTCGAATGAAAACGAATGGATTGTACAGTTCAATCTTGTATACGAAGGGGCTACTTAATTGGATTGTCATCGAACGAATCGACTAATTAACCTATTCATTGTAAAAAAATAAAAAAATTGAATTGAAAGAAAAAGCGATTTTTTTTTCTTTTAATTTCATATCAAAGAAAAAAATGTAAAATCAATTCTAGGAAGGAGAGATTCTAATTTAATGACTACTGCCATGACACACACACACACACACACACATCATTTGTGTGTGGATACATTAACACGAATTAGTATTTTTAACTTGAAATAATTTCAAAGTTTGCTTAGAGTCCATTGAACCTTGTCTGACTGTTATCAAATGTCTATCAAACTTGACGTTTAAGTAAAAAAATCATTGAAGTAATAAATAAAGGACAGGATAAGAATTAAGGGAAAGGGTGGAAAATAAAGTACGATCAAGTTTGAAATATAAATTATTAATGAAAATATTCATGAAATATTGGTAAAGTATTTTAAGTATTTGAAGTATTAAATAAAAATTGTCTCCGAGACAATTGGATGACCGGGGACATACCCATTAGGCTAAAAAGAATAATCTTTTTCATTATGATAGTAATCGTGCCAGTGAGAGTTAGAAGCTGATTAAAAAACTTTCCAATGTGAACGATGGTACTATGAAATAATCCCCCCTCTTCCACCCCTCTTCATCCCCTGAATGAACGTTAAGAAATATTTCTTCTCTTGGTTTTAATCGTCCTACGAATATTTAAGTTTCTTATTTTCCCTTATCTTTCTTCTTCAAGTTACTTTTTTCATCTTATTCTTTAAGTTTTATTATAAATCGATTCGTTTACACGAACAATCTCAGATGATTGATACAAACTATTACGATTCATCGTTTCCAATCAATTTCAAAACGTAGGTTTTATAGTTTCAATTTATTATCATTCAATGAAAAGTTTTTAATCTATTGGTTTTAGAAATACAACTAAAGAAAATAATTTAAGAATTAAATTGAAATAATAAAGAGAGAGAGAGAGAAAGAGGCTTTTTTATGTAAAATTAAAACAAAGAAATATTTGTTTTTAAGAAGTTTTTGAACCATAACCTCACTTTTGTTCTTTTAGTTTTGATTTTTTACACGGCGCTGTATTTTTTTTGAGGAATTTTGATCTACCAGGTATTCTAAGAATCCAGTTAACACAAAACGTTAATATGACGTTAATATGACGTTAATATGACGTAATTGCACGTATTTCTTATGATTATTATTTAAATAATAATTATTTAAATTTATACTCAACGTAATACTTTTTTAATTTAATTAAATTGTTTTGAAAACATGATTGAAGAAAAATTAATCCTAAAATGGAATAGTAGGAATTTATTTAATCTTGTAAGATTTAATTATCGATACAAGCATACCTATCATTCATTTTAACTGTTCAATTGGTATTGAAAGAACACGAAAAATCGATTATTAATAGGGAATATATATATGTAATAGTTTTTTTTTCCTATCCGTTCATCAATCAAACTGTTACGCGATTTTCTATCGGTCGTCATCGTGTTTTAGATACGCTTTCAGGGAAAAAAATCAATAACTAACAGTCACTAATGTTTAAACAAAAATATTATATATGTTATTTTGTTTTAAATAAAATGTTTACCAATCGAAATAAAAAACATAAACTCTATCATTTGTTACGTTTATTTTTTTCTATTAATGTTTAAACAAATCAAATAAAATGCCTTGTAATTTCAAGTAAACTAATTTCTTTTTAAGCTTATTCCAATTAACATGAACAATTTTAATCAGTTGATTTATGAATGATTTTTTGTTAGAAATAAAAAGTGACTGTAAAATAGGACATATTTAATATTAAACATTAAACATAAAATAATTGTTTTTAGGGTAACAATATTTTACAGGGCACATGAGTTGGTCAGAGGTTTTATATTGTTACATGGAGTTTCCCTTGAAACGATGTACGTACTTACACGTTTAGTATGACAAATAGTCTCTCGGGTATAGTCATGAAACTACCGCATAAACGAGCTTCGATGTTTGTGCTTTTGCTGTATACAACTTTCCACTAGGATCAACTCGTTTACTCCCATCGACAAATAGTTTACGTAAGCACTGTATGTACACCCATATATACACACATACACACATACACACACATATATACACACTTAAAGTATCAATTTATAATTAATTTCATTCGTAAAAAATACTTTTTGATATAATCATCATCATATAAAATTCAAAAAGATTTGCTTTTCTAATTTTCCTAAAAAACAACATAAAAAAGGGGGAAAAATCAAGTGGGTTGAAAATACCGAACAAGTTACCGGTTATAACCAAACTGTTATTAATTCGGCATATACTTTTATAAAGTTCTCATTCAATGTGACTGAATAAAGCAAATCAAAAAACGTTATACTAACTGCACAACCACCACCACCACCACTACCATCACCACCATCACCACCACTTTATCGGCACCAATTAGAACAACCTACATTATTCGTTTTCGAAAAAAAAAACAGCCCGTTTCAACTGACCTTTTGCAACAGAGACTCGGTTTAATTTCACATTGCAATTTATAAATTCATTGCATCGTGGCTGGTGGTGATATAAAACGAAATAATATTAGAGAGAATCGGTGGACAGGTTGAAACGAATGATTCATTAGTAACCTGTTATTGTTGCGATAAAAACAGAGAGAGAGAGAGAAAGAAAAAAAGGAAGAAATTAAAAATAAATATACCCGAAAGAGACGTAATACGATACTTTATAAAAAAAAATTAATCCTACCTCTCTAGTCGAATTTATTTTCAATTAATAGAAAAAGTAAAAAAAAATACAGCTAAAACTGGAAAAACATGCGCGAGTTCACCTCCTCTGTCCCCCCCACCCCTGTTCCTGTTTTCGAGTGGGTTATGAAATGTTTGTTAAAGTGAATTATTGAAATATTAATAAAAAAAGAAAAAAAGGGAAATTGAGAGAAAGCAGAACTTTGTCAAATCAAAATTCTACAACAAGAGTCGATCGAGAATATATTTCATAATAATTCAATCATAATTAATTGAGAGAAATCTTTCTGTAGTGATTTTAAAAAAAGAATAATATTATAAATAAATATGATCCTCTTTTTTTTCTTAATTCCTACGATATTAAAATTTAAATGTGTGATGATCATGTTATAATAATTATTAAAACAAACGTATACAAAATAAAAATATAAAAATAAAAAACGTATAAAAAGGGGCCAATAAACCCCTTTTTTTAAAATCGCGTTTACTCGAATGTAAATATGTATTTAAAAAAAAAAAAAGAAGGAAGAAGAAGAGTATAGATGATCGATTTTAGTCGTTCAATTATCAATCGGAAAAGAAAAGAAATAAAAAAGAAAACTACGATTACTTGGGTGACAGAAGAATATTATTATTCGTATTAAATATTATCTACTCATATGATTCATTTTGTACGATACCAATTTTAATATATGTATATTTCGAAAAGAAACTTAAAGATACAATGTTGTTTAATTGAACTAAAAAGAAAAATTAATAAAAAACATAAAAGACACCCCGGATAAAATTAGCCCAAAAAAAACCAATGGCATTGAGTGTTCAACTGAAAATGGTGTTTTTCAAAAACCTTAGAAGAACTTCCGGTAGAATGGGTAAAATAAAAAGAAAAACATATGAGAAGAAGAAGAAGTAGTAGAAGAAGAAGAAGAAGAAGAGGATAAAAATACAATTCTCCCTTTTTCCCCTTCATCCCACTTTCCCAAACCCCTAAACCCCAAGATTTCTGCGAAACTCCCATTCGAAGTAAAAAAAAAATGATTTAAGGAAATAATAATAATAATAATAATAATAATAATAATAATAATAATAATATTGTAATAATAATACTAACAAAATAAATAAATAAATAAATAAATAAATAAATAAAAACAATCGAGATTATAATGTTCAACGGTAAATAATACTACTATCGAGATTATACGCAAGAAAAAATATTTAAAAAAAATAAAATAAAATATACATACGTACGAGGAAGGAACATAAATTTAAAGGGAAGAAAAAAAAACATTAATAAATAAATAAATAAATAAATAAACTAAATAATTAAAGCACTTGTATATCATCACACTGTACCACAATTTATCGTCATTGTAAGAAACAGAGAATGAGAAAGAGAGAAAAAGAGATAAAAAATAACGCCTAGAATTGGTGAAAATGATTGTCGATGTAAAAAAAAGAAATCCAAGAAGCAGAGAAAAAAAAAAACGGGAGAAAACTTAGGGTAAAGTGAGCCGAGTAAGGCTTCAAGTCAACACTGAGCTCCGTGGATGGGTTTAAAAGACTGTGAATAATATACATAAATACATACATACATACATACACAAATACACACACACACACACACATACATATATATCCTCGTGTGTGTTAAGACGTTGTGAGAAATTGGTATGCGTGACACATGAAGATTGAACGAAGTGTTTAGGGTGGAAAGGTTATGAAAGAAAATGAAAGACAGACAGACGGACAGACTGAAAGAGAAAGGAAATAAAAATGAAAGAAAAATATAAAAATGAAGGAAACATGGTTCATCCACGTACCACCACTTGTTGTTTTCTCTCTCCTTCCCCCACTCTCCACTCCACCACAATTTTCCCAGAAAATTCAAAGTCCATGTTGAGAATGCTGTTTGAATATTTTTCGAAAAACCATCACCAATACACCCACTTTTAAAATTTTTGACGAAAAGGTACGACGATGAACAAAAATGAGAACCATGGTACCTGGCATCTGTTGTATACTTGGGGAAAATTATCAAAAATAGCACATTTTGTCAATGAAAGTTTGATAAATATCGAAAAAGGTGGGGTTTAGGGAGTTCGTTCGTTAAATTTTACCAAACTTCTCCTTCCATGTGAAAGGATAGGAAAGCAAATAAAAGCAAAATCTGCCATGTATGCGAGAGTGACTGTATTTGTATGCTTAGTTGTATGTCTGTGTCTGTGTGTGTCTATGTGTGTGAAAGAAAATGTGATTTTGTTTATAAAAAAATTTAAATCATAAACCTACTTAACAAAGCGCTACGAAGAAAATAATAAATAATTAAAATATAAAAAAAATTATAAAAAAATATAAAATAAAATAATATTTAAAAGAAAAAAAAAAAAAGACAAGATACAAAATACAGAAACACACACACACATATACATCTCTTCGATTCGTATCCTCTCGTCGTTTATAAGACACAACTGTGACAACTAATTCTTATTAATAAAACCCATACGAAATAAAAACACACACACATACACAAATAAATCTCCCTTAAAATAAAAGAAAAAAATTAAAGAGGAAGGAAAATGGTATATATAATAGTATTAATTATTAACCAATTGTAAATATGCTTCTAAATCCTCATTGACAAAATGTTTCAACAGAACCAACAAAATTATATGAACGATTATTAAATGAAATAAAAAATATGAGAAGTCAAGGAAGAAAAAGAAGATAATGATGATGATGAAGATGAATAGTAAAAATAATTCTGTCCAACTTAAACGTTTGCTTCTATGAGAGAAAGAGAAAGAGAGAGTGAAGAGAGTAAGAGAAAGTATGAGTGTAAAAAAGAAAGAAGAAATAGTGAGAATGATGATACTCTCACTCACTCTCTCTCTCTCTCTCTCACACACACACACACACACACTCTCTCTCTCTTATCTCCTCTCTAATTTTTTTTTTTTCAATAGATCCAAAAAGAAATGGTTCGTGCAGGTGTGTGAATATGTAAGTAAGTGAATTAAAGAAAAAATTAATGGTTATATCTACAAACTTAACTTCTAATCCAGGATAATTATATACACAAAATTTAATTGACAAATTTTTAATGCTCGTTTTGAGAGAAGATAAGAAATGGTATAAGAAAAAAATTGATAGAAGGTGGGTTTAGCAAGATGTGATCGAAGAAAGGAATTATCAATCTTGAAGGTTTTTACAAACCTTTTTTTTCTCTTCCTCTCATTCATTCTATCCTTTACCATCTTTTTCTACTCTCCTCCTTTCTGTCTAATAACTCATTTAATCCAGGGTTGAAACGAAATACAAGAACAAAATAAATAGGCTAAGAATACTCGAGTTGAGAGATTTCGAGATTTGGGTTTTGGAAGAAACAGTTTAAAGAAATTGAAACTATTTATGGTTAAAAATAAAAATTAATATGAACAATCGAGTGTCGAAATTAGAATTGGAAATCTTTTGCAAAGGCTTTAATATTGGATTGATGGATACAATAACAAAAATATAGGATTTTTTGACATTTGTTTTTGCCATTATCGAAATCTTAGATCTCTTAAAGATTTTTCTTACAATCGTTATCTCCATTTTGAGAGAGAATGAGGGAGAAAGACAGAGAGAAATATAAAGAATCAGAAGAAAATCTATTTCAAATGATTTAGGAAATGATTCCTGTTGATTTTGGGAAAAGCAAAGTACAGAAAAAAGGGATTGAGGGGTTCTACCAGTGTAAACTCTCAGAATGTAAATACCTTTTTGAGAATTTTTTCAAAGAAAAATATCCAATCAAATGATTTGAAAGTTTGAAGATATATTTGTCTATAATTGAACTATCTTATATAAATTTTTTTATTGAAAAATATTAAAATGCGACTTATTCGTTGTCATCAGTGCTCGAGAAAACTGCATTTCAAAATTTAATTATCGATTTAACAAGCAGTTGTTCTTTGAAAGGTTGTAATTCGAAAAATATTTCTGATACAGGCTTGAAATTTGAATAAGATACTCTTCAAGATATAAACTATCGAAAAAAATCGATTTTTTGAAAGTGTCACACTGGTAGAGTCCCTTAAAATGTAAATTATTTATATGTGTTCTAATTCGACTGACAAAAAGTGATCATTTTTGTTCGAATAGGGTAAATATTTATTTTATTAAAAAAGAAATATGAAGAATTCGGTAATACCTAAATAAATTTATATCAATTTACGATTGAATTAATCTGTTTTAAGTGAACATAAAAATATAATAAAATAAGAACACGTGTGTCAAAATATTCGATTGCTATACTTCGATCTATCTTGCTAAGTCGAGTGTAAATTAAATCGTACGATTTACTTGTATAAATAAGATGAGAAATAAAAAATGAGATGATAAAATGAGGGAAGAGGAAGAGGAGGAGATGAACGAAGAAGTAGAAACAAAAAAAATTGAAGAAAAACGAACGAACGAAAAAACAAACAGACGAAAAATGTATTTTATTCAACACGAGAAAAATCCTTTTTCAGGTTGGTTCTTTTTTTTTTTAATCCTCCTCCTCCTCTCCCCCTTGACTCATTCACTTCCACGAATCTCGTCGTCGATCTCCGAGTCCAGAACAAAAAACAGTATAAAGTTAAATAAATAAATTAATTAATTAACAAATAAATAAAAGAGAGAGAGAGAGAGAGACGACTTTTTAATCCAACAATTTTCATTTCTTGCTTTTTTTACTCCTTCGTGTGTGTGGATTTGATATTTTTCTCGAAAAAACAAAACCAAAACGAAGAAAGAAATGTTATTCCCTTTTTTTGTATTTCTTTTTTTTTATATTTTTTTTCCAGGTTTTCCACACGTCATTTAATTAATGATCACCGATCGTAACGTTTATAGATAGGCTAAATATACTTAATAAGTGTTTCATCTAGCCTACGATGTATATTGTATCTATAATCAGAAATAAAAAAAATTACCGAAGAGAAAATAAAAACTGTGAAGAAAATGTTTAATATTTAACCGATCCAAAATTGTTTCATTTCATTCAAATATAATTATTTACAATAATTGCATCAAGAAGAAGAAGAAGAAGAAGAAGAACAACAACAACAACAACAACAACAACAACAACAACAACAACAACAACAACAACAACAACAACCTAGTGGCATAGCTGCAGGGAAGTAACTGGAAGCAAAGATTTCTGGTTCCCAGCTTTAAGAAACCCATTTGTATAAGCAATAGAAATAAAAATAAATGTTAGTAAGAACCCTGTAATTAAACACTAACGAGCTATTCAAATGTGCATGAGGTGGTAATACCCTAAGATTAAACCATACACTGATTGAACTAATTCAAGGTGATCAATAAAATCAAAACCTTTACTAAAATCACTGTGAACGTGACACAATCTTAACTTTTAGATTGATTTTATTATTTTTGAATAATAATAAATAAAAATTGAAGATTCTTTTAGTGTAAAGTAAATAGAATGAGAAGTGATTGAAAAGGGGAATAGGAATAGGAATGTTCGATAAAGCTCTTGAAAAAAAGGGCCGTCGAGGTTGAAAGATAAACGTTAGACACGCGACACATGAATTTGCACGACCCAGAGATGCATTATCTGAGAGTGTAATATGACATCGTCCGTTGGGGTTCCCTTTAGCCCGTTCCCCTCGATTACCGAAGGCGAGCATGCTTGCAATTAGACCACCTGCGGTTTAGACCCGCTTGATCGGCCCGATTACCTATTCCACCCTGTCGAGTTCCAGCGAACCTTTCAATTATTTGACCTCGGGTACTCGCGATTTGTTTCTGTCTACGAACCTTCTCTCTCACTCTCTTTCTTTCTCTCTTCCTCTCTTTCTCTCGTGGTTATCCCGAGTGAAGCAGGAAATAAGGAGTGAAGGAGGGAATGGGATGAAGGGGAAGAGAAGTAATTGCGTTTAAGAGAATTTCATTGTTCCAACCTAATTACGCGAAGGACACCCAACGTTGATTAAAGAAATCAACTCAACTGAGCTTTCTGTCTATTTTTAAACTCCTCTTCTCTTCTTGCACTCACCCAAGTCACTATTTTGTTCTTTTGATCAATTTTTATCCATTGATATTTGAAATAACAAGTATCGAATGCAAACCATCGATTTATTGTTTATTTATGTCTACATTTCTTATCATTATACCTACTAGAATAGGAAGTCCCTTAGTGCATGTGCATGTGTGTGTGTGTGTGTGTGCATGTATTACATAAAGAACCATTGATTCGTAACATATCGTGCCAGATAGGAACACGATACCTGAGACATCGAATATCATTCCAAACCTAGTAAATAATATTCAAATTATATCCAAGTAAATTATGAAAATATTATTGAAATAATTTAATTAAAAAAAAGAAGAAGAAAGATTCCAAAGACTGATAAAAATAAATAAAAAGGAGTAAGAGAAAGATGATAGAATGGAACAAAAAAAGGGAGAGGAAAGGGGGGAAGAAAAGAAAGAACGATCATACATTGTAGATACGATCAAAGTCAATTACAAGAGTTGACTAACGAGGACGGTGATAGAACGAAGTAGGGGAACGAAGGAACACTGTGGAGGGTTAAAAGAGACAGAGAAATTCGCAAAACGAACGGGACGGATTAGTAAAAAGGAATTTCCGTCGTCCGGGACTGGGTTGTGTAGTACCTGCGCGCTCGTTATTCAGATATCGGTAGTTGTACGGATAAGGGGGGTGATAGGGGGAGTAAGAGTGGGTGAGTAGATGAGTGAGAGAGGGAAGAAGGTTGGATGATTGGGGGGAAGGGTGGGGGGAGGTTGGCGCAGCGCGCACTTTCTGTGGTATTGATTACAGCCTCCTATCCAGGTGCACAAGCAGGGTCAAATCTGCCTCTCTCTCTTCCCTCCACCGCCTCTCTCTTCCTCTTTTCCTCACCCACCCTTTCCTTCTAACCCTCTCACCCTCTCACCCCTTCACTCTCACTCCATGTCTCTCTTTTCCTGTTCAACTTCCTCCTATGCCCTAACCTTTTCCCTTCCAGTCCCCCCCCCTTTTCATACCACCTTTCTATATTCCTTTCTCCTTTTCTCCACTCTCACACGTCCTTTCCTATTTCCACCACCTACCCAATCTCTACTTCTATTTTTGTATTCTTCTTCTTCTTGTTCTTGTTCTTGTTCTTCTTTGTTTCATCTCTCCATCACTGCCACCCATCGTTTTACTCTTAACTCTAGCTCACCTTTCCATTTCACACGGTATCCCACCTGTACGCATGTCGAATAATCGGAGGGTTAAAGTAATGCTAGGATTTTTGAGAAGATGACTAACAGGTGGTAAGAATTTGTATATACGATTATGTTTGATTTATTGTTATTTGAATTTATTATTTCTTTTTTTTGTTTATAATAAATTGGAAGGAGAAAAAAATTATCAAAGAGAGAAAGAGAGAGAAGCTGGTTGATAGAAGTATTTTGTTTTTTTGGGGGAATATTTTGTATCGATTTTATTATAAAATTTAAATAATGCTTTTAACTTTAATGAAAACTAAAAGATCATTTTCATCTAACAAACCAGATTGGTTGTAATTTTATCTGCCTGTAATATTTGTTTGTGACCTATATAATTATATTAAGTAAACGTAACTATAAACACACACAAACACACACATATATACATGCATACATGCATGCATACATGCATATACTTACAACATAACGAGTCGTTCGTTAAACGTTCCACGAGTAACTCTAAACCACCAAGAGATTCCTATCCCTTTTCATCAAGCAATGTCCAAGCATCGTCCAAGCAACGTTCACCCCTAATTCGAAATTCTAATCTAACGATCCGAAACATTTTCGATAGGAAGTAGGAATTGGAATTTGAACGAGTGCAAGGTTGTACAATTGGAATAGTCTCAGAAAGTTCTTGGATATTTGATCAGCTATTTTCAACTCATATTGTCTCTCTTATAGATTAGTCTAACTTCATTATAAGTTTTGAATAATATATAATATATTAGGTTGTGTGTGTCAAATATTAAATGAAGAAAATAATGCACATAATTGAATTGAAATTTACTCTATTTCATACTTCAAAACCAAACTGTATAAATAATTACTTAACATGCATTGCAATTCTACTCAAAGGAAACAAAATGCTTGTTTTATGAGTTTGATTATTAAAGTACTTTTTGATAAACAATATGTTTTTCTTTATTATTTTTATTAATAACTTTGCAAGACATGTTAACAACAATTCATTCAAAATTCAATTATACTTTAAATTGAAGTAAATTCATTTATATTTAAATTGAAATATTATATTTATTATTGATAACGTTCAAAGACAATGATGAAGGTAATTTTCACATATACTTTATATACTTATATTGAATAATATTTTAAATTACAATTTTTTATGATTAAAATCAAATTGATTTCATAATGAAATGTTTGAACCTTCTTTTCGAAACACGACGATTAATTAAAAAAAATAGAAACAGAGGTAGATGTAAAAAACAAGAGAGAAAGAAAGAGAAAGAGAAATTAAAAAAATCCTTCTTATCAAAAATTTATGCTCGATTGTTTGAAATAAAATGAGGACGGAATCATTCGACTAAAACACAGCCTTCGTTATTTGTAAATATCGTCGAAGAGTGAAGCATGCACGATCGTGCCACGACTAAACGACCGTTTTAAACGATATATATAAAGAGAGAGAGAAAAAAAAATAGAAATACAGAGAGAGAAAAAAAAATAGAAATACAGAGAGAGAAAGAAAGAAAGAAAAAGAGAACAAACGGTAGAACAAACTGCGATCGATCGACGACATAATTTATACTCGGTTATAGGACTCTTGGGTCCTATTTTTTGCATTACCAAATACACCCTTGCTATTCAACAAAACTCGACATTGAATGAATCATAAAAATAAAATATTTGCATGGACACATTGAAACAATGACCTTACATAAAATCACTTTTTTTTTTTTTAAACTCTAATATCAATATTACACTTACTAAAAAATTAAACAACGACAAAAAGTAGAATTCAAAGAAAATAAATAAAAGAAACTTGTATATTGAAAAATGATAATACGTATTTATGTGCATTGAATAAATCATTAAAGTCAAACAATAATTCAATTACTTTAAATCTGTTCCTTTTTATTCAAACCATTTGAATTGGAAACTATTAATACAGTTCATTTAATAAAATATTGATATTATCAAATGAATTTATCAGTTAAACGATACCACCACTACCAATACGTGTCATTTCAACTATGCAATCATCCAAGCGTACTTTAAAATAAAAAAAAAAACGTCACCCTCTTACTTTTCTACAGCAGAGAGAGAAAAAAAAAGAAGAAGAAGAAGAAGAAGGAAAACTATAGAACGATGTGTCGATTCTTTTTCTATTTTTCCTAGCACGTGGTGTACTAGAACGACCTACATAGGTGGGTAGATATGTACTCCCCTTTTTTTTTCTTCTCCCTTTTCCTCAGATCGAAGAAAGAGAATGGGCCAATGGTAAAACAGAAACGGAGAAAAAACAAGAGAGAAAGAGAGAGAGAGAAAGAGAGACATGCTTTATTATCATGGAAATATTGGATTCTCAAAGGAACCCCACACGCTTGCACCAATTTCTAACAGTTTGCTCACAGTTACGTTGTAAAACGTGCGAACACCAACGCCTTAGGCAAACACGATATTGAAAGAGTAAACCAGTTTTATAAAATCACCTTTTTTATTTTTCTATTTTTTTTTTCCCCCTTTTGTTTTCCCCTTCTTCTACTGCTACTACTTTTACTCTATTTTTTTCTTATTATTTTCAAGATTGATACAAATAGGCAAATTTGTTTATCACCAAGTCATATTTTATTTTTCAATCTTTAAATACCTCTTTTTTCCCCTATCTCTCTTTTTTTTATATTATATTAGATTGTCAAGTATAAAATAAAGCAAATTTCAATTCAATTATATACATTTTTTGCTTTATTCCAAACTTGATATAGTTTGGAATAAAAATAGTTTGTCCCATAAGAAGAATTACTTTCTTAGTCTTAATATTAGTTACTATTTTATAGTTCATATTCTTTATATGAATTTTCTATCATTTCTTTAGTAATATTAATATCAGAGTATTAAGAAAAAAAGTGTATCTTGAAAGAGAATGAAAATATTTATTCAATAAAATAATCTAAGACACAAGAATTATTTTTCCTATAAAAAAGAAAGAAACTTATGAGACAATCTTCATTTATTTTCATGATATTTATAAAAGAATCGTGAAAAAATAAAATCTGTGGACTTACTGGATCAAGAATCGAACCACTGATCATTTATCAAGCTATTCTCTGAACTAATTTATTGGACTATTCAAAATTCTGATCAATCTCTTCTCCCTATTTAAGTTTGATATTAAAATGACATGAAGGTGGTGAATCCTACAAATATAAATTATTACACGTAGATGTATGAATGTGTATACATGTGTGTCTATGTTTTCATCCCATAATGAACAAGTCTGGTAAATAAAACATAAAAATATCTTCCTCAAACTATCCCACGAATATTTTATGCAATTTTTGCTTTATTCCAAACTTGACAATCTAATAGTTTGTCCCATAAGAAGGATTACTTCTTAAGACAATCTTCATTTATTTTCATGATATTTATAAAGGAATCGTGAAAAAATAAAATCTATGGACTTACTGGATCAAGAATCGAACCACTGATCATTTATCAAGCTATTCACTGAACTAATTTACTGAACTATTCAAAATTCTGATCAATCTCTTCTCACTATTTAAGTTTGATATTAAAATGACATGAAGGTGGTGAATCCTACAAATATAAATTATTATACGTAGATGTATGAATGTATATACATGTGTGTCTATGTTTTCATCCCATAATGAACAAGTCTAGTAAATAAAACATAAAAATATATTCCTCATATTATCCCACGAATATTTTATTCTATTCAAACAAGCAGAAGAGACAAGAAAGAAAATTTGTAAAAAATAAAGAAAATAAGAAGAAGAGAAGAGGATATAGAAATTTCTTTTCGAGTGCATCTAAATAGATTTAAAAATATAATATCTTTAACCAAAAGCTTTTTCAGTTATTATCATATAATACTACTTCATTTCGAATCTGTTCAAGTATTTCCTACCAAGCTTTTTTTCTCATTTCACTTTTTGTATCATTTTTTATTTCTCTCTCTCTCTCTCTCTTCTTCTTCATCTTCTTCTTCTTCTTCTTCATTTTCTCATCCAGGAACATTATCCATTCCTCTATTTACTTGGAATCGTACAGAGTGCTTTTCATTTGCAGAAGCGAGTTAAAAGAAATCTCAACCGTTTACTGAACTCTACCTCTTTTTTGATTCTCTTTTTTTCCTCTCTCTCTCTCTCTCTCTCTTTCTTTCTCTCTTATCGTAAAATGACGGGTTACAGTTCGTATAGATGGGATGTAAGGGAGTGGGTAAGAGTGAGAAGGGGGGAACAGGGATTGGAAGTAAAAGAGTAAAGGGTTAAAAGCCAATTGCGGATGCTCCAATTACATAGGAAAGTAACTTTATCAAATACGTTAAAAAGTAAAAGTTCGTTTAATATTCTGATCTTTAGAATTGGTTTCGATATTTGATCGTTTTATTATTTTATATCTTTATCCTTTATTGTATATTTTAAAATCAACATTTTTATCCTCTTTCCTTTTATCCCTCACTCCTATTTCCTATTATCCATATGTGCATGTACATATATGCATGTGTAATTATTATCTCATAAATCAGTTACATATTGAAACATTTTTTTAATTGGAAATAAAAAATAAAATTAATTCATATAAATTCCATACGTGACTTTACAAATCTTGAAATCAATAGAAAATTTTAAAAAAGAAATAAGGAAAAGAGAGAATCAAACCTGCTCTTTTGTTTTATTTGTAACAAATATTTTCTCTTACGTTAAGTTAAATTATAAATGCATAATCTCTTTTTTCTGAATTAAATATTCATTGAATAAATTAAACAATTCGATTTTTATTTTCTTCACATTTCGGATTATTAATTAAAAAGGGATAGAATTAAAAAGAATTTAAACAAAAGCTTATTGACGATTATACTTGAAAAGATATAAAAATAATTAGAAGCTTATAACGATTGAAAAGAAACTTGGATAAATTTCTTTTTAAATCATATAAGTATTATTTATTTAAACATTTGAGAGTAACAGATATCTTAAAAAAATTCCCAATTGAAAAAGATCAAACAACATTTGATATAAAACAAATGTACTATGAATGCTTGAATGTGTGCATGAGTTTAGTCAAAAAATTGAAACATGTTTGTATATTAGAATAGAAAAAAAAAAATACACGAGTGTTTGAAAAATAAATCAAAAGAATAGAACGGTAACTAGCTGGGATGTAATTGATTATGCATCATTGTGAAATAAATCCGACACTTGAACATATTTTTAAATCCTTTTCAGTTCTATGAATGCAACGAAAGTGTTATTCATGTGAATTATGAACCCATACATATAATGTCGGGTTAAAAGATTCTACAACGTTAAGAATACCTATTAGATTTTTAATCCAAAATTATTGATATATTTTTAATACTAAACCTAGCCAACGATGTAATCAAATGTTAACAAAGATTCCAAATTTTGGTCAACTTACATTAGATGAACTTTGTCCTTGTATCCAATACTCCATATCCAAATCCATAACTGCAGGTATCCATGTATGCATCTATCACTTTTCAGCACTACACACACACTCTCACATATGCATATCACTTGCATAAGAAGAAAACACTCACACACGTATACGTGACTCGAAATAAATGACATATTCTTAATGTTATTGTTTCACGTTCCGACGCTTGAAGAAGACTAACGATTATTATGAAAAATAGTTACGAATACATTCGACAAGTACCGAACATACACGAAAGTCAATAATAAATCTAACGACGTGACTCCTCATAGAAAAGAAAAGGTAACATTGAAATATACCACGAATACATTCGACAGGTGCCGAACATGCACGAAGGTAAATAACGTGTTAAGAATATAGAAGCCGGCTTAGGAGTGAGAGGGAGGTGAATGTAAACAAAACATTCTAACACGGTTACCTAGGCTGATTGTTAAGGAATATTTTTGTATGCCAAATTTCTTAGAATTTCACCGAGGGAATATAAACCTTCCTATCTTTCTTCCAATACATAGAATACGTATGGATCTTTACTATGTTTTGAAATTGTATAGCTGACCTACTTTTCTACCGATGACCTACTTTTCTTAACCAGTGACCTACATTTCAACAGATGTTTTCTATACCCGATGATAAATTTGTATTTCTTAATATGTTAAACAATTAATAAGTATACGTATGTGTATATTCGATTAAATAGTCCAGTCCATCTAGAATTTTGAGAGGCTGTTGCTCCGACTTAAGCGCAGAAAATTTTAAATGATCTGGAAAGTGGTCTACATTAAGATATGCATTAAGCGTATTCCGAGAAATTTGCTTTTTTTACATTAAAAATGTAAAAAGTTTTAAAGTTATCGCAAAAAAAACGCAACGTGGAGCGTCAAATATGAGATGGAGCAAGGAGGGACGAAATTTGTACCGTCAAATGTCAAATGGAGCAATGAAAAATGTGATGTAGCAAAGATTACGAAATAGTATGGACTACAAATTGTACATTTTACAGAAGGTAAAAGTCTTCTGATCCTTCGTAAGTGATTGAAAAAAAATTAGCAATGTTTATATTAAAGATACATTGAAAAAACCTAGACGACAACTAAGAAAATAAAGGGGGAATTTTTGGCGACATTAAACTTTGGAGTATTGTAGTTTTTTAAAGAACCTATCTTCAAGGTAAATCAGAGGATAGAAATAAATGTATACCATGATATTAAAGTAGTATTATTTTTGATTCAGCCTGTATTCGACATTCTCCTGTTATGCTACTCCTGTTCGTCAAGCTAGCAACCTCTCGGGTAATAGCATCGCATCACGTTGAGTGATTTTACACTCTTCCGGGTCCCCTGTCAATATCCTTCGATAAATTAAGAACTCGAGATGGGGTGAAAAAATGAAACTTGGGGTAGGAAAGAACAAAGTTGACAACGTAGTGTGACAAAGATAATAAAAGCAATGAAAAAGGAAGAGAGAGAGGATACAAGAACATTCTTTTAACTATTTGATAATCAAATTTCTAGTTGAAAATCCTCACTTTTACACGTATATGCGATTATTATTATTGTTGTAATTACGAAATATAGAGAAAATGTAGTATATAATATGTTCTCTTATCATCAGCTGGGAGATTCTTGTCTATTCTCGTGGATTACCACATTTACATATCCCATAGACAGTATAGAGTTGAAATGAAAATGTCCAGTTTCGCTAACCGAGAGAATTTGCACTGCAAACATTTCCAGGTAGCGCGCCGTGCAAATACCAAACACGTAAGTATGCCAACGTTGGAATATTACACGTCGTTCTCAAATTTTCTCTCTCTCTCTCTCTCTCTCTCTCTCTCTCTCTCCCTCTCTCTCTATCATCTCTCTCTCTTTTTTCTCTCTTTATTTATTAACTCACACGTATGTTAACCTATATGATTTATCTACCTCGGAGAAAGAAAAAAAATACTCTTCTCGTTTTATCATTGATACGAGACAAGAGTGGGAAAGAAAAAAGACCAAAAAAAATTATGCAATTAATCCGAGTAATATTTCTATCATCGTAAATATTTAATATGGATGAAAATATCTTCTTTTTTTTTTTTTGGTTTTATGTTTTAGGATAAATCATTAACCATGCGTAACATAGGAAGTAAATATTTTCTACATTTTGTGTAATTTTCTTAATTGCTTTTCCCTGGGTTCTATGTGTTTAAACTTACAACGAAATAGTTACAATCTCGGTAAACACAATTATAGGAGCATTCATTATTAGAGGGTGTAAGTAAATATACCGAATAATGGTCCAAAGCAAGATAGATGAATGGATAGATAAATAGATGGATAAAGTTAATATTTTCTCTTATTTCATCATTATGAAATTGAAATACTGAAAGACAAATCGTTTTTACTCCATTTTCAATTAGTTTTATTTCAATTTTCTTATAGTCTTCGTCAAACTAATTAATCGAGTGAAAAACTTTTTGAAACATTCTTTCTCATTGTTTTCTATTTGATTATTAATTTTTAATTTAATGAAATGATTAAATATAAATGAAAATATAAACCTTGTTCAATAAAATCATAAACGAAAAGAAAGTGTTAAGTCAATGGAAGCATAACTGTCCCAATATTCAAGAAAGTTCAAAGAACCAATCCCAAAAATTATAATTTTACTTAAAATTCAAATACCTTTATTCCAACACTTTCCTCATTTTGTTTTTTCTTTTTAATCTTATAACGCATTAAACTTTATATTTTACAAAGACAAAATCCAATGATGTAAAAGGGGTCTCTGAAGATTCCCATACGTGTTGGTCGGAACAATATGTCCACTTGAATTGCAATCCATCGTTATGGGTAAAGTTTTATTCATAAAATCAAGGAAATCTCTGAGGTAGTTGGAAATGTAGGTTCGTCCTTGTTGAGAAAATCATATTGCATGAACATCCTAGCTTCGAGGGAATGAGGAAAATTGATCAACAAGTTGAAATAGACAATCACGGTGTATGTACACTCGAGACTTTCTCAAACATGAAGAGGAACCATTATCAAAACTCGTTAATAGGTTATATTCTAAGATAATGAAAAAAAATATTATTTAATTCTAACTAAAAGACAACTTTCTTCTTTCACTAAATCTCTGTTCATTTTTTCTTCAAGTAGTTATTTTTCAATAGAAATAAAAGTAAAGAAGAAAAAAAAGAAAGGAAGAAGAAAAATATTCTTAAAACGAATCAATGCATGTACCCCCTCAGTCTCCTCTTTCCCTTCATCCTTCATTCAATCGTTATTCCCACTTTCTTCCTAGCAATTTTTAACATTTCTCCATCGAAAACACTTTCCTCGTTAAAAACCTTTTAATCGGGTTTCCATGCAAGGAGCCATGAAAGGAACGAAGCCTTTTTCGAAAATGCCGAACCTCCAATGCACAAATCACTCTCTCTTTCACACACACACACACACATACACACAAATCTTTCTAAGAAAAGACAAACTTACGATGAATACTTTCAATCTATTTTCATTTTAATTTAACTTGAAAAGTATGTTCCTCAATAGTGTTTCTTTTCTTTTTCTAAATCAAGATTATTCAAAAATATTTGTTAATGATCATCTACTAATCATCCTATTGGTTAAAATCTTATGAATTGTTAAAATCATTTGTAATAAAACATTGATTAATTAAAATCTTACAAACTGTTACAATCATTTTCACCCTGTAAGTCCATATTAAAATAAAACTATTTATTTATCATATTTCTTGTGTTATAAATTCAAACATTCAACTCTTCCCTTCCTCTGTCACTCTCTCTCTTTCTTTATCTTAAAACAGGAACCCTTATCCTAGGCGTGAAAATCGATAGAAACAAAAACTCGTACCATTCGTATTCGGAACAACATCAACGTTGCTAATCTTTTCGTACCGATGAGAAACTCTAAAGTAAAAATACAAACAATAAAATAAAATAATAAAACAACACACAAAAAAAATATGGGATGGACAAAACGAAAGGTAAGGGTCGATCAGGGATGATGGGGAACGATGTTGTTCCGAGTTGTAGATGGAATGAAGGACACATATACACATCCATACATTGACAACGTTGCTCGGATTAAAGGATCTCTTTCTCTCTCTCTCTCTCTTTTCTCTTTCATTCATCCTGTATATGTACATGTATGTCTCTTTCTAGTAGATACATGAACAGGATGGATCGTCGTTCGATAGGATTAAGAGTAATCGTCCTATGTTTTCTTCTTCATCTTCCTTTTTATTTTTTCCATTTACCCATTTCTACTTTCTATATGCACGAAACTTCCTCTCTTCGATTTATTTATACACGACATGTTCTAAAAATTTAACACAACTTTAAAACGATAAACTACATTTCTGTAATTATTTTTAAATACCAAAAAGAATAATCTGGTTTATTATATTTCATTGTATTAGTATTTGAATTTTTTTTTATTTTAAATATTATATGCAATCAATTCTTTAGTAAGAATATTCTATTTTGTTATTTTTATTTAACGATGGAGGATTATGTTAATGGTATTTAGAATCAATCTGCATATAGATCCTATGATAAAATATATTACCTACGAATCCCTAGTTCGAAAATCAATGAACAATGAGACGAAATACGATTTAACAGTATTGTATAATAGCCATTTTGATCGGTTAAATAATCGATCTACTCTATAACGACGCTATCTGTGCAGAAATCATTTTGATTGATCCGGGTTGTTTCGTAACGTTGATCATACTTTAACAGGCCTCTCTCTCTCTCTCTCTCTCTTTCTCTGTTGCAACCATAATTCACATGAAACGGCATAGCCATTAACTTGCTTTTAACGCGAAAACGTTTTACTCTAAGCGATTGATTCGAACCGAAGAATTTCAACTGATGTTCCAACTCCTAACTTTCTATTCTTTTCATTTCAACTACCATAAGTGTATTCAATTCTTTGCTTATTTTAAAAACCGTGTAAATCGGGAAGGTGGAAAATTCAGAGATAAGATAACTCTGAGACTTTAGATTAGAATATGAATATTATAAACACACCCCCTTTCTCCCCCATTGGAATAATTCGAAATTAGAATTTGGATAGCTGCCGGTGAGTACCGCAGACGTGCCCGGCGGGCGGACTAGGGCTTGCCGAAGGGATGAATGCCATACGGGTGGTGGTGGAAGAGGAGAGTTGAATAGGGGTTGGGGTAAGGGGGAAGGGGGGTGAAGAGGGTCTTGCTCTGTCTTCGCGGTGGGCTCGATATGTCGTCGCATCGAGGGCAGACGCGCTATTGCAATTGACGTACAACCGCAACGTCGACGCCGCAATCACTAAACGCAAAACCCGTAGATAGACAGGTGTGTGTATATATGTATACCTTCTGTATATGCGTGATTGCATCTATATATACATGTGTGTAGGTAGATTTGTATATGTGAACTCGGGATTCATGAACGTATATTTGCCAGTACCCTTTCGGTTTCGCTAATACGAAACGGCCCTCGCGCGTTCCGTTAATCTGTTTTGTTTCCCAAATTGCATTCGACGCGGTATGCATTACGGAGTTGGCCAAATGAAATTCGACGTGAGTTAGAGAGGAAGAGAGAGGGTTCATTATACGATTACATAATATATATATAATATAATATATACGAATATATATATATATATATATATAAGGATGTATGAATGAATGTGAGTATATGCATGTATATGGTTTCAACATTTTCAGTGATACGGAATGATTTCCTTAGAAAAATATCTACGAGGAAAAAGGTTGAAAAAAGGTTGAAAAAGAAAAAGGTAAGATGATTTTCCTATCCGATTTTCAAGATAGAAGGTCTCATCCTTCGTAAATGTAACCAATACGAATAAAGAAGAGAAGGAAAAATACATGTCGAAGTGAGGTACGATTTTTTCGACATTGAAACATTTCAAATATTCCAAAAATGGATCGAACAGAAAGATAAAAATAAAAAAGAGAGAGAGAGTTAAATGAACTTTCTCTCTTTTGTTTTTTATTTATCTTCTTCCATTTTTTTTTTCTTTCTAGGGTCAAGCAAACCGTCGACATCTACGCTATTTACCTAAGCCAGTTCTTCGAGAATGTGAAAAGAGTATGAAGGGTAGGAAAAGGTAGAAAATGGTAAGCGAATCGAAAGAAGAATGCAAAGTTAGCTTCCGAAGAAAAATGGTTCTCGTGAGAGGCCTTCCGAATATTTGACAACGGGTTTCCCTCGACGATCGTCCGGAAGTAAAAGCACGGCTGGGTACCTAAATGGTTAGATATGTGCACACAACTGCAAATACAAAGACAAACTGGGAAAGACGATTTCTCTTTTTTCCAAATGGTTCTAGTCAATATTTTATTTCTCTGTTACTCTTTCTATGCTATTTCGAGTTAATGTTCTTAAGATTAAATATACAAGACAAGTATTTAAATCAGGCTAAAGTCAGACAAGTAGTATAGGTCAGTGTATGGGCATACTAATGTACACAATGAGTATACTAATTGTAAGAGAAAGTTATCTTGGAAGTTAGCAAGTTGAAATAATGTCAGTACACCACCGATCTAATTCCTTTAAAACACGATAAGGAATTTCTAAACAATCTTGGAGAGAAAGAGAAATGAAGATAAGGGAGAAGGTAGGATTAACTGAAAGTGGTCGTCTTCGAACAAATGTCCTCTTTCCCTTTATCTAAACGCAAATGTGAGGTGAGTTCTAATACAAAATTAGCCAAGTTAAGGGCCAAGTAAGGGAAGGATAGTTCATAGACGAGATATCAGACAGTAGGGTTCCTAAGTTGTGTTTCATCCTATGAACATACAGAACACAACGTAAACCTTGTGGCATAGGTTTGCACTTCTACGTTCTCCAACATTGTACATCCGTTATGCGAGCTTCAACTTCTAAAGTCACTTATCCTCTTGTCTCCTCCTTCCTCACTTCATTCACACTCTCTCTCTCTTCCTCTCTATTTCTCTCATATACATTTATCCAAATTTACATTTAGTAAGTAGAATCCTAGATATGGGGTTTCAAGCTTATTCCTGTATCCCTGTTGACCGAGGTAACAATACCAAATGATTTCTATCGTTAAATGGAAATGACGAAATATCTGACCATTATCAAAATTGATTTAACAAAAAATTATTTTACGTTTCATTTCGTTACATTTTATTTGATTTTATTTAATGAAATGGAAAAATAAATTTTCAATTTTTATTAGTTTTTGTCTTCCCCCATGTTACTATCGAAAAACATAGCATACAAATAAAATAAAATAAAAGATTCGTAGTCTTTTTTTTGTTGGTTTCATCGTACGATTGCAAAGCAATGTTATCTCGTCGATATTATTGCCAAAATTTTATTTATATCTCTTCGTTGCCCATTGTATTCGTGTAAATTTGATTAAAACTCTGACTCTACCAATGTATTTATGTATGTATGTATATATATATATATATATATAGATTGGTGAATTTTATCATAGGGAAGCTTATCCTCCATTGCTGATGTTATATTGCCAGTGAACAAAAATTATAGCCAAGAGCCATAGGTCGATCGAATTCACAATTGACCGCCGAGTTGCGAAATATCTTGTGTACCTTACGATATCTTGATAACTCTAAATTTAATCGAATTTAACGCTTATAGTTTGCCTAGATACCCTCAGGCAATATAATAACCCATCACCCAGTTATATATATATATTTATGTATGTATATGTATAAAAAAATAACATGACTTTTCTTTTTTTTCCTATACAGTCACAGTTCTTTGATGTTTTGCAATACTTGGTACCATCCTAAACATAAAACCATTTCAAAAACTAATAGCTACAAATAAAATATATCCACTTGTACTATCTTTTTGATTACACGTGTTTCTGCAATCATATGAATACTTTTATTTTTAAAAAAATAATCCATAAAATCGCATAACTTGATGATAATCTATAGTCGAGTTTTGAAATTTTACAAAAATATATTAAATTGTCAAATATGAAATGGAGCAAATAATGCACATAATTGAATTGAAATTTGGTTCATTTTATACTTGAAATACTTGATAATTACTTGGATTTTTGGTTTATTTTTTTATTACTAAATATTATAATTTTATTGTTAAATTAGAGTTGATAATTATTATTATTTTTATCATTGCTATATATATTTAATTATATATATAAATATAATTTTAAAATCAATGAAAAAATTTGGTATTACCATGACAAGGTAGTTACAGTAAATTTAGTTAGTTTATTAACCACAAGATGGTTCTGTACGAGTATTCTCACAGTAGAATAAAATGAGATCCATATTTTAAAAAACAGTATACTTGTCAAAGTGAATGATTAATATTCCATTTTTTAATTACCCAATCTGTTGGATATCCTTCAAGAATTATTTTTTAACTTCTCGTTTAAATCACTATTAACTATTATCCTATTTAAACTTCTTATAGAAATGTTATTTAAAGTCACTAATGCACAAGTCACAAGTTCCTATGTTTAACCTAATGAATATTCTTCCATACGGTAGTTTGATTTGAATAATTATTATTACTATTACGTTTTAATACAATTGTTGTGAATTTTATTTGTTTTTATATATTAAAAAATAAAAGACAAACATGGAGCCAAAAATCCAAGTTTTATCAAGCACCCTAGAGGTAATATAACAAGTTTCTTAAATATAGTGATTGAAAATTGTGATATTAACAAATTAATTGTATAAAACATATTATATTTTATAATAATAATTAATTTGTAATATTTGTTAATTCCCTTTGTAGAGAATACAAAATTTAATTACTGAAGCTACTGGTCGTTTATATGGAATAACACATAATGATACATTAACAATAATAGCATTTAGTATTAATAATGACAGTGATGACATTTTTAATATTCTATCATTTGAAAGTTTTTTACCTACTAATGTAGAACCTTGTGGATTATTGTATATTGGATATATGGATGACATTCCTCCTCCTGCACAAGTAAGCAGAACCTCATTTATCAAATAATATTAAAACCTTTTTGTAAGTTCATTGTTGAGAAGTATTGTTTTGAAATAATCATAATTTGTAATTTAAAGGACAAAAAGATTGTTCTGGAGTATCCATTTGATACTAGGATACTAGGTTGGTTTCTTTACAACAACGAAGGATTACATTTTGTATCTAATATAAAAGTAATTAATGAAAATCAATTTGAAGAACAATTCGCATACGTCAGAATACAATTAGGTATACCATTAATTGGTGAAAATAATCAAATATTGGATACACTGAAGAAAATTAATGAACATGTAAGTCTCACTTATAAGTATTAATTATTATATATATTACTACAAGTCATTGATAATTATTATTGAAATAAGATTGCATCTGGAAGAATAGCATTCTATTTTCCATCAAAGAAAATCTACATTTTTAATAATGATGAAGACGACAATGTTAAAAATTCAAAACTCAAAGAACTTCTTAACGTTTCAAAGACAAATGAAGGATCTGTATATAACATAGTTAGTATAAAATATATTGAAAATCTTATTATTAATTATTAATCTATTTAATTTTCTATTAAATGATACTTTATGTTATTCTAGAATGCAATAAATGCAAATGCATTAATACAAATATCTAAACAAGAATCTTCGACTGTATGCGAACATGCTCCAGTATTACATCAAACAAAATGTAAATAACCCTTAATCATATAAATCGATAATATCAATTTATAATGAAGTCTAATATTTTCTTTATACTTTACAGATGCATTTGATAGTATAGAATATATGATTAATATTGACAGATTAATTTTGATAGATCGTCGTGCAATTTCTTTAGAATTACATGAAGCATTAGTCAAATCAATATGTCAATACATAAATGTTATAATAACCTTGTGGAAAACTAATCCTACTATCTGCGAGAACTATAAAACCCCATTAGAGTGGTTCTATTTTAAACCACAAAAGCTTGGACATGTATTAACAGTGCCTTATATAAATGGATGGGATGACGATGAAATGAGTAAGTTAATTTATAAAAAAAAAAAAAAAACATGTATATAAAAGTAGTAATCTAACACAAAAGTATATAATGGACAAATCTTTCTTAGCTCCATGCATAAAACAATTGCATACAACATTGGCATTAGATTTAACAAGACCTTACTTCCGACGTACAAACAGTGTACAGTTTTCTAACGATATACAAAACAATCATTTGATTATAAATCCTCACGAGTCTATTCCAAGCATTAAGGGTATGTCTTTAACTTTGTTTATATAATTAAAATATTAACTCTATAAACAAATAGGGTATTTTTTTATTAAAGATGGTACAACAAGCATTGTGTATGGATTATATTCGTATCATCATTACATGCAAAATGATTTTGATGATAATGGATGGGGATGTGCTTATAGGTCTCTTCAAACTATTATATCTTGGTATAGGTAAGATATTAAATAATTTTCTATTAAACTTATATTATTAGGTTCTACGTGTATATGTTTATAGATTACAAGGATATACAAATATTCCAATACCAACCCATAAAGAAATACAAAAGTGCCTAGTTGATATAGGTGACAAACCATCTAATTTCATAAATAGTAAAGAATGGATTGGCTCAACCGAAGTAGGTTTTGTATTAGAAACTCTCCTTGGAGTTAGTATAAGCGTATTATGTGCATCCAATGGAGATGAAATATCAAATTTTGCTTCAGCTATTGCTAATCATTTTGATACACAAGGAACTCCAATTATGATTGGTAAGATTGTTAACAAACGAACGATTAAATTAAATTGAATTGAATTAAAATTAACATTTTGGTTTGTTTATTTTCTCATAGGTGGTGGAGTATTAGCACACACAATTTTAGGAATAAATTATAATGAAACTACCGAAGAAGTGAAATTTTTAATTTTAGATCCACATTATACCGGTCCTGACAAATTAAGCACTGTAATAAATAAAGGATGGTGTGGATGGAAAAGTAAAGATTTTTGGAGAAGAGATTCGTTCTATAACATGTGCCTTCCCCAAAGACCTATATGTATATAATTTAAAAATAATCTAATATATTAAATAATACAAAAAAAAATATATATATTTATATTTATCAATGCATTTAATTGTATTATTTAAAACACGTTCATTGTATATGTATAATCTATATATACTGTAATTTAAACATTGTAATATAAAGACAAAATTTTATATCATTATTTAAATTCTATTATTTTAATTTTCAAAAAATATTACATTTCTATACTAAATGCAAATTCATGTCGTATTGCGTAAAGTAAGTATGTACATTAATTGAATAATACTACATGACTTTACGATTCAATGTGTGTGTGTGTTCATGAGTTTTATTTATATATATATATATTTTGCTTCCATCATTAAACCTATGGTTTTTTATTTGGTAACAATTTTATTAACATGACAAGAGAAACTGAATCCTATGAGAAAAAAAAATGCTGTGTTAGGTCATTAGAATATTTATCATATATATCTACATAAATGTACAGATATATACCAAATAAACTGCATTCTATAATCCACCAGATTTCTGTAACAATTGAGCAAACCGTGATGTTATAAGTAATGAAACATCAATAAATCTGTCTACGCAATTATTCAAACATGTTTCAGTTCTACTGTCCAATTTATTTCCTGGTTTATCAACGCACTTATCCCAACATAATTCGTTAAATTCATGTATCTAAAATAAACACCATTTAATTGATTAGTACAAGGCTTATAATAAATCTTGTTCTTTTTTCTTTTTAACTCCAAGAAGCATGCATCATTTATTAATTGCATAAAATATTAAATTCTAAATCTAACCTAGTATGATCAATGATATTTCAACCAGTATGGGTCAAATGATACTTATTCAACTTTTTGACTAAATTTCTTACAAATTTATATTACTATTATGTAAAATTAAGAATTATTATTACATAAATGAAGGGGAGAGGGGTGTATATATTTTTGTTACAAATACACTGTAAAATATATAACATTTCAAAAATGAATTATTTGACCCCCTTTGGTATAAAAATATGCATACACATGATAAATATATTAATTAACATTTATATTCATCATTTAAATTGAAAAAACGGAAATATATAAAGCAATTAAAAATGTAACTAACCTGTGCATTGAATCTTGCAGTTTCTTCTTGTATGGTTAAAAATTCTTGCAATTCGTTATCAGCCTTTTTTGGTTTGACATCGCTGTCAAGAGTTGTACTGTCAAGAGAACTATCTAGAGTACTGTCAAGTAAATTTGACATGATTTTATAATTATTTTACTAATATCACCTTTTTATAACGACAATTTTTAATATTTGCTTGAACACTCGCACGTGTTAACAACCAACTTCGGATCGTACGTAGTTTTAGATATTTCGATAATTATCGATAATTATCGATAAGAAAGAAATCATTACGAAAACCGTTCTCTTCTCTAATTGGCTATTGCTATACATCGAAATAATTCATTATTGTTTATATTATTTTATATTTATTAAAAATTATTTTTCAATTCTACTTGTGTTTTCTTTTTTCACAATTTTATGCCTATTTTATATACCAGGTATCCCACATTTGATATCTCATTTATTTTTAATGATAGAAAGAAATATTAGAAAAATAATGAAAACTCTACCAAAATACTTGTTGAATAATATTCAATACATTTAATTCATTCTTTATAAAGTGTTGCATTTGGAATTTTCTAATCAATTATTTACAAATGATTGTGTGTGTATACCTTCTAACAAAAAACAATTTTTGCCAATAACACTTTTGTATTATTTACAAAATAAATAAGATTACTATATCAGAGTGATGAAATTTGCTGGGATACTTTGTATGAACATGTTATTCGATCGGATCTTGAATATAATGGGACGTTATTTATATACATTATTTATTTTGAAAATTGAGGTACACTGGCATAAAATCATTGAATATAACTATAACAAATTACATTATATCTTAGCTGACCAGAAAAATTCAATATGCATATAGAAGTAAACCAATAAGGATCTGAACTGATGTAGAGTATTTCAATTTCTTTGAGCTAAACTGCTATTTGCAGGTGCAACAGACATTTCTCCACCTTGCGTATTATCACGCTGCGGACTCTGTACAAATGAATAATAATATTGTATATACTTAAATAATAAACACATAATGAAAGAGGATGATTAATATTACCTTTACATGAATTTGTTTCTTTAACATAGCAGCTCTCAAAATTAACATACGTGTACGTCTCTGATATTCTTTACCAAAATAAACTGATTTTTCAAATGTTGTACTCCGTTGATCTACATCCTTGGCATATAAAATCTAAAATAATAATAATAATTAAATAAAAACGATGATATATATTTCTCATTGAGCATAATTACCTTATTATGAGAATCAATACGAGCTTGAATTTGCCCATCGAGAATAAGTTGCATCAATTCATCTTCTAATTCGGGAACAGTTCTATTAAATGCTGTTGCCATTCGTCTCATATCAGCACTTAAATACGGACTAAAATACTGGATCAATGCTCTATTTCGAATTTGTGTATACAAAACATTAACATGCGGTGCTATATAAATATCTAGAAGTATATTATCCTTTATCTCATCGAGTAATTTTAAACAAGACGCATATTTTGATTCATAAAATTTAAAAATAATATCTCTCAGTTGTGGTTCAAGTTCAAGAAACAATTTGAACGAACTACTGAATATAACTTGTTTTTGTAACTCATGTCTATCAAAAGTTGCCAATGCACAAAGGCCTCCATAAAGTGCTACATTACCAGGGGAAAGTAAATCAGGACAATCGCAATGATCTAATGATGCTTGAAGAAAATGTTTAGCAGCCATTTTATATTGTCTTGTAGCCAATTCGGCTAATCCAGCAGCAACCTTTAATTTAGTTATTATATTCTGATTACTATCCTTGCCATGAACATCTGGAAAATCTGGTGTACTTTCAGCCTTGGTTACGTAGCTAAGTACATGAGACCAATTTTGTAAATAAACCGAAACCTTAATTACGTTCAAGCACATATTAACAACGTGTTTGCCACTTGTACAATAATCTCGCGCTCTTGAATAACATTTTAAAGCATTGACAAGATCACCACAATCCAAATAATGATCTCCTAAATCATCATGACCTCTTCTTATACTTTCTTTAATCGAATTACTTTTATAATTTTTAAGATCAGTATCAAATTTTTCTAATTTTAAAGCAGCCTTTTTGGTACGAGATTCCAACCACATTTGATCTAACGTTAACAAATCTTGAGTAGATTGGGCAGCAATGTCAGGTAATCCAAGCGTTGCACCGGTACACTGAACAAACTTTTTATGTAAATTTGTATAAAGATTAACGTTATAAGTAGTCATCACATAAGATATTGCCATCTTCAATGCTTCTACTCTTAATAATGGACAATGGTCAGCTATGTAGATGAGCCTATATAATTTGGCAAGACCAGTATAGCAGTTGGCGTAAACTTCCAAATCCTGAAAATAAGTATATAATTTATGTTAATACGACATACAATCAATATATATTAAATAATTTGTATTAATCTCGTACCAATGGCAATTAATATTTTGTTATTGTAATCAAATCAAATGAGCATATTAATTTTTAAGGTTATCTTATATTTTTGGCACATACCAATGTTGGATTTTCAACGATAAAAGGTTCTTCTTCAGCATTGTCATTATCTTCTGCCGGAACATCAACTTGCATAGGTTCTACCATGTTTTGTTGTATAGTAAACATATCACATACATTAATCTAAATCAAAGAACAACATTCTATCAATCCAAATAGATACAGAAAAATTCTATATAACGTTTCGTAAATATAAGTATTTAATGTAAGTTTAAAAGAATCTGTTAACCCTTTTAATATCTATTATCTTATCTATCTAGATTTTCAAAGATTCACATTTATTAACTGTAGCTGTACAATAAACTATAGACTATGTAGAGAAAAATCGTACAATATATATATACACAATTATATATATAAAGAAAATTAAGAATGTGTAATACATACGGGTGAAGAAACGTGTTAATACATTTTGTATCTCTCCTTAATTCACTCAAATAAAAATGTCTATTTTCTAATGCCAAAACAACGATGTAATAAAATAAATAATATTGTTTTTGCCACCATGCATGAAATGAATATAATATTAAATGACTTTATATAGAATTATATGATTTAAAATGAAAATAATAGCGTGTTTGCTAAGACATTAATGCAAGTATGATTGGTTGCGCCATCTGCAGTTACAAATGTTTACTACAAAATACTGTATTTCAAATCTATTGTACATGTATATATTTATACAGCATTATATTGTTAAAATGTCAAGGTTAAAATATGAACAAAATTATTGGAATATTAATTATCTTTCTTTCCTTCATTTTAATTTGATAAATTTTTATATAGTTTAAGTATTTTGTATAATAATGTCATCTTTAAGGTAATTGATAAAATAGTATTTAAAATATTATTTGAAGTCCCATAAGATAACACACACACACACATACATACACATTAGCTCAAACATGGAATAAAAATTAGAATGAATATTTATAAAAAAGATAATACAGTGTTTATTCTTGTTGATTTATAAAATAACATTAATTTGACAAAACATTGAATTATAAAATGCAAAGGACGTTTTAAAGATCTTAAATATACGATGTTCATAGATATTAAAATAATATTCCTCAGTTATGTTCCTGTGCATCCTGCTATTAATACAGAAACAAAATATTTACAAAGAAAAATGTATTATTTAAAAAACGTTTATATTATTATAACACTGTAGAGAAAATTGTCCTGTAAATGTTCACATATACAAAGGACTTCTGTTTCATAAAAACATGTCTGTTTAAATAATGGTATATAACATTATGTTTTTTTTGCCAATACGTTATTAAAACGTATATCTTTAAAAAGTGGTTTATCGTATTATTAGTTTATAAAATAATAATAATAATAATAGTAATAATAATAAGGAAAATAATAAATCAGTTATACATTCAACGTTCTAATAACATATTAAATATGTATGTAAATTAATAAATGTATTCCAAAAGAAAATACACGTATTAAATAAAAATAAATCAAATTGTTTTATCTTACAACATACATTAAAGTTTATTAGTTAATGTATATGTTTTATTAACGTAAAAAATTTGCCAAGAGTATTAAAAAAAAAAAATAATAAAATAACGTAATGTATGTACCCTTTAAGAGTACACTGGTAATAAAAAAACATGTGACCAGGATGGTCACATGTGAAAAGATAGCACTAACATCTCTTATGAAAGATATACACTGAAACGATAAATTTTTGTTCTTTTAGTCCGTTTGTAAACTTTTCTTTTGTGTATTTAATAAATTATCAACCTCAACACGTTCCTCCAGTTTGTTGTTGATAAATTTCTATGGTATCTCCTTCTTCCATTTCAAGACTCGTCGGTGTATCCAACTCATTTATTGGTTGACCATCAAATCTAAATCTTACAGCAGCTATTGCTAAACCCTACAAGATAATACAAATATTCATCTTATTGTTAGAGTATATTCAAGGAAGAACAATGGGAAAACAAAAAAGAAATGGAAAAAATAAGAAGAACCAAAAAAACAAAAGAAAACTTGTTGACTTACTACTCGATCACAATAAGCATTCATTAATTTTCGAAGAGGTGTGTGCTTTTTAATTTTAAACTGTACTACTGCATTATCTTGTCCTAAAACTTTTAAATTTATATGCTCAGACTCCGTTTTCGTTTCCTGTGAAAAAAAAAGTCATTGTTCATTAAACTACTTAACCTTATGCACTTGTAAACAGTGATATTTTTTGAAGGTTATAACTAAGCGTTACCTTCTTTTCGTCCGACATGGTTACGGTTTTAAAAAAAAAGGCGCTCTTTATTTTATCGAAAGATACTATAATTGTTAGAAAACACTTAATAGACAAACTATTAGATTTATATTTATCTGATATATATATCTGATATATTACAAATTTGATAAATATCCCGCTTCTAGCTTTATAGCAATACTCACGACATTTCGATTGTACACGGAGTGTATATATCACAGTTTCAACTATCTACTTTTGTTAATGCACTTATGGTTGCAAGAATAAATGAGACACCTGGATAACAATTGTGTACTTACAATATAACATCGAAAATTATTGGAAAATGCATTTGTAGAATATGGATAAGACTAACCAATCACTGCATCAGTCCACAACAAGCATGTCCAATAAAAAAAGTTTGCGAGTGGATTAACCAATCAAACAGTAATAATAAACTGACCAATGGAAACATAAAAGAGATAGAACTAAGCTGATTATAAAAATAACAAAACTAGTTATCTCTTATCTGATACTTGAAGAAAATATGTCAATAAACAACACACGTTTTATTATAAAATTGAAACGATATCGCCATTGTGTCTAATGGAAATAATATACAACCATTAAAAGTAACTAGTTTTATATGTGAATTTAAGAACCCAAGTAATCCATGCATATATTTCGTGTTACACATCATGAAAATTAACTTTTAAAGTACATATGCAAGTATATATATCTATTATATATACATTTTTCATATAACAATGTTTTTATTTTACAATGTAAAAAAATACAATGTAATTTTAACATTTTCACGTTTCTTCACTTCTTATTCGTAGATGTATCTTTAATTATTTTTTCTTAACAAAACAAAACACAAAAATAAAAAAAAGAAGAATCGTCATGAAATAGTACAGTCGCAACATTCGTGGGTATAATAAAGACAATCAATGAGACATTTGTCACATTTACTATCTTTAGATGATTGACTACCAGAATCAACATCGAAATCTACTTTCTTGTAATTCTTTTGATTGTCCCAATGCGAATTTGTAAAGGTGGTACTTGCACTTAATGGGGCAATATCGATTACATCATAACCTAAGTTTTGATTTTGTTGAATTGGTGATGATGAAAGGGTCGGTAACGAAGAGGACGGCATTAACGATGTAGTAGCCATAGTTTCATATTTAACTTCACTCGGTTGATCGTGTTCAGTCCTCTTGGATTCAGCCATTTGCGTCGAATTGTTTGAAGAAGTTACTCTAATAATATATTTATACAAAATTAATCTATTTATTTCGTACTAAATTTTCCTACACTCTTCCAATATTCTTATATTTCTTTTGCAATTAAATATAAATTAATGAAAGTTTATTAAAAAGTGCCTTAACTGACTTACTTGTAGCTGCCGCGTTCACGAAATACACGCTTGATAGACATCTTTAATATTAAAAAATTGCGGGAAATTTGAAAAAGCCCCTTTTCAAGTGGATTCTTTTATTTTCGAAATATCGAACACGGTCGGACCGAAAGAACAAATCCTTTTTTTTCTTTTTTTAATCCGAAATTACTATTATATTTATTTTACTAACTTTCATTCATGGAGAATATTATACTGATTTAATTAACGATATATTTGAATTTTTATAAACGATAATATTACAACAAAAGAAAAACGAATTGGTTTAAACCCCTTAGCGGCTTCTAGGCCAGCGTCTCTCTGCGAAGACTGTAGATATTTAAAAATTAGTTAAAACATCCTTCTTTTTTATTTTCAATATGTATTAGAATTAACTCTTTTCTGAATTTTGCCGGGTGGTTTGCTAGTAAGTTATAAAAATTAGAATTTTATAGTGCACCTGTAAGTATGCAATTTTGTTAGAATAATCTGTTGCCTGTATTCAGGCGTGAAAGAAAATAATATTCAGAAATAAATACATCGAAAATTCAATGCCTACAACTTTGATTTTTATTAATAAAATAAAACAAAATTGATTTAATCTCATGCTACTAAGACATTTTAATTTTATTCTTATTAAGACATTTATTAATAATTATTTTTGCTTAGTAACGACTTTCAGTTCGTGGCATTTATCTAAAAACATATTAAATAAAAAGATATCGATATTATTTCATATTTAGAATTACGTTAGAAAGAATGTAATGTTTAAACTAATGTATACATGATAGAATATTATTAAAAATAAGAAGGGTGCATTAGAGTAGTAGACACATGCTAAATAATAGTTAAATTAACATAGAGAATAAGTATTATAATATAAATGTAATAAGTATAAGCTTTGTGTACCTTCCTCCTCGAAATCCACTGTTAGACTGGTTTGAAATAAGCTATTAAAGTTTTTTTT